>JH597866.1:147566-158087 GCA_000173235.2 Hyaloperonospora arabidopsidis Emoy2
CATACAATAATGACCCCACCAATGACCTATATGGTCGATTATTCATTCTTGGGTCGGTCTTGTCCATCTTGATCATAGCTTGTCCTTCAACACATGGGTTCGACACCAATCTAGATTCAATTTGATAAAACGTTTCCGTCACTCTTAAAATGTATGAACTTTGAATTATCGTTAGACGACGATCAACACGCAGGTTTCAATTTCTAGAATGAATCGAACACCTCTGAGTATCTTTATCTTAAATAAATTGAGAGTTAAGCTGCAACATTTTATTTCACTGATTGATCCAGCTTCGATCAGAATGTCGTCCATGTAAAATGCAACGTAAATCCATGATTCTTCATTTCGAAAAATTCACGAGTCTGACACAAATGAGATAAATTCCATATCCTCGAAAACCCTTGAAAAGGTGTCATGTCATTTCCGCCTGCTTTAATCCAAAAAGTGCGGTTCATCTTGAGTACTTGACCACGTGCTACTTGTACTCTCAATGGAGGGTATACATATACCTCTTCTTCCAAAACCCCAATTATAAATGCAGTGTATATGTCGTAATGATGGGTCAACATCCTCTTTTGACAACAAACCGCCAAAAATACCCGAATTGAGATGAGATTTGTCACTGAAGAGTATTTTCCCGTTTAATCCACTCCGTAAGTTTGTCTGTAGCCAAGTGCTACGAGACGTAACTTGGAACGCTTCATAGTACTATTTCATTCCGTTTGATCGCAAAAACCTCACTTGGTCCTGATCACCTTTTGATTTAAACGTTGCGCCTTCAACCTTCGATATGTTTCTTTCTCGCAACGCCTTCAACTCATCTTAGACCTCCTTGTTGTACTCATGACTCTGTCTTTAGGTAAGTGGATCATCGAATGTCTATAGTGCAGAGAACTCTGCAAAGCCTCTTCATATCCACCCGCATTTTTTTTGTGTCTCATTCTTGGCAATACTATCCCCATAATATAATTCCTCTCTTGATTCACCTACAGGAACTATTGTTTGAGGTAATTCACTTGGTATAGATTCATATGGAACTACTGTGCTCTCCTGAGATAGCCCATTTATCATGTGTCGACTTGATCTTGTCACTATCTTACCTGTTACTGAAACGTCGTCACTCATCATTTAATCACCTTCGGTCATTGCAATACAATCAACCTCGAACAGAGGGTCTGTTCCATGATATTCTACTGGTCCGTGCGTCAAAATACTCGTATTCGCTTTTCAACCTTCTATATTCATCGTCCCGTATTGCATGCTAACATTTTGCTGGCTTCCTTCAACATCCACTTCCAGTTCTTCCATCTCGCCTATCATTCCTTTGTCAGCAGATATTAAAGCAAAGGAAGTCGACCACTAGTGGTAAGATGAATGATGAACATATCTAGGTCCTTAATTCGCACTTTACTTTGCTACTCTAAGCCTACTGGTCGTTGACTAAACATTCCTAATTACTATTTTACACATTACTAATCGCGTAGTCGCGCATAAGCAATCTCGATGTCATGTATAAGTAATCGCTATATCGCGCACTAATAATCGCCAGATCGCGCTTTACTTATCATCTTAACGTCCTTTTGATTTCCACTTTCTAGTGGAGGAGCTTCTTTGATAACAGATATAACATTATTTTCTTGTTGTGTGCGAGAACCTTTGCCCCTTGATCTCCTGTAGACTTGCACATACTGAGGTGGTGGGTCGTTCATCATATTTTTCTGATCTTGTGTTCGCAAACTTGGCATCTTGATACCACACTCGAATCCCCTTTTATCTGAATGGAGTACCCAAGGAACAACAGTAAAAAGCCTTTTAGTTAACTTTGACCTTTTTAATTTGTCGATGTGTGCATAAGACTCTGCACCGATAACACACATAACTGACAGGTCAGATTTTCGTCGTAGTCACTTCATATGGAGTCGTGGTTTAGTTAACAGTGCACTGGAATCGTCATGCAACCAAAATCACCGTGTTCAGTGCCTCCGCACCAAATTTTGTCCATTCGCATGTGACAAAGCATAACTCTTGCTCTATCCATAAAAGTTCGGTTCATGTGCTCATCCGTGCCATTCTGTTGTAGTGAATATGGCACCGGAGTCTGATGAACAACTATTTACCTCTTGTGAATTCCTGATAATTGTCTGTTGCGTATTCCGTTCCGTTTTCTATTCTAACACACTTGATCTTCATCAGCGTCTTTGATTCGACAAATTGACCTGCCACTTCGGGCTTGTTGGAGATGTCGTATGCGACCAGATATCTTGAGAAATCATTGATAAATGGTCACAGCAAGCTTGCTTCTTCCTGATACTTTTCTCCATGGGTCCCATGACATCACTAGGGATGATGTACAAGGCCTAATTAGCTTTCATCTGTGAAGGACATAACTTTGGGAGCGTCTTGACAGTTAATCTGCTCATCATGCTTCCTTCGTCTATCTTGATATCATTGCCACCACTATGAGAACTTTTTTAATTTTTAATCCGTCGACGCAACTGCCCGTATCCTTGATCATCTTCATTGACAGATAGTCCAATCGTGCTTGTCACACCCTTATATCAACCATTTCTGATACACCAGTAGATTTATGTTCTTGACCAGTCTCTTCATACGATTTTGCTGACTCAGCCACGATTGCATGCTAAGACGCACATCTTGTTCCTTCTCGGTGCTTGTGCTATTACCATGTGTCTCTTCTGTTCTGGAAGCTCAAATCTGAGATCATTTGAAGACCTTTTCTTGATGGTGCTGAAATTGATAGTAGTTTTTTTATGTAGAATTACAGGACCCAAGGTGTCTCATCGATCGTGATGACTTCTCCAGTCTGAAACTTCAAGCGTATTATCCCGACTATATTAGCCTCAACATTGTTTCCATCTAGGATAGTGATCAGTATCGGGTCTTTGTTAAGACCAACTCCGAGAAATCATCACTATCGGGACACATGTGGCTGCTATCCCCACTGTCTAATGAACATCCAGCTGTTGTCCGACTTAGCGCAGTTTATTCCATTTCTTCTATGGATTTCTTCTTCTTCGTTTGATTAGCCTTTAAATCCTGATGATTGTAACCATACTGTGGTGAAGTGCGCTCAAGAAAGATAATGGACCCAGGGCTATCACGAAAAAGGGACAAGGGGATACTTTCAAGGAAAGGGCGCCTGGGAGAAGGGGTCATGAAAGTGGTCAGACCCTCGGGGAAGAGGGACCCGCAGATCCAATCAAGGAGAAGACCGTTGCTCGAGTTCCGGTTAAGCTGTGCCGAAAGAAGATGACTACAAGCTCTCATTGGTGGATCCGGTCCCCAAGAGTAGACCGCGTCCCTCACTAGAGGATCTGGCCCCTCATTGGTAGATTTGGTGACTGGGTCCCTCGATGGTAGACCTGGCCCCTCATCTGTAGACCTGGCCCCTCATCGGTAGACCTGGTCCCTCATTGGTAGACCTGGTCCCTCAAGATTCGGCTCCGTCTGACCAGTCACATAAAGAACCAGAGCACAAGGGCAGGATAGAGTAAAGAGTTAAAGGGTAGGACGATATTACATACTACTCAAATTTTGCTCTTCTCCGGAACAGGCGGGTAGACTTACCAAGTTCCTTAACACCCGACGAAGTCGTGCGATCCATGTGGCACTACTTTGTCGTTCGTTAGCAACTTGGTAAGTCTACCCGCCTGTTCCGGGGAAGGGAGATGTTGCCCCCCCCGTCGAAGACAGCTGAGAGGTAAGACTCAAGTGCAGATAGACCCCAGGAGGTATTTGGACTGTGGGTTCGTCGAGTAGCAACACCCCACTCAAGACCCGCTATCGAAAGTGGTTTCCCTACCACACAGTCAGGGAGCACAGTTAAGGCCAGGAGCGACAAGATACCTGAAAAACTTGGTTATAAGTCCACTCTCGACTGGGTCTATCGAGTGACCACCTACCGGCCCACCCAGTGAAGCATATCCACTTGGAGCCCAAGTCTACTTCTATCAAGACCGAAACATCTTCCTCTCCGTCCGAGTCGACAGAAGAGTGCAACCCGCTAGCCGAAGGGTACACAAGGTGAGTCAAGGTCCATTCGCGGAATCGGGGTATCCCCCTCCCGTAAGTCGGCAGTCCGGTGCAGTGAGTACTTTGGGGGATCAACACGCAGTTTCGAGAACCCACCACACCACAATGGTGCGCGTGCCCGGATATTCGGAAGACGCGGGTTTTCACCGCGATTCCCAAGGGGGCGAAGATGCTCAGGTCAAGATTGAGGAAAAGACCGAAGCGTTACTGGAGGACCGATCGCCAGTTACTAAAGAAGAAAAAGACAAAGGATCGAAGGACCGACCGGTTCTTGGGAGGGGCCAGGTCAACAAAGTCAAGGTTGAACTTATTGATGAGAAACCTAAATACCCTACCTATGTCCTCGCAGAGGACGCCTTGGGTCATGATACCTATCATGCCCCAGAGAACCAACAGCAGACAGCGAAAGTCGAGATTCTAAAGTCACCGAAACAACAACAAAAACCAAAAAATAGTATGTCCAAGCCAAAACAGTTCTAGATGAAGGCACCCGGCGATACCAAGTCGGTTGGTCCCGGACCATCAAGTCCAGACACCAAGTCTGCCGACCCCGAATGCTCAAGGCCGCTAACTTGGTCCGAAGCCGACATAACGATGGCCTACCCCCGACGTAAGCTTGACACGTTCCTGACTAGCGACCTGGTGACGAGATCCCTCGAGATCCGGCTGCTTGGACAGCTCTGCGGACCACTGTCGCCCCTTCCACATATACGGACGATCACAGACGCAACATTACCGCGCTAGTGACCCTCTTTCGGGAAGCAGGCATGGTCGCAGAAAGGTTCGAACCGAACGACGTGTTTGCCCTGTGGTTCGACAGCATCACAACAACGTTAGAGGAACTACCCAAGCGTGTGAGGATTCTTTTCGGGATACACCTCACGGGACACACCTTTTATCAAGCCGCACACGTGTATGAACCTAAGAAAAACAGTCATATGACTCTTCAGGATACCGAGGTTCATCCCCCAACACAAGCAGTGACCTGGGACCCCCCATCGACTGACCCACCATCTCGCGAAACCCAGTCTTCACGTGCCCAGGCCTCAGCAGGGTACTCGTCACAAGGATCCTCAACGCCCAGCCACTTCGCCCGAGTGTCACTGGGACCTACCGTCACCGCGTTACTTCAGGCCCACGCGCGATATGCGCCGGCGGAACAGCCCACTTACGACGGGGCGACGCGTGGACAGCCAACGGAAATGCGGACTCCTGATAGGCCACAATCTCGCTCAATAACAAACCGACCAAATCATCCCAAAATCTTAGCGCCGCCACGTGGCGAAGGTGCTGGGGGAAAGCGCCTACCTACCCGGTAGGTAATCTGCAGGCATACTTCGATGCGGCGATGGAAAGGTTCTTACAAGAACGCCAAGCGCCATCAACACGCCCTAACCGAGAAGAGGCTGGCGAGAGACAGGGAGCACGACCGGCGACTACTGGAAATGGTCAAAGGGAAGAGGTCCAAGCCCAAAGACAACCCACAGTGTCGGACGTCGACATAGAATCGGTCGGCTCGTGCGAATGCGACCCGGATGATCTGGACCTGGAGGAAACTCCGGCGAGGATGGCCAATGCCACGATGGGATAGCGACTCAACATGGTCCCTCGCATCACGCTCTCTGCAACTTCGGACCTCAAAGAGTTTAATGGTCGAGACCTAGACGAGGACCGAGCTCGCAGTTGGGTAACCACAGTGAAGACGGCCTTCGCAAGTGACCAAGCACCGGACAGCAAAAAGTGTCTGGTCTTCGAATGACTGGTGATTGGGCCGGGCACAGAACTGGTACCACCAATTAAGCCGCTCCGTTCAAGAAAATTGGAAAGACCTGCTACGAGAATTTCAGATGCAGTTTTATAGTCTGGGGGTACCAGTTGCCCGCCAGTACTACCACGCGAAGAAGAGGTCAGAAGAATCCACGTTGGACTACCTATACCTCCTGAACGTGATTGCTCTCAGGGAGAAGCTGAAGATCAAGAATGGATCACCCAAGATCCATAAGGAACACGTCGAGCATTACATCGAGACTGTAGACGGCCCATAGTTGGCAGACCAATTGACGATGCTACGCCTAGCAGACGTTGAAGGATTGAAGGAGGTATTGAAGGCACGCCAGAAGACGAAGGCACGACGCGGCAAGACGCTGTTTGGTATCAGCAAGTTCCGGCAGTAAGTACCTGCACCTCCGGATCGACCTAGAGATTTAAACCGCCGTTCTATGCATGCAGTCCGAGCGACACTAGAAAAGTCGAGTTCGGAGGGATCCAGCCTGGATAATTCGGATAACGAGGGAGACCTGAGACGGATCTACTTAGCGGAAGCGGAAAGGGACCCAAGTCCAAGAACCGCGAGGAACCGGCCCCCAAGAGAGGTCGACTAACATCGGAAACAAGCAGAAGGCCCCAGAACCTGCAATACGTCGGCCGAGTCAAACGTACGATGCACCCACTACGGGTCCAAGAGACATGGAGACTTGAGATGCTGGAAGAGAATGACCTGTGACCACTGCGGAAAGAAGAGACATCCATCGGATCGCTGTTTGTTCGTGTGTCGGGGGTGCGGAGAGACTCATGAAGCGAGGAAGTGCCAGCTGAAGGACTTCTACAACTTGATTCGTCAATGGTACAACCCCACCAAGCACGCCGGAATGTTGCCCGAGAAAGCGGAGAAGATGATAAATTAGAACGCTCGCCAGGTTTGAATCTGGTACGAGTCGAGCGTCCTAGTTTTTGTATCTTTGCATATGTGGAAAAGCAGCCCGAGAAGGATAGGGGATTTTCTATTGAAAAGACCGATAGTATATCGAAGATTGGAAAATATCACATGGTCCATGTTGTTTCTCTCAATGAACCTAATGATTTCGCCCGGGAAAATGCAGTGATGGAATTAGACATATTGCCTGGAGAATACCGAGGATACTGGAAACAACACGCCCCAACTAAGTGTTTTAAACAAGCCAAAGCCTCTGGAAAGATTAACAACGATCGCGCAAATTTGTTGTTCGATACTGGCGCCGAAATATCCATTTAAAATATCGCCTTTGCTCATAAGGTAGGCTGCCAAATTGACGAAAGCGAACGACAAGAGTGCATTGGCATTGGGGAATCGGTGTACTCTACGGAAGGGCGAACTTGCATCAAGGTAACCCTAAATGGAAATCTAGTGTATGTGTCCAATGTGTGGCTAGGCCATATGGTAGGTCAGGATGCAATATTAGAATTGGATTTCATGGTCCCGGCTGGTATCCGGCTAGATCTGGTGGATGGAACACTCTGTCTCCCTAACGAATTCCGGATACAACTTTCCGGACGAAGGACCGTTTACGATAACCGAGTCGCAGAAGTGAAGTTGGGACAATATGCCCGTATACTTGCCGATGGATGTCTGGAGGTACCCCTTAAAAGGTAGATCTCAGATCTATGGAGGATATGGGTCACAAGAGGAGAGCGATGGGTTAAGACTATGACTTGGGGAATAGGACGTTGTCAATTGCTGAAGGTGACCAACTTTAGCCCCCACACGTTGAAATTTCATGATGATACCAAGATAGGTAATTGGTAGAAGAAGGATCAAGTACCAAGAGCGCAATGTTTCGTCTTGGTAGGCTCTCGAAGGTACGCTGAATGGCTGAACCTGGCCTACGAAGCCACGACCGACCAGGTCGACCCCCAGTTGACCTTGAGGAGAAAGACGAGACACCAATGTGGAGACTCTGTAGTACAAGATCCCGTCGCGTATTTTGCAGCGGTCGAAGACCCCAGTCTCAATGATGAACCTGTCACACCAGCGGCTACCAGAGTGAGAAGAACAGTCACGCGAAGAAGAGACCTCTCAAATACAAAGTGACCCCAAAGACGATCCACCGGGAGCAGTCGCAGTCGAAGAAGAGAAAGCCAAGACCAACGAATCGCCACGAGACGACGAACAAGTGTGTATATTCGAAAACGGAGATCTGTGGGCCGAAGAAATAATCCGAGGGTGGGCAATCATACCAGAAGTGGACCCCTCTTCCGAATCTATTGAGTTGAAAGATATACAGATCCCTGATCCGGATGGGAAAACTACAGAGAGGTGGACCGGCTACGAAAAATCATTTGGAAGAGACGATATCTGGTGATGGGGAAAGGTAATGCCTTACCGCCAGCAGCTCGAGGGGCTATATGTGAAATTGATATAGGAAATGCAAAGCCTATTGCGCAACGCGTACGCAAAATGGCTCCCCAATTTAAGGAGAAGTTGGCCGATCTGATCAAGGGGCTGTTATCGGCAAAGATTATACAGCCTTCGACGTCACCCTGGACCAGCCCAATCGTTATTATTGTTGAGAAAAATGGGGTGGACATCAGGCTATGCATCGACTACAGGTTGGTGAACGACCTGACTCAACTAATGGTCTACCCCATGCCTCTGATTAATGAATTACTGGAAGATTTGGACAAGGCATTATGGTATTGCTCATTGGATATGGCGAGTAGTTTTTGGGCAGTCGGTATGACTGAAAGAGCGAAACGAATCTCGGCGTTCATTACCCCACTGGGTTTGATTGAATGGATGCGAATGCCGTTTGGGCTCAAGAACGCGCCCCAAATATATCAACGACTTCTGGATAACGCTTTATACGGGTTTTACGAATCCCTCCAGAAGCGGAGATAGATGGGTCCGATGATTTGTTCGAGGTGGGAGAGCCAGAATGAGTAGTCGATTACCTCGATCCTTGGTCGAAGGTCATATATAGATGACATTCTGATCCTCGCAGAATCGTGGGATGCGTTATGCACAAAGGTGGAACGGTTGTTGGATGTGTGCGACTACAGGAATCTATCATTCAGCTCAGCCAAGAGTTTGTGGGGATGTCTGAAGGTCGACTACCTTGGACATCGAGTATCCAGTGGAGGACTAGATGCTCACCCGAAAGACCTCCAATCTCTGGTCGACCTACCCCCACCAAGAGGCCATGCAATCTTTTCTGGGAAGCTTGAATTACTATAGCAGGTTTATTGAGGACTTAGTCGTGTATGCATCTATCCTCTATGAATTGAGAGAAGTAGACTTTCATGCCCGACGAAACCAGTTGAAGGGAGATAATATTGCCACTTCCCAGGATGACAATGAAGAAAGGTGGGACCGCGTTCAAGTAGCCTTTGCCATGCTCAAAAATAAAATTACTACGGAGCCAATTCTGAGACACTTCGACCCAACTAGAGAAGCCGTGAATATTGTCTATGCGAGTGAATGGGCCATTTCGGCGTCACTGGTACAGGATTATGAAGGACTGCTTATGCCGTTAACTTTTACAAGCAGAACCCTCAAAGATAACGAAGTAAATTAAAGTACAGTGAAGAAAGATGTGCTGGCCCTATTGCGTATACTGGAGACCTGTTTCACTATGCTAGTCACTCCGTCCCTCAAAGTCTTGACAAGACACTCGACATTGGCATGGTTGGTAAAGTCTACCTCTTGCAGGGACGCTTGGGAAACTGGACCGCTCTCTTGTCTCAGTGGACTTTGGAGATCGTGAAGTGTAAAAAAGGTGAAGACCAGGTGCTGGGGGATTTGGCAGCCAGGGTCACCCCTCGATAGAGTGTAGACTCAATACTGTCTGCCGTTGTCCCTAAGAATCAGGCGAGGCAGACGATCGACCTACCCACCCCTACCGTGGAACCAGACGAAGAACTATACGTAATGAGTCGATGGGTCAGCCCGTGTCAAGCAAGGAGGTGGGGCTTGTAGCGATATCGTATGGATACTCTCGAATTGGACCATAGTCGAAGCCGCCTCCAAATATCTCGATACATCTACGGTAAATGAGGCGGAATATGCGGGTATGTTGCTGGGATTTAGCTCGTTGAAACCTCTGGAGCGGCGAAGATTAATTATCTGTGGAGATTCCAGCTTAGTGCGGCAGATGCGAGGTGAGATTGGGTGTAAGGCCTCGGGTCTATCACCGCTATAATCCCGGGCTTTAAAATAACTCCAATCGTGGTATTCGCACACAATCCCGCATGTGAAACGATATTGGAACCAGAGCGCAGATCAGTTGGCTAGTACCGGGCGAAGAAAGACCAGGCTTGGTAGCGATCAATCGTCTACCGGAGCTGCTAATTCCCAAAGACCAGAACCTCTCGGCCAAAATATTTGCGGTAATTCGGTCGCGGTCTCCTATTAGGATATGCGGAGAGATCATGCAAGAGGAGATAGTACAGCGACTTCGCGTGGACAGAATTCGAAAGGCGCCAGAATAGAAGAGCTGGGTACGAGATTTGAAGGCATATCTGAAAGGAGACTGGAATGATCTGTCGGTGGAATCCTCTAAAAAGTGCAGCAAAATTTATGGAGGTTACGATGTAAGCGAGGAAGGATTGCTGGTATATTGTCCAAACTCTAGGGTTGAGGGAGAAGACCATGACATAACGGTCAGACTGGTGATACCGGAAAGCCTCCAGACCAACTTCCTCCACCACTACCAT
>JH597866.1:170619-189028 GCA_000173235.2 Hyaloperonospora arabidopsidis Emoy2
GTGAATCAACAGAAAGCTACAGGGACTGTAACTCTCGCAACGAGTGCTATTAACTGTATCGATGGTGTCCATTTCAAGACAGGAGACCTCTATGCTGCTATCATGTCGGCATCAACATCATGAAAAATCGAGCTGAAGGAAAGGCTGATATGCAAGAAGTACGCAGGGAGTAACCTTCCGATCGCAAGCCCCTCCGACTCACATTCGGGTGCTATAGAGGCGAGATATTCGACAGTAGACTAAAGTTATGTCAAGAGTGATCCCCATCCTCGACATCAACGGGTAGATCCCCTCCCTCCAAACCGCCTGTTCCGGGGAAGGGAGATGTTGCCCCCCCCCCATCGAAGGCAGCTGAGAGGTAAGACTCAAGTGCAGATAGACCCCAGGAGGTATTTGGACTGTGGGTTCGTCGAGTAGCAACACCCCACTCAAGACCCGCTATCGAAAGCGGTTTCCCTACCACACAGTCAGGGAGCACAGTTAAGGCCAGGAGCGACAAGATACCTGAAAAGCTTGGTTATAAGTCCACTCTCGACTGGGTCTATCGAGTGGCCACCTGCCGGCCCACCCAGTGAAACATATCCACTTGGAGCCCAAGTCTACTTCTATCAAGACCGAAACATCTTCCTCTCCGTCCGAGTCGACAGAAGAGTGCAACCCGCTAGCCGAAGGGTACACAAGGTGAGTCAAGGTCCATACGCGGAATCGGGGTATCCCCCTCCCGTAAGTCGGTAGTCCGGCGCAGTGAGTACTTTGGGGGATCAACACGTAGTTTCGAGAACCCACCACACCACAAAATTTTATATTTTGGAGGCGTTAAGCATCCACCCCCCTCGCAATAACTATCCACCCCTCACACTACGATGACCTGATTAATCAATAAAGAGAAATGCAACGAAGAATCACTGAAATATTAATAACGGTTGCTCTGATTTCCCGTCTCATGAGCATATTTTCAAGTGTTTTCTTGGCCTTGCCGCAAAAGAGGAAAGTCTACAAACTCGCTAGAGACTGTCTTCATTGCAGGATGACTCATTTCGAAGTCAAAGAGTCACATAGTAGCCACGTTTTTTGATTACAACCAGTGAGCATAGTGCTCTGGTTTATGCTGATGGATACACACGTCATGGATACATTCCTATAACTCGCTCTAACCAGTACTACAGGCTTACCAAAGCGTGATATTGCTATGGTGCTGTACTATTTCAAGACGTGATGCAGTTTTCACACACAGTTCTGATCAGAGGGGCCACAGCTTAAACATTATATCGAAAAGAACGCGGGCTTATAAAGGATCTAAAAATGTAAACGCGACGCGCAGAGATTCTGCATCCTTGCATATGTATGAAATAAAGTGTGTTTGCCTCGAATAGCTCCAGAAGCAGTACTTGACAGTTCACTCGACTTTACAAAATACCAAGGAAGTTGTCCATCATGCTTTTTCATTTCAGCGCCTCAATAAATCATGTATCGCACGACACCTATCTGAAGTTTCCGACTACCGTAAGGATGCCCTACGAATGGATAACGTAACACAGTCTTCAACTTCATGATTAGCTTCGTATTGGTACCTTAGCAGGTAGTCGAGCAAATCGCAATGAATGGATTGGGCTCTCCATGCCTCACAAGTGGCACCACGCTCGTCTACTTGTCTTGTCACTTCATTGGTAGAGCTACTTTGCTATCGTGGCTGTTTCGATAATCATTTATTCAATTGGATGGTGACGGCTCTAGTACTTCGTTTACTTCTCCAGTCAGCAGGATGTTGTATGGTGTTGTGTTATTCGCATCAACAGCGCTTTCTAATGGACCAAGTAGCGACTCTGCAACTCACATCGTAAGCGCTAACGAATCTCTATTTGTTGGATACATTCTGACTGACACCAAGCGGAACATGTTACCCCCATCCAGAACTTTTACCCAGGGCTTATGGCCTGAGCGACCTAGCGGAATATTAGTTCACCCAATTGGCAAGCGCCTATCCCGCAAACAATCACAGTCGAAGCTTGCACGGCATAATTACGTAAAGTAGTGAACCTACTGGGATGGAAGACATCGAGAGTATTTTTGTGGGCATAGCTTCTCACAACTCACGAGTTTGCAGCTCAAGTTGTCTCGCCTGTACTACTGGTTAGAGCGAGTTATAGGAATGTATCCATGACGTGTGCATCCATCAACATAAACCAGAGCACTATGCTCACTGGTTGTAACCAAAAAACGTGGCTACTATGTGACTCTTTGACTTGGAAATGAGTCATTCTGCAATGAAGACAGTCTCTAGCGAGTTTGTAGACTTTCCTCTTTTGTGGCAAGGCCAAAAACGACACTTGAAAATATGCTCATGAGACGGGAAAGCAGAGCAACCGTTATTAATATTTCAGTTATTCTTCGTTGCATTTCTTTTTATTGACCAATCAGGTCATCGTAAGTGTGAGGGGTGGATGCTTAACGCCTTACTTTATATATGTTTAACATCTTACCGCAAATTTCCCATCTCTTGGATAGGCGCTTGATCTTCCTCCAAATCTCCAAGGTCCACTCTTGTACTTCGACGTATGCGTTGTCTTCAGTGCAACGTAATGGTGCTCTGTTTTTCGTAGTATCTCGTCGTACTCCCGACTAAGCATTTTCTAATCTTGAAATAGGCTCATACCGGGAACGTTATCAATTATCTTGACGATGGGGTCATAGACTATCGTTGGACTACCCACTAGTATCACCAGATGCTCATACGGTTTTAGCTTTTGTCCATTAACCCTGCATCACCAGCTCGTTAAACCTCAGGAAGTGATCCTTATGAATCCCTTCTTGGTCTATTTGGACTCATGTAGCTACACGTCGCAACTGCGAACAATTGCACATACTGTGTCGCAGGAAGAAGTATTCCAGTTTATCCAATACTTCTGCAGTCGACTTCGCCGTGCGCACCATTGACTGAATATTCGTGCTGATTATTGCTGACATGATCGTAAAATCCTTCATGTCATTGACTTCTTAAGTCTTCACAGTTACGTATCCTTCTTATGGGGCCTTCATAGCGTCAAGATACTCCAGCAACCCCTTTTTGCCAGTCTCATTCTCGCATTGAACTCCCACACGAAGTAGTTATCTACGCGTATTACGTCTCCCGGGTCGAACTCGCTTGTGCTCATAACCTATTAAGGTGTTAGGACAGCCAAGGTTGTTGTGAGCTGTAGTAGATAGAAGGAGGTAGCATGAAAAGTGAACATAGTGTTAGCGAGGTCCGTAGTTCGCTATGTTGTGCGACCTTAAGCCTATTAATATCGATTCTACGACATCAACAACAACAGGGACCCAATGTTGCACACATACCGTTGTGCCGTCTCTACCGATTTTGTGAATAAGTGATGAGCCACGTCAGAATCACCAACAGAATCAGACACCATTTCTTCTATTTGAAAATTGCTTGAATCTAAACTGGAAAATGGTAGCTGAAGGCGACTGTAGGCGGTCGCAATCGCCAACTTTTTCTATACTTCAGCTATCTCGATGAAAAAGAATACCTTCATAATGATGACTGAGATGGCTAAGGCGATGAAGCAATACATTGTATAGCTGCGGCTGGACTTGTTGAGGTCTTCCTTTCTGATCATGTTCGCAATAGGTGTTGTGACGGCTCTGCTCGCTGAGTTTAAAGGTTCAGGATACCATAATAGCTTAATGAAGTGATGACCGCTACGTTTAGACAGACGTGTCTCGAGTGTCAAAGTCAACAACTTTGCGGCTTACACAAATCGACATGGCATTGCCTCGACTGCAAGACATCTTTGCTTTGACTTACATGTCTTTCATCTAGTAGTCGGACATAAAGCTGATGCTAGTGAGTCACGCAGTGTAATGCTGTTATATTTGCTGGAATAAGTACCTAGATATTAAATTGTCGCCCATGTCCACAGCCGTCACAATAGGTTTCGATAGGATAGCCATGTTACAACATCGAATACAAGAGAGAGCCCTACACAACTTGAAACGCACCACCTTAGCACACACAAAAATGACATTTATATCCCAGTGAAAGTTTAAGTCATGCTATCGACGCCTACGCTTCGTAGCAGGCTTGTACGCATCAAGGGGCAATGAGACGACTGCGCATCTGACCAAGGCGTCTCGCTTAAACACTTTCGAGCCCTGAACGAGATCATCCCATTTTAGCAGTGCATGCGTCATTCGGTCGCGTAGATCGCGAATCTGAGATTGCAGTGTTGACTCGCTAGAGGCGGACCGTTCTATGTTCGTAGTGTAGTGCTTCCAATCATCCAACAATGGGATGAAGCGCTTCCGCAAGCGAAGAGCACCATCACCCAAGTTTCGAAACAGTGCGTCATTTTCAGACGACTCCTCACACGCCTGCTTGGACACTTCCACGGTCAGGCGATATGACGAGCTACCGAGACCATAGGCCTGCACAATATCGTTGATATCAAGTGTATCGCTGTTGCCATCGTCTTCGTCCGAATCAAAGTCTGAAACAGCATCACAAGAGTTGTTGTCTTCTGCCGCGTTTCCACACTTCACATCTTCCCGTGCATCTACTCGTTCTGTTGATGGTACATCTTCCCATTCAACATTCTCAGGATCATCCTCGTCGCATTGTGTGCTGCACTCGACGTCGCTTTGTACATCATTCTTTGATTCACAAAGTTGTTCCTCTTGGTGTGCTGCAGCTGCATTTCCATCAGCTGACAGTAACGGCCGTCCTCTCTCCCCATCGTCTGGTAGAAAAAAAGCATCCATCGTCGGCACCAAGATCTCAAACACTCGATTCATCTCCACGAGCACTTGCTCCATCTCCGGCACATACCGTTTCATCTCTCGATCTCGTTGCTGCTTTTTCACAACACTTACTCGCTCTCGATGCCGTAGAGCATCCACAGCTTGCTCGTCCTCCTCTTGCTTCTTTTCACGTGCGTTCGGGAACACATACCCTCTCTCCGTCAGTACTGCATGACCAGCAACAAGAGCCGGATATCTCTCCCCGAAATCTTCTTTCCAATTCTCAATGAGCGTCAATACCGCCGTCACGTGCGTCCAACTCCGACTTCTACCGCGCAAAGCTTTCGACGCATTAGCACTTGGGGTTGCTCCTGCAGCCACAAGCATTTGATCAAAAAATGAAGCGGTCTGCGTCGAAACGAGTGCTCGGAACACTGCTGAGCGCTTGAATAGTTCTCTGCACAGCTCAATTGCCTGCACAATATTTCAAAACAATCAAATTATATTAAAATGTGACAAAGATAGAATAACAGTGGCACCTCACACGATTACCACCGCTACCGTTACCAGCGAAAATTTCAAGAAAAATAGAAATAACAAAGGACAAAGACCTAAATTAAAACAAAAAAAGGGTGACAAACCTTCGAAAAAATAACAGGTGAGTTTTTTGCCCGCTTAAATTGATGCAAAAGCAGTGCATAGAGTCGCTGAATGTACTGAGATTGCACCGCACTGTTAGCGTCACGCAAGAGTCGCTTCAGTTGCTCCAAGTAGGTTCCAGAACAAGTTTCCGAGTCCTTCGATGCGTCTGTTGACTTGGCTCTGCGTCCATCACGACGTTTGCCACGTCTCTTCTGACCAGCTGTGGACACACGGAAGTAGCTAGACAAGACGTCATTGAAGCGAGCAGCTTCGTTCGCGGCGTTTAATCCATCGATGTCTTGCGACATTTTAAGCGACGAATTAACGACTTATTCGACGGGTCAAGAGGAAATAACGCAGTAGGTCACTCGAATATAAACGACCTTTCGTTAAAAACAGCTTGAAATTGGGTACTGTTATCCTTAATTAGGGATTGCCTAAATATTAACCAATCAACGTGAGACTCCGTCAGTCAAGCAGTGAGCTAGTCACTCATTCGAGTGAAAAAAAACTTGTCTATTAGTGACATCAGTCATCCAACCGTTATGGGGAAGAAGCGAGTGGACGTCGGACCCTCTGCGCGCAAGGAGCGCGGGCGCCACAAAGGCGCAGAGGATCCGTCCTGTCGCAGAGAGGACGAGAGTGACGCCAGCTACCGCCGTCGCGCATTTCCGCTGACGCTGCGCATGTGGGACTTCCAGCAGTGCGACGCCAAGCGCTGCACGGGCCGTAAATTGTGTCGCTTGGGTTATATAAAGAGTATGAAGCCGGGGATGCACTTCCGAGGGCTCGTGCTCTCTCCAGCAGGTGAACAGGCGGTATCTGCCGCAGATAGGGAGCTGGTCATGGGCACGGGCATCTCGGTGATCGACTGTAGCTGGGCCAAAGTGCAGGAGTTGCCCTATAAACAGCTCCGGTCGGGCGTCCATCGACTGTTGCCGTTCCTTGTAGCTGCTAATTCCGTGAATTATGGCCGGCCACATAAATTGTCGTGTGCTGAAGCGATTGCCGCGACGCTGTACATTGTCGGGTGTCAAGACGAAGCAAGACAAGTCATGGACGAGTTTTCATGGGGAGCTGAGTTTCTCAAGATTAATGCGGACTGTCTAGCAGCCTATGCCGCTTGTGAGAACAGTGCACAGGTTGTTAAGGCTCAGGTAGGAAGTCTTTTTGTTATGGGGGGATATAGTGGAGGTGGTGGTGGTTGTGCTGATGGAGTGTGGTTGTGGGATGGGTTGTGGACGTACAGAACGATTACTTGGCTGCATGCCAATCCGAGCATAAGGAACGGCAGCAGCAGATGAAGTTGCCGAGCCTAGAAGACAGTGATGAAGATGAGGAAGAGGACGAAGAAGAAGACGTGGAGCTTGATCGCTTTGGCAATGTCGTGGTACCCCGTCAAGTGTCGACTGCAGTGGAGATGAAGGATGGTACCGTTAGCCAGGAGTCTCACCAAGAGCTAAGGCAATGCGAAGGTTTAGTGATCACGTCGCCTTCTAGTGTACGTAGCGAACGACTGGACTCTGACGAAGAGATTGCGGGCTTGATGGAAAACTTGCACCGTGCGGTAGACTCGGTCAAGAAAACGCACAAGATGCGCGAGGACGCTCGTAACGCCCGTGAGTTGGATAGTGAGAAAGCATATGCGTTTTCTTCCATGGAAGACGTCCACCGTCAACAGGTGGCGACAGTATGCTTGGAACGAACTGCTGTGGCTGTATCTGGTGATGCAGTGCTGCAGCTCCCGACGTCTGTTTTCCACCAGTGGGAACAGGACGATGCACGTCGAGACCGGGATAGGTCGTAGCGAGTCTAATACTTGTATGGTGAACAACCCGTCGCTGAAAAAGAGCTTGTCATGGAATCTGTGACGCCCATCTATTGATCATGATGCAAGAAATACGACAGCTTGAGAGTGCGGTAAGATGAATGTTGGTTGGCATCCTTCATGGCATCCTTCATGTGACCGTTTTAAAGTTGATGCAGCAATTGATACTGTGCAGCAATGTATTGTTACTTTTAAATGACAAATTTACATAGCAACAGCACAGCCACAGCTGTCGATGGAGAAAAGGAACCAGCGGTGCGTTATGCATACATGTGTGCCGTCTCCCGTGCACCCGCTGCTCTTTTGTTTTAGTCCGTGGGCATTAAATCATATTGTTGTGCTTGTAGGGAGAAAAAGCAAGTGCTCTTGTCTACAATACAGCAGTTGATGCTGCATGACGCTCGTGGACTTCATAGTCTCGTGATCATTGCGTCGATAGATGGATTTGATCGAAAATAACGATTGAAGTTGTTGCAGTGGCCACAGAAATCGCGCACGAACGAAGCGATGGTGATTAAGAAGGCATAGCGTGGCCAATAAACTGCCAAATCAAAGGGAGAAAGCTATCGACCTGTTGGACCGAGCAATGTTATTCGTGGAGAAGAGTGCATCCCTCAACGATGTTCTAAGTCGCAAATTTATGGAAAAGCGCAATGCGTCCACGTGAGGTTCGTTTCGGCTGTCTCACCATATATATGCACGTCGTACGAGCTCACCAGAAAATTCTTTTACAGTTGTAGCTGATGGTAGAAAATGGAATGTTGTAGAGGACATCCCGCTTTGAGTCGACACCACAGTGATTAATGAAATCGTTAGATACAACGGGTAAATTGTGGAAGATTCTTGGTTGATTGGATCGCGTATAACTCCGAAAAACCAAAACGGAGCAGGAAAACTCACCTTTAGATTCGTTGAGCGACGAAAGATGCCTAAAACGGAAGCCGTAGCTGCTCTGAAACGTGTTCAATAGGGAGATCAGTCATCATACGTTTCTTGCCTACGAAGCCGATAACTTTGAAGTCACAAATAGAGCAACCGCTTCGTTTTTGTGGCATCGACGCGACGAAAAGCTGCCATGTGCTGATCGTCAATTTTGTACTGATGGATCGCTGTATATGGCGAGTGTTGCAAATTACCACCGCAGGATAAAGCGTACGCTACATCTTGCACGGCTACGATCACGCATCGTTGTTGACCGTCCAGGGCCTTGTATGATTACCCAAAGTACCCGTCAGTCGAACCTTGTAGATAATGCATTGAGACGCGTAAGCATGTATCTCTGCCTGAACACGGCGGCGAGTCAGCTTGAAATATATATAAATTCTGTGGCTACCCATGCCAGTATGCAAGTTATCGGTAAGTTGTAAAGTGCATGCATTTCGTCATTATAGGAAGAGTATACGAGTTGCTTGCAGTATCCGAGGCGCGACGAGCCCTCATCGAAGCGCAAAGAGTTGACGAACACTAGCAGGTTCTAGTTACTACGAGCCAAAAAACGTTAATTTATACATGATTCGTTTGACTTCTGTAGTTCTGCAATACAGCAACAAAAGAATCACCGCGACGTACGTTGATTTGTTCATGCTCTTATCGGTGACAATAGTGACGCGGTACTTGGACGATCGAGTTGGCACGAAAGGCTTCTGGATCGGGCTCTATTGATAATTGAGGTTCTGTGTGCTATCGAAGAGTAAACCTTCGTGTGGTATTGTCTGATACGAAATGATTAGCCATAGAATCATTTGTGCAGAAGGTTTAGTAAGAGTGTGATGTGCTTAATCACGGTCGATAAACGTGGTGGAAGATTGGAAGACCTTCAGTCGTACTTTTACCGATATCAGGACCATAAGAAGTTTACTCAGACCTATTGACCACTCAATTAAGCAGTTGTAGAAGAAGAAAGGCTACGCTGTCTCTACCAAATTCTACATCGGCTAAGGCTTTTTTTCAGCTCAATTATTGAGGAAAGGTCGAGGCTGATGGTCATGAGCCAATCGTCGTTTCCTGCACAATTTTGCTGGTCGTTAAGCTGTGGTGTCGATGACCGACCAATTTTTTAGCGCCCGTGTGATCAGGAGCTAAATACAGCCATAATCATTTCTGCTAGAGCTATCGTGGTCCAGGCCGGCTAGACGAGGATTACAGAAGTTGCAATTATGGCATTGTGACATCCCGAGAAGGCCGAACCGAGGTTTTGATGCGAGACCTCGGGTGACTTCGAAAAAGGAAGATCTTTCTCGCGTCGACAAAACACGCAGTCATCCGGAGATATATCTATACTTGCATACAGAAGCAAGCTCAGCACAGCTTGCGTTTAGTGCTAGCTGAGTAGCTGAGTCATGAATAGATCAGGATCAACACAGCTATAGTCTAGCATTTCGAAAAATACGTATAGCTGCAACATAGCTTTAGTCAGCTTTAGGCGAATGCGTATCAAAGTCAGAGTTGAAATGGCTTATCGTGTAGAACACAGAAAACGGCGAGAACGTGAGACTACGTCCACAAACAAGGATTATTGCGTGACTGTAGACGGCGTACACAATACCATGATGCGGCTATGTATCACAAGGGAGTAGCAAACGCAAAATCGTGGTCATTGTCATGGCTGTAGATTCTGTGTAGCTTTCGCATGAAGTTCCCGCTACGATTTTCTTGAGTTTTCATGATATCCTCCAGACATCAATGCTTTTGCGCGTGAAGAGTATATTGTTTGTCAGTGATTTGTGCACTTAACAGTGGAACCTCTTGAATGGTCATCCAGGTGGGCTGCACCCGTACAACCGATATGTGAGTATATCAAGTTGTATATGTAAGCGTCTTCACATCAGTTGCACCCATGCCAGACATAATTGTTGTTTGGCTCTAGATGTATGCAGATATCGATACAAACTTCTTCCATAGTTCCAAAAAACTAAGTAGAATGCCCGTGGACAAACTACGCTTGCATAGAATGTGATGATTGTCGACGCTGACTAAGAAATGTGTGTGGACGTTGTACGTACAATAAACTGTCCGCCATCGGATTCCTATTTTGACATCGATTAGTCATTTGACTGTCAACAGTGAGCAGAACAAGGTAGGCGGCCAGAATAATTGTGTGGACATTTTACCGTAATCGTCGTCATCGAACCTTGACCAAGGTGACTTATATGTTTGAAAAGACGTTTCAAGTATGTCTACTACTACTTGCAGACATAGCAGATAAGTAGGTGACAAATTAAGATGTAGATAGATGTCGCATCTAAGTGTCATCAAATAGAAGATACTGAAAGGATAACGTGGCTGCACGTATAGTGTCTGCGCTAAATCAACTCCATTCTAGTTATAAGGGAAAATGCAAGTCCTTTTCCGCACCAAAGCCTACTTCTGAGCACTAGAATATCGATAAAACGAAGTATTATCGTCGAGCGCGCAACTTTTGTCGTAATAAGCTCTACCAAATACCAATTGACCTTAAGAAACTTCCGATACGAGCTACTTCGATTTGGTACAATCACGATTGTTTTTCGATAACGTCCGACCAACAATTGTTATCTCATTATCCTACATCTGATGAGGTAAATGTTCGCAGTTGAGATATAGATAGTTGCTAGCTTGTACGTGCTCAATTAAGCCAGAAGTTTACTGTTTTCAAATCGCTTTTTTATTATTTACTTTTGTGGAATAGAATGTTTGAAACTACATGATAGAATAGGATTAAGACAATTGCGTTTAATATGGTCGGAAAAGATCTAGGTCATAGGAACTCTGAGCGTATAATGTAAAAGATAAATTAATTTTAAAATATAAACTAATTAATACTATCAAAATTAATTCAACTCGATCGATCGATAATCAAAGTGATGACGTCGATGCGTGAAGTATACTTTTCCGAAACTTCAATTCATTCGTCTACTCCTGTCACTTAACAAAAGACAAAGTGCTCTTTTCTCATCTTTCCGACATAGCTACAATAAGACATTATCAGCCCTTCTTGCCGCTGCGTGCGCTACGGGAGGCAGCGCAGCGCGCAAACCCGAAGGGGAGCAACAACCAGGACATCCCGAGGTGTAAGGCACGTCAGAACGACCGACGTACAGATTCCTGCTCTTCTACGTCCGCCCTCAAGTCGCTGACCCGTTCGCCGAGCGCGAACTCCGGTCCCACGAAGCGAACTCGCTAAGAACGTGATGCTGTCCGGTGGACCCGGCTCCGGCAGTACGTGCTAGGGACAAGTCAATATGGCCCCTCGGTACTGCTCGAAGTGGTACGAGACCTCCTTGGTAGGCGTCCTCTGCACCCTACATGCACCCCAGCTTGGTTCTCGGTCACACGTGCCCTTCTCAGAGTGCCCCATGGCTGACGCCCGATGTATCGAGCCAGCAGAATGATCCAGAGCGGAGACGAACGGTGTAGTCATGGTAGATGACCAATAACCACCAGACATCAAAGACTAGTACTAGTAATAAGTACTACGAATAGACAGTCTGAATCTCTCACATTATCCGCCCTTTAACGCCGAATCCGAGCTCCTGTGATTGTAAAAGGGCCTTTCTCTCCCTATATCATTTTTAAGAATCGTTCATTCTTTCTCAATTTAAATCCGTACACCGATCGCTCGTTCCTCCCCCCACTTTCCTCCTTAAAGTCCACCATAACAAATGGCCGAGTCTCTCAGCAAGAAACCACGAGTCACCGGCCCACTGACAGCACTTAATCTCCTAAATGGCGCGTTTGTGCCGCCCGTGGAGGAAAAGTACATTGACGTAATCAGTCCATCAACTGGCCAAGTGATTGGCAAATGCGCGTTGTCTAGTGACACAGACGTGCAGCAAGCGGTGGCAAAGGGCCAAGAAGCTTTCGCGCAATGGCGGCGGACGACCGTTAAAGCTCGTGCCGCGATAATGTTCAAGTTCCATACGCTATTGAAGCAGTATCAAGGTAATAGGGTCGAAACGAGGTGTATCTTTTGAGGTTTTTTAGACAGACGCGATCGAACATCGCATAAATTACGGTCATTTATTTATTTATTTTATTTTCCATCCAGATGAGCTCGTGGACCTCGTGGTGCTCGAGAATGGCAAGAACCGGACAGAAGCTCTTGCTAGTATAATGAAAGGCAATGAAACCGTCGAGTACGCGTGCAGTCTGCCTCAAGTGGTGCAAGGACGCACTCTACAAGTGTCGCGTGGGATCACGTGCCAAGAAGTGCGGGATCCGCTGGGAGTTGTGGCCTGCATTGTGCCGTTTAACTTTCCCATCATGGTGCCCATGTGGACGATTCCAATTGCCTTGACAATGGGCAATTGTGTGATTCTGAAGCCGTCGGAGAAGGTGATGAGCAAGGAGGAGATTTTTATTATTTTTCTTTTGCTTTTATTCTCAGGCTGAAGATCTTGTGTCAATGCCATGCAGGTACCTTTGACAATGAGTCGTGTCGCAGAGCTGTTGCTGGAAGCAGGCGTTCCTAATGGAGTCTTCCAGGTGCGTGGCGCTGTCATGTTGATTAAAGTTTTGTCGACGTTGTGATTAAATGCTATCCATTTTTGTGCCTGACTGCCGCAATGGCTAGATCATTAACGGGACGGCAGATCCAGTGAATAGCTTGTGCGACCATCCTGGAATTGCTGCCGTTACATTCGTTGGCTCAAGTCACGTGGCGCAGCTCGTTGCTCGTCGATGCCGAGCGCTGGACAAACGTGTGCTTGCATTAGGTGGAGCGAAAAATCACCTGGTAGCTCTTCCGGATGCAGATGCTGATGTCGCTTCCAAGGATATCGTCGCATCCTATGCGGGGTGTGCAGGGCAGCGCTGCATGGCTGCATCAGTTTTACTGCTCGTAGGAGACTGTTCCAAGCTGCTTGATACCATCGTTGCGAAATCAAAGGAGTTGATTCGCGGGACCGGGGCTGGCCAGGTTGGTGCTCTCATTGACGATGCATCAAAGACCCGAGTGCTTAAGTACATCAACCAGGCAGAAGCTACCGGTGTGAAGGTGCTTGTAGACGGCCGGTCGTGGGCCCAGCAGTCCACGGGGTTTTGGGTCGGTCCGACTGTGCTGCTTCACACGAACCCGAAAGATGCCGCAATGACGGACGAGATCTTTGGTCCAGTGCTTTCTGTGTACTGCGTGAACTCTTTCGATGAAGCGCTTCGGATCGAGAATGAAAATGAGTACGGAAACGCAGCGGCAATTTACACGTCGAATGGCGCTTATGCCGAGTACTTCCAGTCGCGTTTTCGTGCCGGCATGATTGGGGTCAACATCGGCGTTCCCGTGCCTCGCGAGCCGTTCAGCTTTGGCGGCATGTATGGTACGAAAAGCAAATTCGGTGACATGGACATCACGGGCGACGGTTGCGTCGAGTTTTTCTCTACACGACGCAAGATCACTTCGAAGTGGAGCGCCGGCAATACGTCGGGCGACGCGGCGAACTTCAGCGGCCAGCTATAGTTTCGCGTTACCAAGACAGTGCATGCGTCTGAGTAAGCTGTAAGGCATCTCATCGATGGACATTGCAGGGTGCTTTTTCATGTGTGAGGATGCTACGCCCAGAAGTCCTAAATAATCTTCACAGAGCGATGAAAAGGCTTCAAAGAAGCTTTAATCTTTTGTTTGGACGCACTTGACCTGGTCGTAATGCGTCTCAGATACATTTTTCCAACTCGTTTTTAACGTGGTGTTCAGTTTGCAGCAAATCGTATGCATGCAATCTCAATGAATGTGCGAACGTTGAAAATGATTATTTCGGGTCGACCCATCGTGCCTGTTTACTTTGCTGCACATTGTAAACTTGTGGTCACAATGTAAAATGTCGAATTTGATCGCGATCATTTCCACTGTTGGCTATGGACGAACATAGTAATGCTATCTACTGCCCGCTACGCATCTGATGCGAAGTATATACCTATAAATGCAAAGAGCGAAACGTAAAGCCAAGTCAGGAAGAAGCTGAAGCGCTGAAGGTGTCTGCCCATTGTAGATTGTACTACAAGACTTTTCCCCGTGTACACTGAGCAGCTGTAGAACTCCGTATAGGTGACGATAGATTTCGTACGTAGCCGAGAGGTCAGGTCCGTCAGCGTCTTTGTTTTGCTTTTATAAAACAGGAGCTTTTTTCCATCTGAAGTCGTCGTCGCGTGTCAGTCGTGAAAATGGAACTTCCCCTCGTCCATATGTCCACTGTTAAGTCCCGAGTGACCCATTTCTACACACCAGATGGCAGCATATGGCTTGTAAGTCTAACGTTTTATATCCTCTCTATTACAATAAAACACGTACATCCTCAACAATTCAATCAACCTTATCCTCCACCTCGACGAATGAATAACCCTGTCAACTCCTTTACACGAATCTATTTCGAACCTCGCTTGCCCATCACCCCAATCAGCATTAGACACGCTCAAAGAGCCCCAAAATAACCGACTTGCCACTGAGCCCAAACTAATCACATTTCCATTAATGCTCGCAATGGCAGACGTCCAGCACCTCGTCGTCCACGTCCGTCAGCGCCTCGACGCGCTGTCCTACGAGCACCACTCACAGTACATCTCTGGTCTCTTGCACACTGCGCCTTGCCTGCATTCGGTATCCACGTCCTCTCTCTCGTGTCCCCCGCGGCTGCTACCCGTAGCTGTTTATACAACAACCAAGTCGTCGCGGTTTGCGTCATTGCTTCAATATGTGGGACTTTCGGCCTTTTACGCGCGTCTAGTGCTGCTCCTGGGCACTGGATGGTTACTAGCAATAGCTGGGATGTTTACGTTCTTACTGGCTGTACCAGGTTTAGAAGAAGATAGTGTCGGGACAAGTCCAGCTCAAGTTATGGTCCAGGTTGGCGTCTATTGCATTGGAAGCGCAATAGGCGCGGTCGCGTCGGGGGCCTGTGCCGACTATTTTGGGCGGAAACCCATTTTACTCACAGCACTGAGTTTCTGGCTTGTTGTCACGGCGTCGACTGCAGGAGCGTGGAATGACGTGTCGTTCATGACGTTGCGACTGCTCTCGGGCGTTGGCATTGGTGGACAATTGGCACTGCTTGCAGTACTGGCAATAGAGTACACGCCCACGCAAACAAGAGGAAGAATTACGATACTGGCAGTGTCAATGGCTGGACTCGGTGTTTGTAGTGGCGTGGGATACGGACAATTGGCCGGGCCGGCAACAAAAGATGGAGGAATTGGATGGAGACCGACGTACGGTATTCTCAGTGCGATTGCACTGCTCGTCGCGGCAGTGCTTTATCGGGTGTTAGAAGAGTCGCCCAAGTATTTAGCAAGTGTGGGACGTGCGGAAGAAGCACTGTGTATTATCGAAAAAATCGAGACGGCGCATGGCATTAGTCGCCAAGCTCGAGTGACTGTTCCTACGAGTTTGTATCAACCGCCGTCAGAGCGGCAACCGCCGTTAATTTATGATGATTATTCGGAAAGCAGCTCAGAGTCGGATGGTGACGTGGACGTGGCGCTGCAACGAGGAAATACACAGGAAGATGAGCTACAAAATAGAGAAGGACGGATACTGTCACATGCTAGTTATAACTATGCAGGGCCTGGGGCAGCCAAAGCACGTAGTCGAAGTCAGCGGGTGTCAGCAAGAAGATTGCAGAGTCGGCATCAATACCAGGCCAACGAATGCTCACCAGCGCTTGATGACCCAGAGATATCTTCAAGGACACTTGCTTCGGCTGTAAATGGGTCGTTCTTGCGAGTCCTCGTTCATCGTGTAGTCGCGCTGTTTTCCGGACGACTAGCTATTCGAACTGTGGCTATTTGGCTCTTTTGGTTTGCACAGCTGATGAGCTTAAGTGCAGCTGTTGTGACAACCTTGATGATGGCCAAACCGTTCATTAAGGTGAACGATAGTGGGACAAGTTTCGGCGTCGGCGATCAACTTTTTTGGTCTGGAATGGCATTTCCTGGCTTGTTGCTCGCTGCTACGATGGTGGATAATGTGGGCAGGCGGAGCACATTGGCATTGTTTGTTTCATGTGGAGGTGCCATCTTGTTGCTGTCAGCTTTGCTGTTAAGGGAAGATGGAAATTGGATTGGTTTATCGCTAGCATTGGGAGCTATTGTATTGACGACAAGTGGTACCCTCGGCGCGCTGACTCTTCTCACTGGCGAGCAGTTCACCCTCCATACTCGTGCACTAGGTCTTTCGTGTGCTATCGCTTGGGGCTATTTGGGTATGTTTGCTGGTGATTATCTTGTCCTCCAGTGTGTAATTCGGGATGACGCTTGGTCATGGCACGATGAGCGTTTGATGTTGGCTCTGTGTGGTGGCGCTTCAATTTTACTGCTTCCTGTCATTCTTTTGATGGGACCGGAGACACGCGGGGTGGATATCGATGCTTCGTGGCTCGAAGACAAGAAATATACAACAGGCGGCGTGCTCTCAGTGATACCGAGTGGTCGCTCGAAACTATTTGATGCAGGCCACAGCGGCGCCTTCAATGACAGCAGTGACGGAAGCAGCCGAGGCATCGACAAACAACCTGAACCTTTGGACGAAAACGGCCGAGCGCTTCTCGAGTCTTCGCTGGGTCGACGTCCAATGAATGGTATGGCTGCTCCGGCAATGTACTCCTCGACTTCAGCTACGCTGGCAACGGTGCATTCTTCTGAAGATAGTGATTCAATTTCAAGATCATCGTCGACGACATCAAATTTCTGGCAGACACATTCGATGCGTCATCTCAGTAACAGAATGATGCGCGCGGCACACGCTATCACTCGCACATCGGGTGAAAAGCACGTGGTGCGTTTCTCGTCCGGTGCCAAAAAACAAGCGTGCAGTGCCAGCGTCTCGAAACAAACGAGGGGCGACATCGATGATAGATGCAGTACCGTGCGTTTGGACGATCTCGATCACCTTGAAAACATAGTTACAGAGCACGACTGCCAGCATACTTATTCGAGCCTTGGTCTTCCAGATATCGGCCAGTCGAGGCGACAGTCCGATCTAGGGCTTACGGACCCTGTGCTTTTGGAATGGCGTTCCTCTATATCAAGCTCACAGTCGGGATCCGCTCTCAATTGCAGCAGCAGCAACAACATAAATAAACGGGAGTCCAGTGATTGCACGGATACGGTCGCGTCCGCACGCTACAACCGAACAGGGCGATACACCATCGACCTTGATATGTTTGACACGTTCACGTACATTTCTACGCCGGTGCTGGGTGGTGACGACTACACGAATCACGAGCACCGTGAACCAAGCAACCTCTCTTCTGCCAGTGGTAGCGAAACGAAGCAGGCAAGCAGGTGATCTCATGCGCATGCGCTAGTCTGTGATGGCAGTATGAACGTGGGCTTGACCGTGTTTGGTGCTGGTGGTATCCAAGCTGCAGATGAGTTGATAGCAGCCCTGACGTTACTTGAGTCAATTACGCTATTGCTGTTTCAAGCAATTCATGTGCATTTGCAGCACTGCTTCACGAGGTTGCATTGAATGACACCCGCTGCTTCTTAGATGATTGAGATCAAGTCGCAGTATGCCAGCAGCGAGATATTAACACAATTGTTGAGCTTTGGACAATGTGGACTTCATCCATTGTGACGCTGGAACTTTGGAGTCACAGCAGCTGATTCGTGGCTCAGTATGTCCAGCACGTCTATGACTTCGCGTGGCAAACGCGAGTCTTTGGCAGCATCCAGGCCCGAAACAAATTTTACTGAGGACAAATGTATCTTTCATATCGACGAAGCCATCGCTTTGCAGGGCTTTTGTGGTACTTCTGTTCCAATTGTCAAATGTCCGTGGCCGACATTCGAGGCCTCTTTTACCATCGGACACTCAGTTCAGACTCTCAATGTGTTCGTGAAGCATTCGCTGGACTTGCGATCAAATTTGCCAAAGTAGGGCTTGGGAGTCATCATCTCTGAGGCTGGCAATTGTGTTGGAGCTTACTTGGCAACAAGACACTGTATGAACGGTACCAATGCACCTTTCAGCAGAATTTCGCGTAGTGCGTTCAGTTTTTGCTTGAGGCTCATTCGCCACAAACGATATCACAGCAAAACGGACCTAGCGTACCGACGATGGGCGACAGTCAGTTACTGGCGAAGTTGAGCGAAAGCAGAGGGTCGAACACCAGGACGCTATTCATTCGAGCAAATGCCAAATTTATGGTATGCATGATTTCGGTGCATGCCATCGCAGCTTTAATATGCTATTGCCTTGCAAACTATTTACCGAACGAGCATGGGGTAGAATCCACC
>JH597866.1:189038-211388 GCA_000173235.2 Hyaloperonospora arabidopsidis Emoy2
CTGCGGAAACCACGTGCACTTGCCCGTTTTCACCATACCAGCTTGTCGAAAGCTCAATGTCCGTGAACACACAACTGTAAAACACCAGCCACCGTTCTTTTCATTTTGCAGTACATCCACCGCACGAATGAGATCATCTCCTGAAAGTTCAGACTGCTTTAGTTCCTCAACGGGCTCCATGTCCATTGATTTATCGCCTTCCGGCGACGTATCTCGTGTCGCTGACGATGACCAACCTGATTTTTGCGAGCAGACGATCGGGTCATCGACTACGGTGTTGCTTCCCCGTTGTCGACTGCGTGGTGTCGCATTCGACTGGCTCGGCGTTGGCGAACCTGGTGGTTTCTCACTAACACTGGGAGTCCCAGTCTTCTTTTGACCTTTCAGCTCCCTTTTGCGCCGCCTCTCTAGCTCCATCTCGTTCATCATCTGCACGAGCTTCCTTTGGCGGTAAGGAAGCGCTTTTTCCGGCTGAGAACACGTCACACAATCACAGTCCCACAAGTACCCGCCACTCCCGTAGAAATCCAAAAACGCAGCTTTACACGATGCACAGCGGAAAATGTTACCGCGATGCTCTGGTGCTTCCTGCTGAAGGCGTTGCATCTGGTCCCAGATGGGCACACTTTGATCAACGTAAGGCTTGAATGCATGGACAAAACACTGCGCATGGTACACGCGACGACAGGCATGACAATGCATCAGCACACAAATGTTTGCCACCTTCTCACAAAACCCGCAGCATCGATCTTCCTCGTCGTCTTCCACTTTTGTCATTGTCGAGTCCTTCGTCTTTGTCTTGTTTTTACACAGCGGTTTGCTCCTTGGTCTGCTCTTGTCTATCCTGACCGGCTTCGAACTTGGGTTTGTGAATGGCAGTAGTGGGAGATCCGTAATTACCGGCGACACTTCAGTCGGCTCTGCTTCACACACAGAGACCTGGCGTCGCTTCCTGCCCCGTGGTGGAGACTGCTTTGCACTGCTTTTCTCCAGCGTATTTCTTGACACGCCGACTCTGGATCGTTTAGCAGCTGGCCGGGCTCCTTTGGCTGTCGTCCGCTTTTTTGTACCGTGCTCCGTGTCCATCTCCTCGTCTTCTTCGAGCACGGACATGGAGGAAATGAGCGTCTGCAAGGATCCTGCTTCCCGCTTGACTTGTCGCGCCATCACAGCAGTGGCAGCAGCTCTTGATAGTCCGATTCTCTTGTTTACTTGAGCATTTGCCTTGGAAACGAGAGGTACCACTTCCTGTACATCCAAACTTGTCACTTTTGCATCTACCTTGTTAACTGGTACAATGCTTGGTTCTGCTGCTGCAACACTCGCGCAACCGCTTTGGGCATTTTGCGTCTTGGTTGTCTCCTCTGTGTGACTAGTGCCACAATCTGCGGCGGTTGCTGCCACAACCGGACGACTTTCATCGTTTGTCACCAGACTACTGCCACACACCACTTGTGTCACCGTCTGCGTTATTTTTTCACCTTCGGGTGACGCAATCAGCGTGGACCATTGAATGTCCATCGACTGTGTCTCCTGCAGCCCTTGGATAGTTCCCGACTGTATACCTTTGTCAATATCTACACTGGTTTCTTGCTGTGGCGGTGCACTTTGCAATTGGATGGTCGGGACGACGTCCATAGGCGTGGCCGCCTCGGCCAAGGGCGAGGTCACGTGTGACATGGGCTTTTGTCACTTACTTAAGAAATACTAGAGCTCGGTACGCACGATTTGTCAAACAAGAACGGGAGATACGGAGGTGGTGAAAACTGGGTTGAAATAGTATTACAATTTATGAATTTACCAAATCCATCCTTTCCCATTACCACGATACTTGGTACCAGTGACCGTGTATACGTATAACGGAGCAGTCTGCGCCGGTCGTACTAATTTATGAATCGAATCAAATACAAGCAGCTGTCTGATCATGTCGTGTATCTTATTTACACTTGTCCGTAATTGTGTCAGCATCAAATCCGACAGTAATCACGTTTTGGTCCAGCACGTACATAACACGGACATTCGTGACAATCAGCCTCAAAGGGATCTCGACACAAAAGAACCGCTTTGTCTTTTATTTATTCTCGCAGTATATCCACTATCCGCTGCGCCCATCCACCACTCCATCATTTCCAGCAGCCAGTCAAAGAAATACTTGGGTACAACATCCAGGTACGTCCACCCGCTCTTTGCGGACTCTTCAAGAGCTCCACTGCATCCCAACCATTGAGTATCTCATAAGTTTCTAACATCCAATTCCCATCAATTTTCCAACGTAGATCTCGTCCCTTCACGATTCCCTCCTCATCCGCTCCGTCACAACCAGTCCACAAATGTCCGTCCCAGTCAAAGGTGTCGTCCGTCTCCGCGTGTTAGCAGGCAAAGCAAGTCCCTCACCCGCCATTGGGCAAGCCCTGGGTCCTCTCGGCGTCAATATGATGGAGTTCTGTAAAGCGTTTAACGAACGATCGGCCAATCTGACGGAAAACATCCCCGTACCTGTTGTGCTCACGGCGTTCACTGACCGCACGTTCATCTTCGCCACCAAGACGCCGCCGACCTCGTGGTTTCTCAAGAAAGCAGCAGGGATCACGTCCGGATCAGCCACACCTGGACAGCAGGTCGTGGGGTCCGTGCATCTGCGGCAGATCTACGAGATCGCCAAGGTCAAGCAGCAGGACGAGATGGTGGATTACATTGACCTCCAGTCCATTTGCAAGACCCTTATTGGCTCGGCCAAGTCCATGGGACTGGACGTGGTGCCGTAGACGCACAAGGTACACTTTGTCAGGAGCGAGAAAGCTCGAAATCAATCGAACAAACTCCACACGAGGTCTATTTTTTACACCTGCACGGTGGGTTGAGACGCCGGTCGATGTCCAGGTAGTCATCAGGTACCACTGCAGTGCTCTTTTTGCTGGTCTCGATTTGGTAATCTCGTTCTACTTTACTCTATTGACACTCATGCACGAGGAAAACAGCAGCCTGATTAGGCTGGAATCCTGTTCCACAAGCATCACCACCCTCCCCCCCCTCCTTCACCTCTGCGGAAAAGTTGATTCAACTACAGTGGATCGTCCAAGACTTGCAATACAACTACCGAGCGAGTAAAACTCCTATAAGTGCCGATCAAGTCTTGGATGGATAAAGAGATCCGATCCATGTGGCGTGGGTACACATGATCTACTCGCCAAGTTCCATCTTGATGTCGCTGTCGCGGAAAATCGAAGTGCGCCGTGAACCAACAATGTCGCTTCCCATGTAGCTGAAGTCATCGAAATGCATCGCCATGCTGCCTGATCCGGTCGATGAGTCCAGTACACCCACCACGGGCGAATCCGCGACTTCTTGCTGTTTAAAGACGTTCGGCACATACTGCAAGTTCGCATTGAGCGCTGCACTGCTAGTTCGTGCACGACTTCCGTGCGAACTTTTCGTCATGGGCTTAAACGGTGGATCCACTCGGCGGTTCAGGAGTGCGTCCCAATCGACACCCTTGAACCACGCATGCCCCATAATCTCCAGTGCACCATCACTACCGCAGCCCAGTCGCTGCTGCGGATTCTTGACGAGTAAACGCTGCAGAAAATCCGTAGCAGTGGGCGAGAAATGCACAGGAGGGTACAGCGGCTCCTTGCTCAAGATGTTCTGAAACATCTCGCGACGATTTTTGTCCCAGAACGGGGTGTGTCCTTGAATCATCTCGTACACGAGCACACCGTAACTCCACCAGTCGACCGTATTGCCATACGATGTAGCGGTCCGCTGACTGCAAAGCAATTCCGGCGCCAAGTACTCGGGGGTTCCTACAAACGTCGAGCCCTCGTCGTCTTCCTTGGACAACCCAAAATCGGTGATCGCGACATGCCCTTCGCTGTCCATGAGAATGTTTTCCAGCTTCAAGTCGCGATACATGATGTGCATACTGTGCAAATGGGCCAACGACAGCACGAGCTCCGCTGCGTAGAAGCAAGCTCGGTGTTCGGGAAAGCGCTTTTCCTTGCGCAGGTGCACGAAGAGCGAGCCGCCAGAGTAATAATCCATGACCAAGTACAGTTTCTGGTGGTTCTGGAACGCATACCGCAGTCGCACGACAAACGGGTGCTCCACGTGCTTGAGGATACGCTGCTCCGACTTAGTGTGCTCGACCTGCTTTTTCTTAAACACATCCTGCTTCCGCAGCACTTTCATGGCGTAGACACGACCGGCATTCTTGCCATGCTTTTTCTTGGCTAAAAAGACCTTGCCATACGCGCCCTTGCCAACCACAGAGAGCAAGTCAAAGTCGTTCACGCTCATGGACGTGGAGATGACCATACTGCGTCGTGAACTACGAGCACTGTTCGTGGGACGACCCACGTGGTTTCCAAAGCTCAACACTTCCACTTCTTCACGAAATTCCGCATCTTCCAAATGCTCCAGCTGATGCGACGCCGAAGAAATCGCTGCTGCACCAGCATACGCGTACTGTGAGAGCCGCCTCATTTCGTCCATCAGTTCATCATCAGCTGGTTCGTCCGGCATCGACCCTCGAGCACTGTCAAAGAACGCAAACACAGTGTTCATACTCGCAGCAATCGTCCACGCCGTATTGGACGACTTTTGCTCAGCGGGGGACGTGGGTTCCCCCGCCGAGAGACTCAAACAGCCTAGCTGCGTGCAATCTTGGAGCTGCGTTCCAGGACTCTGCTTCGATCGCTGCCAATTGATAGCTCTTGTACCCAAAAGCCCTCTCACTTCCTGCGTGTCGTCCCCTTCAACACGATGACTCGACTCAATAAACGCAATTGCCGCAAGCTTCAAGCGCAGAAGTGGCTGCGTACACACCAAGCGCTTGGTCAACGATCCCCCACGTCCGTACGCAGCAATATACACTTGCGAACACGAGGCCCGAACGCCATACGTCTCCCACACATACCGCACGTGCAGCTCCGGTGTACTCGAGTGTGGGACCGGGATCTTCTGACTCCCGACACTCACTGTGTTCGTGCTTGGGTTCATGACCACAACGCCATAGCCTTTGGACAGCGCCGTGTGTAGATACGGCAGCATCGAGCCAGAGCGGTACTGATTCGGGACGTCCGGGGCCTCCAGCACGAGCGAGCGGCTCCAGATGCCCGGCTGAATGCCGTTGCCACTCACAATCACGAGCAATAGGCGACGGCAAATATGCCAATTGGCGCTCATGAAGATACTGCAGTGCGCGGGACTCTCCGCTGAGGGAATACACGTCTCGACAAAGCCCAGCTGGACCATCTTCTGCTGCTCTTCCAGCACGATCTGGTGCAGTTTGGCCTCCATTAGACCGCGGTCGTCGTCTCAAGATACTGCAGCAGGCAATAGAGAGAGAGACGAAGGAGGAGGGGGGAGGTAGGGAACAGGGAGGGAGAGAATATATATGTGTGTGTCTGAGGGGCAGCTGGTCATTATTGTGTTCCTCCTGTACATGTGGAAATAAATGTAGCCATGAGAAAATGTACCTAAGTCCACACTGGCTCTATTTGGTGCAGCGTCAAGGGCGATACAAAGGGTCTTTTGCGATGGGGGTGTATGTCGGTCCGGAGCTGCTTCTGGTCGGAACGAGCTTGTGAGAAAGAAAAGCCAGGACGTGTTTCGGGAAAACAGCTGATTTGAGGTCACGTGGAGAGATCCTAAAGAGGACAAAACCCTGCGTGCGCTTCGTGAGGCATTATTAAGGAACGACCTTCGCGCCACCTGTCACAGACTGTGTGGTCCACACTCAACTTGAAGTGGTCACGAGTCACGACGTTGCATGGAAAAAAATCGGGCTGAAGGCTCTCGTCGTGATGGAGAAGCGTCTATCCCTGCAAGAGCGTTGATAGATGGAGATAAACTCGTCTCCTGGAAGACACGAGCGCTCTGTTCAATGCCATTATCAATTCGGTTGTCACCTTCGTACTTGTGCTTGATGACGAAGAACTTGTCGTCTCGAGCGCTCGTGTTGCTGCTAGTCGTGAGTATATCCATCCATACCATTACCAGTCAATTCACTAATGACCCAACGCTCTTCGGAAGTCCCCAGACGTCGCCTCTGCTCGCGATGCAGTCAAATGCCACGTCCACATCGTCCCAGTCTGGCTCTAGCGACGATTTCAGCATGACTGACGGTGGTAGTGGCAGCGAATCTGGCAATGACGGTGGCTTGGAAGGTTCGGCGAGTGAAGGAAGTATGGACGACAGCGAGGGTGGCAGTTACTCTGGCTCTAGCAGTTCAAGCTTGGAGTATGAGTGCGACTGCCGATCGGTTCGCCGGGTCTCGCTCATGGGAGCCTCGGACTACTGCCTCGCACCAAATGCGTCACTCAGCAGCAAGTGCGGCAACGTCGATCTACGTGAAGATGGCGGCTGCCCGATCGTTGGAGCTCAGCCGTGCTCGTCGAAGGGTCACGTCCTGACGAACGACTCGTTCTGCGCGCTGGATAAGAAGGACGATACGTACAAGTGCGTGGCCAGCAAGAACGACTTGGAGATTCAGAAGAATGGCAAGAAGAAGAAGAAGAATGCGAATCGCCGTAACGGGTCAGAAACGGCGACGAGCGCGGCTACGGTGGAGCTGGGATTGACGGCGCGTCAAGTACTGGCAATTGTGGTTTGCGTGGCAGCCGGAATGATGGCGCTAGTGTAGGGCGCTACAATAGACGGTCTGCGCACGTTCGGTTGTCACGAATACGTAGTCTGCTGCAAAAGCGACACGTCCACAGTACGTTTGTTGAACCCAATGCATTGTTCGCTTTCTAGCCTGGCATCGTAGCGTTATCGCTCCATTTGGGCATGATTGCCTCTCTTTTTCTTCAGTTATTCTTGAGGTCGTCGGCCGGAAGCACAAAGTTGCTGAGTCGCAACCACTTGATAGTAAAGTAGTCCTGAGTCACGAGCATCAACGGCATCATCACACATGCCTGTGCAATAAGAAGTCCCACAAGATTTTCCATGGGAGAGTGAAAGTACGAAGCCGTGAAAAACAGCAAGTACGTCGCCAGTCCGCCAATGATGATGATCCATGCGCGTAGCATCGTCCGTTTCAGACTCGGCCCGGCACTCTCAACGTTCACTGCAAACCACTCGAAAAGTGGAATCGCCATGTAGTGACTTACGAGCAGCACGATATGGTCCGAGTGGTCAAATCCCACTGGGCAGCGCTTTCCACGACGAAGACTGGCGTACCAGCAAGAATTGTCCGAGCGGCCCATGACAGTGCGTATTAGCCCCTTCTCCACCTGGCCAAGTCCCATGTACAGCACCACTGTGCGCAAGGCCATCAACGCCACGTACAAAAGTCCACGACGGACGTACACACGAACGCGCGGCATTGTCACGTCCGGCCCCAGCATCATAGATCCATAATTGAGCACTAATACTGACAGCGGGATCGCCCACGCTCCCTACAGCAAAAGTCACGATTGGTACCGGTTAGGTTAATGTGTGGATTTTCGGCTTTAATTAGTCAGGCAGTTGAACGTACTTGAAGAGACCCCATCACGGGCATGAGGTCCATGCCCGAATAACAAGGGGCATCTGTATAGCCTCCAGACTCATTGTTGCAGCATACAGAAGTCGAGTTTGCAGGAGCATGTACATGTAGCCAATTTGACTCGCACCTGGAACCCAAATTTGTGTATCGGTACACATTATTGATTAAAATTAGGTGCAGATTTAGGACCAGAGCGCCGTCAAAATACGAATCCACGCCACGTACTCGCCCTGTACACGAACGAACTTGTGCGGAAAGCGGAACGACGTGTAGAGCACCAGAAGCAGCAGCAACACGTTCACTATAAGGAACGTGCCCCGCGCATGGATCTTGTGCAGCATTAGCAGCGCCTGCTGCGTCGCTGAGAGCTTCTTGGGCGCGGTAAATCTACTTTTTAGCATGCTAATTCGGGAATCCCAGCTGATTGGTGTAGCACACACAAAGGCAACAAGACCCGACAGTTAGCGTTGCAGTTGATGGGTTGATTTAGTTTTCTTTTCTTGAGAAGACTGCATTGTCATTCTGTCATTCTCGTTCGACTGCACAGTTGGTAAATAGCTGGTAGAATGTATGCTGGTATGGAAGAAGAAGTACAAGCCGTAGTGATTGATAATGGTTCTGGCATGTGCAAGGCCGGATTTGCAGGCGATGACGCACCACGGGCTGTGTACCCTTCTATTGTAGGCATGCCGAAGCATTTAGGCATTATGGTAGGCATGAACCAGAAAGACGCTTACATTGGCGATGAAGCGCAGGCGAAACGTGGCGTCCTGACGCTGCGATACCCGATTGAACACGGTATTGTTACGAATTGGGACGACATGGAGAAAATATGGAGCCACACGTTTTACAATGAACTACGTATCGCACCTGAAGAGCATCCAGTACTTCTCACGGAAGCTCCGTTGAATCCAAAAGCTAATCGAGAACGCATGACGCAAATTATGTTTGAGACGTTTAATGTGCCGGCAATGTACGTCAATATTCAAGCAGTGCTGTCGTTGTACGCTTCTGGCCGAACCACGGGTTGCGTCCTGGACTCGGGTGACGGCGTCTCGCATACAGTGCCTATTTATGAAGGATACGCCTTGCCGCACGCAATTGTGCGCCTCGATCTAGCTGGTCGTGACTTGACGGACTATATGATGAAGATTCTGACTGAACGTGGCTACTCGTTCACAACGACGGCAGAGCGCGAGATCGTCCGTGATATCAAGGAGAAATTGACGTACGTGGCCATGGATTTCGACCAAGAGATGCAAAAAGCGGCTCAGTCGTCTGCACTCGAAAAATCGTACGAGCTACCTGATGGCAATGTGATCGTGATCGGCAGTGAGCGCTTCCGTACACCGGAAGTGCTTTTTGACCCGTCCATGATTGGCCGAGAGTGCTCCGGCGTCCATGACTGTGCGTTCCAGACAATCATGAAGTGCGACGTTGACATCCGGCGGGACTTGTATAACAATGTGGTGTTGTCGGGCGGATCAACGATGTTCCCGGGAATTGGTGATCGCATGAGCAAGGAAATGGCTGCGCTAGCGCCGGCGGCGATGAAAGTCAAGATCATCGCACCACCTGAGCGCAAGTACTCGGTCTGGATTGGAGGATCTATCCTGGCATCTCTGGCTACGTTTCAGCAAATGTGGATCTCAAAGACCGAATATGACGAGGCGGGACCATCGATCGTTCACCGCAAATGCTTCTGATGGAGCAAAAGAGACCTGGAAAGAAGCAAGCGTACGTGTGAGGACGATTCCGTGAAAACCTTGAGGCTTGAGTGCTTCGGTGTTGGCTATGCTTTTCTGTTAGTTTGACCCTTAACTGCAATTTGAGAGTCGACGTGTGATTTGAGGACGTCATTCTTCATTCTGACATATTCCTTGTTGCTACCTCCACCTAGCCAAACATACTGCCTTGCAAATTTGGCTGTTGACATCGCAAGTGTCTTCGACAGACGCTTCTCTCATCATTGTTGTAAAGCATTACTGTTCTGGTCGCTAACCGAGCGCTTCATTTCGCCAAGCACAAAATGCTGGGGCAGACTTCATCACTTTCAAAAAAAGAAGCAGCTATTATTGTACCTTGCGATGTCTTCATCGAGCAATTCCTTCGATCCAGGAGCACACGCGTAACAAAATCCACAGCTTCTTTATAATGAATTGGATCTGTTGTCTTCGTGCCAAATTGTGGATGGGGGATCCTAAAAAAACAAGCAACTCGCCTATAAGAATGAGTGGATAGCCGCAAAACAGTGGATAGCCTAAAAGCGTGAGAATGGCCACACAACGTGGAAGGGGTATCCCAAAAAACAAGCAACTTGCCTAAAAACAAGCGGATCGCCGCAAAATCAGTGGATAGCCGAAAAATATAGTGGATAGTATACAAGCGTGTGAACAGCCTCCCAAACATATTTCCTTCCTACACAACTCTTCTAATAACCATAGCTGTACCGCAGCCGGTCCGCGAATTCTGTACACACTTGCCTTCTCACACCTGCCTTGGAAACGCATCCCTTAAAAAGACCACAATGAGTGTCTTTAATGGGTCTCCCTCTAATCCCCTTTCAGTGAAACCTATCACAATCTAGAGCTCGCAAAGGAAACAGCTCACGCCTATGCATCTAAGAATGGCTTTGCGATTTCTGTACAAAGTTCACGTAAATGGGGTTGTCCTCTATTTACAAGGAAGGTGTGGATGCGATGTGCGCGGGGAGGACACCATCGCATCCGGTCATCTGAAGGACCTGCTCTCAGACAAAGGTTGTAATGGGGTTACACAAACGGTTGTGATAACCAGGTACATTGGTGTGGTACACATAGAAAGAGATCAGTGTCACTGATAAGGCGTACTTTTGTATCACCTACGCTAAGCGATAATACCGTACTCTATCGGTTATGGTTAGAGGATATCTATCGTAATAGGGTCTTCATAGAGGCGACGTAGTTCTGGTGTGGTGCAAGAAGAACTACGATGAGTACTATTCGATTAGATAGTATAGTTTTAAGGTTAAAGACGTAAGTAAGGTTTATTATCGCTGCAAATCAGTAAATATATTCAGTTCCCCTTTTCATCAGTTTCAGACACGTGTCTTTCTAAGACGTCTCTGGCCGTAAGATTTAAGTGCCTGAGCTAAGGCGAAGTACTCTAGGGCATTAGTGCCACGTGATTTCTTGGAGTCGTAGTCCCCTGAACCAGGACTAGAAGCTTAAGAGCTTGTACAAACACTTAGAGTTAAGTCTCATTAAGTCTGCAAGACTTGAGACCCTTAACGTTAATACCCGTTTAGTTTGATACACTAAGAGAATCTACGAGTCTAGAACTCTTCTTCTGACGAAGGAGTTAGGGTAGCTCCGCTACACTTGGTAGCACTTGTAGTCAATCTACACCTGAGTCTGTTAAAGACTGTTCCTTTGTAAGGATGGAAACAAAGATAAACCTCTCTGAGGCCCAAGGATTAGCGCTGGAGAAACTCAGAGCGCTAGTCGGGAACGAACACGTGGATTTAATCCTCGCACGAGGTCCTGACGTGATCGTGCGCGTCTTGACGCTTTTAACAGCAAATATCCCGGTTGTTTACTCCGCCTAATCAGGCATACCGGGTGTTTCCTATCTGCCCGTCAGGGCAAGAGAGAACTGTCAGACTATGTCCAGGAACTGAGAACTCTAATCGCTGCCATGCAGCTTAATCCATTACCAGAAATGGTTTTGGTTACCATCTTCATGGAGGGCCTTCGTACTGGCGTGGCTCGAAAGAAAGTATTCCGGGTACATCCCACCTCCTTTGAGGCGGCTGTGGATATCACGTTGAACGCTGAGTTCAACTTTAGGGTAGCCCGTTTTGGCACCCATGGGTACAACCCAAACTTGGTGAACTACTTTAGTTCATTCAATAGTCCGAAGCCTATGGACCCCAGTCTCTCCGAGACGGACGAAGAAGCAGAGCTTCGAGCTGTAGAACAGCATCGAAACATTCGACGATGTTTCACTTGCTGAAGCACAAAGCATCTGTGACCTAATTGCCCTTTACGCAGGGCACGCCACGCTACTTCAGGCCAAACTCCCGCCGCTAACCAAAAGTCTGGTACGGTGCAGGAAAACGTAGACTCCCAGTAGACACGGGGCGCCCTTCTGGGGAAGAACTAGGTTCTTTTGAGCATATAGGAGGTAGCAGCGAGCAGAATTTAGCCCCAACGAGGCCCGTGCCCTCGAAAACGGGACGTGAATACAAGCCAGGCTTGTTGATCGCAAATGCGACTGTTAAGAGCTTTGACAAACCCTGGTCGATTTTGATCGACTCCGGGGCATCCGGTAATTCTTTTGGACGCTGTTCCCTTGCAGGGAATCCACGTTATGTTGAGGCGCTGGAAGCGTACAAGGGTGATACGATCAATGTTTGCTTGGCGACAGAAACTCTAGTCACTGCACCCAAAGTTCCTGTGAACTTGGGTGTGAAGTTTCTCGATTTTGATAGTATCGAACGCTGTTTAGTCCTTGATTTGGGCTCGAGATATGATCTCATTCTTGGTATGGCTTGGCTTGAGCACCATGAGCCATGGATCGACTACAGGTCGAAAACATTAGGCGCCACGCGAACCGCCCCTAGCGGAGCATTGGAGAGTCATGAACCCACCTCTGCTAGGAATCGTAAGAGTTATTGGCGCGAGTCACTGGATGAAAATGTTAGTGTGCTGGACATCGGAATGTCAGCGTTATTGATTTTGACGATGTCAAAGACATGAGTATAGATCAAAGCTCGATATGTGATAGTGAAGCGACACGTACTCCGCTAAGTGATTGTCGTTGTGAGAGCAACGTAATGAATGCTGAAAGCATTGCTGACCAAGCGTCAAGTCATTGAGGGTTGAACCCATCAGATGAGCGTGAAGTGGCACGTAAGTACCCACTGAGTGACGTTGGCTGTGATAGCGATGCGCTGAATGTCAATATTGAAGTTGTTGGTGAAATACCAAGGCATCCCGAGCCCTGCCCAGTGAATCCACGTGAAGTGGCACGTCATCGGATGTCAATAGTGACGTCAGCTCTAGTTTAGAGCAAATTACGTTCGATGATGGTATCGATCAGAGAGATACGAATCACACATCGTGTGCTGTGTCACAAAGTTATGATGGCTGTCAGCTGTATACACTCTTCAACTGAGTGACTGGTGCATGTGATGGTACAATTAGCCCTGAGGCTATACCCTCGTTAAGTTCGCTTTCAGAACTCGAAGAGTTGTCGGTCGATGAGTGCGATCACTCATTAAAGAATGGAGACCTTTCAGAGGTGTTAGGGATTCGACACGACATCATAGAGTTGGACTGTTCTTCAGACAACATAAAGTTGAACTCTTCTTCACTTTTGGATGAAGCCGTTCTGGAGGATACAAAAGCAGCACTCAGTGTGCGTAGTGGGTCATCAATATTGAAAGACCCTCATGATCCCTTTTATTCCTTAGTCAAGGAATTTCAAGATGTGGTGTGCCACGATTCACCCTCTGTTCTACCTCCATATAGAGGTGTCCGTCATGCAATTGACTTAGTTCCTGGGACTAAATAATGTGTCACACGACAGTGACCCTTGCCTAAGGAGAAATGTGATGTCATTGATGACTTCTTCCGTGCCAAGGACGAGGCAGGAATGGTACGTGAGAGTACATCTCCACATTCGACACCGACATTTTGTTTCAAAAAGCCGAACGGCAAGTGGCGTATTGTGCATGCTTATAACAAGCTTAATGCGGCTACTATTCCGGCACAGACACCCATTCCTCGGAAGGATGTTCTTCAAACCAACATGGTTGGTTGTACTATGTATAGCGCACTCGACTTGGTTGATGGATATAACCAATTGCTCATGCGAGCGAGTGGTATTTCGCTTACAGCAGTGAGAACCCCGAGTTGTATGCCATGGTAATGGCTGGTGATGCCCCAAGGGCTGTCTAATGCTCCGGCAACATTTAATCGTCTGGTGACGCAACTTTTCCGCCCACATCGGGATTACGCACAGACGTACTTTGATGACATTTTTGTCCATAGTTGTGCCGAAAAAGGTCGGTCAGATGTTGAAAATCACATCGGTCACTTGATAGCCGTGCTCGAGTGCATGTGCACTAATAAATAGTACGCCAACGCGTCTAAATGCATTTTTGGTGCAGAGGAAATTCCTTTTCTCGGCTGTTTCATTGGTAAGCGCGGCGTTAGAGCGGATTCCGCTAAGGTTAAGGCTATAGTGGACTGGCCGATTCCTAAGAATCAAAAAGACTTGCGTAAGTGGCTTGGCCTTGCCAATTGCTTACAAAAATACAGTGAAATTTACGCTGATATGGATTGGCCATTAACTGATCTCCTTAAGAAGGACATAGATCGGCACTGGGACTAAACCCATGCTGAAGCATTTCAAGCAATAAAGGATAGTCTCCCCCATGCTCCCATCTTGGCGTTACCAAATCCTGAGTACCCTTTTAGCGTTGTCTGCGGTGCATCCAACTTTGTCATAGGCAGTTCTTTGTTACAAATGGATGCTGCAGGCCGCAAGCGAATTATTGCACCTGAATAAAGTCAGCTGAAAGCTGCTGAAAAGAACTATCCAGTTCATGACAAAGAGCTATTTGCTATGTAGTATGCGCTCATCAAATTTAGAGTCCATCTGCTTGGATCTAAGCCATTCGTCATCTATACGGATCATGCGTCATTACGCACGGCGACACAGTCACCTCACCTCTCTCAGAGAATGGCTCGGTGGCTTTCCTTCTTTGCGGAATATAACTTCGAGGTGAAGTATAAGCCAGGAAAACAAAATGTGTTGGCAGATTCCCTCTCTAGAAGACCTGATTACGAGCTCGCTCATGTCACGACTTTGTCGTCTCCTATTGATGAGTTAATTCGTGTGGCATATCCACGGGATTCTCAGTGTGTGGCATTGTTTCATTCTCTTGGGAGTGAGGAATAGAAGGACTCAGACAGTCAAATATCTACCCGCTTGCGGGCCAGTCTACATCGACATTCCATTGATAATGGCCTTTTGTGCTATCGCACAGATGTAGCGGATACCGCTCGCATTGTTGTGCCTCACATTGAGGATTCAAAAGTATCGAATCCTCTTTGAGGCCCACGATACTTTTCTCAGTGGGCATTTGAGCTGGGAAAAGACTTATGGCTCTGTGAGTCAACACTACTGGTGGCCCAAACTCTACAAATGGGTGAGGACATATGCGCGTACATGCGAAACGTGCCAGCGGGTCAAACCCTCGGCATATTCGGCTGTGCCACTCTCCAGTTTACCTGTGCACACGGGGTAATAGGAGTTTATCAGTATGGATTTTTTGTTTGGTATTCCCAAAGACTGTGACGGTAATACGGGAATTGTGGTGTTTGTGGACCGTTTAAGTAAGATGGCTCACTTAGCGGCAGTGCCGGATGCCATCGATGGAAAAGGAACAGCTATGCTTTTTATCGATCGTGTGTTTCGTCAACACGGGTTGCCACTGGCAATCATCTCTGATCGCGACCCTCGCTTCACAGGCAAATTTTGGACTTCCATCTTCAAGGTGCTTGGCATGCGATTGGACATGTCCACAGCGAATCATCCGCCGACCGATGTTCAAACTGAGCGAGTTAATCGCGTCATCGGCGATGTTCTTCGCAGTGTTTGTGCTGAGTCGCCACGGACTTGGAGCTCGATGCTCCCTGTCATTGAGTTTGCGTTGAAAAACACTGTTTATGCCTCGACCGGCTTTACTCCTTTCTATGTGTATAGCCTCACGCACCCCCGCGTTCCACTCACGTTACCACTACGTGGTTCTGGGCTTGGTGGGGGAGAGTCTGCTGACAAGCTTGCTGAAATCAGCCCTACCACGATGCAGAAACAAGTAATCGAGTTTCTCGCAACGCACTTTAGTGTTGTACGACATGTGCGTGATGCAATGGCTAATATCCAAGACAAACAAAAAGAACAAGCTGATGATAAAGGCAGAGGATGTATTAATTCTTATGAAGTTGGAGACTAAGTCTTATTAAATGCTAAAACCTACCTACAAATGTAGTGTCTTCCATCTTCAAGACAAAGTTGCGTCCGCGCTTCTTTATGCCTTTTACGGTCATGGCGAAGATAGGTTGCCTATACACCCAATCTTACGCGCAAGTTGCGCACACACCCAGTGTTATACGTTGGCTTGCTTAAGCCATATCATGATCCTTCTCTCGTGGACGGAAGGTGCTTGCGCCTGAGGGTGGGACGTCGTCCCCGCTAGCGTCATCTTCGTCAAGAGCTCCACCTGGCCATCCAGCCGTGGCAGGTTGTACTCCACCTGCTGCAGTCGCTTGTCGACCGAGTCGATCGAACCGAGACGGTTCATTTGCTCACGCAACTTAGCCAACTCAGTCGATGACTGTTCACGAGCGCGTTGCACTTGGTCGAGGATCTCCCGGAGTTGTTTTCTCTCAGTCGCAGACTGATCCAGTGCAGTCTGCACGTGAGCGAAAGACTCGCGAAGTCGCGCCACCTCTGACACCAAGTCTTCATGCACCTGTACCGACACACTGACCCCCTCCTGCGTTGCTCAACGAGAAAGGGAACTTGCAGTTCATGTGAAGAAGCTTCTGAAGCGGCGTCGTCACAAAGTTCAATGCCAGTATCTGGTGAAGTAGCGTGGATACCCTGATTCTGAGAACTCATGGGAGTTTGAGGTAGCCCTTCGACAAGATTGCCCGTTGACGTTTTTGAGCGCCGCGCTGAGGGTCAGCTTGCACCCCAACGCGCTTCCCTCCAATAGATGTGGGGGTGTACGGCTCGCTCGTCAATACTGAGTGACCCGCGACTGTCTGCACAGTCGAAACAGTGGTGTTTTGACCAGCAACTGATTTCGCATACTGGTTGCGATACAGAGAACGTATCTGGCCTTTGGCCTTCAGCTTATCAAATTCATAGCGCACTTTGTGCTCTAACCGAACTTCGGCCTTGGAGGCACTAGTTCTAAGGGCATTCATACTGGGCAAGCGACGTGCCGTATGAGCGCAGCGAGTGGGCGTATTATCATCTTCGGCCTCACTCTCGCCGGGGTACAAAACGACAGGGATCGTTCGCTGTGTTGGTACAAAGGCACCACGTGCTTGTTCCATTAATTTGAGTTGATACTCAGAGATCGTCGTCGCTTCAGGTGTCAGGTATCTCTCTCTGAGAGCATCTCGTTCGGCAATGTGGTCGGGCGTCGTAGCCTCGCTTCCTGTGGGCTAAGTAGTCAAGGGATGTCCTGCGAACTTTCGCAACAACTCATCAACTCATCAACTCATCAACGCTCAAAGACTTGAAGCTATAGTCCGAATACTCCTCGGCAATAGCTAGTGTCTGAGACAGACGTCTAGCTCCCATTTTACTCGATATAGCGTTGCTGTTGCTCATCAAGCTCGTTGATGATGATAGGATTATCAAGAGTGGTTGAGGCACGCAACTCTGTTAGCGCTTGAGCCGTGCTTCGTTCCGTAAATGGGTTTGGCGCTATGCGAGAAGGTTCGCACGACGCTGACGTGGCAGGTTCCGGGGGTTTCACCCTCTTCCATGACAGTGTCACTGTCATAATCAATGACGTTCCCTTCTCGTATGATGTCTTACAAAGACTCGGAGGAATGCGAAGACTTCGCCATTGTTGCGCAAGGTGTCGTGAACAGAACCGTGAGATTATCTGTTCTCTCCGAGCTATCTCAATGAGAAAGGTAAAGAATGTCGATACGGGGAATCGACTGTATGGTGCGGGAGGGTGTAACGGGGTTACAAACGGTTGTGATAACCAGGTACATTGGTGTGGTACACATAGAAAGAGATCAGTGTCACTGATAAGGCGTACTTTTGTATCACCTACGCTAAGCGATAATACCGTACTCTATCGGTTATGGTTAGAGGATATCTATCGTAATAGGGTCTTCATAGAGGCGACGTAGTTCTGGTGTGGTGCAAGAAGAACTACGATGAGTACTATTCGATTAGATAGTATAGTTTTAAGGTTAAAGACGTAAGTAAGGTTTATTATCGCTGCAAATCAGTAAATATATTCAGTTCCCCTTTTCATCAGTTTCAGACACGTGTCTTTCTAAGACGTCTCTGGCCGTAAGATTTAAGTGCCTGAGCTAAGGCGAAGTACTCTAGGGCATTAGTGCCACGTGATTTCTTGGAGTCGTAGTCCCCTGAACCAGGACTAGAAGCTTAAGAGCTTGTACAAACACCTAGAGTTAAGTCTCATTAAGTCTGCAAGACTTGAGACCCTTAACGTTAATACCCGTTTAGTTTGATACACTAAGAGAATCTACGAGTCTAGAACTCTTCCTCTGACTAAGGGGTTAGGGTAGATCTGCTCTGACTAAGGAGTAAGGATAAATCCGCTACAAAGGGCAACAAAACGAGTGAGCTGTCCAAAAGTGTATATGCTTCTTTCAAAGAACGAACAGTGGACCGTGGCGCATATAATCAGTTGTACTACCGCGCCGTACTCTCACCGGCCTGCATAGTTCCACTAAACAGGCGTGTGTGCAATCGTGATCGGCAGCGGCAGCGGCCACTCCTTGGGATACCATGGCTCCCAGGCTGCATGATTCTCATCTACTGTTGTATGGCCGTTCATATTGCCTCTACCTTTGTCGTTGTGCAGGAGCTAATTCTGGCGTAAGTAGTCTTGTCGGGCTGCGACCCTTCACGCTCGTACTAGTATACTTCGCCCCGCTACTGCTTCAAATCTCTATATTAAGATCAGTTTCTATAGCTTTTTGATCATTTAGTTAGTTCTATCTAAGCAGACTACTACGCATTCCAAGTTTTGATTCGCTGTACTCATGCTTGTGGGCTGGCTATCCACTTGTTTTTTAGGCAAGCTGCTTGTTTTTTAGGATCCCCCAACGTGGATTTAGTAAGGGAATTCTGATTGGATAGAAATTAGCAGAATAGAAAAGCTATAGAAACTGCTCTGATATAGAGATTTGAACCAGTAGCCGGGCGAAGTATACCAGTATAAGGGTGAATAGTCTCAGCCCGCGACAAGAATACTTACGCCAGAATTAGGTCCTGCACAACGACAAAGGTGGCACCAAAAATGAACAGCGATACATGAGTAGATGAGAAGCTCGCAGACTGGGCACTCCAGCAAGAATGTAAGACGACGTCGCCCAAAGAGTGGCCGCTGCCGATAGCGATTGCACACACACCTGGTTAGTGGACCTAAGCAAGCCGGTGAGAGTACGGCGCAGTAGTACAACTGATGTCACGCGTCATGGTCCACTGTTCGTTCTTTTAAAGAAGTACATACACGTAAGCACAGCTCACTCATTTTGTTGACCTTTGTCTGAGAGCTGGTCCTTCAGATGACCGGATGCGATGGTTTCCTCCCCGCGCACATCGCATCCACACCTTCCTTGTAAATAGAGGACAACCCCATTTACGTGAACTTTGTACAGAAATCGCAAAGCCATTCTTAGATGCATAGGCGTGAGCTGTTTCCTTTGCGAGCTCTAGATTGTGATAGGTTTCACTGAAAGGGGATTAGAGGGAGACCCATTAAAGACACTCATTGTGGTCTTTTTAAGGGATGCGTTTCCAAGGCAGGTGTGAGAAGGCAAGTGTGTACAGAATTCGCGGATCGGCTGCGGTACAGCTATGGTTATTAGAAGAGTTGTGTAGGAAGGAAATATGTTTGGGAGGCTGTTCACACGCTTGTATACTATCCACTATATTTTTCGGCTATCCACTGATTTTGCGGCGATCCTCTGATTTGCGGCTATCCACTTGGTTTTTAGGCGAGGTGGGGAGACGCTAAACCGCCGGGTGGGACAGACTATTCAGCCGGTATCGATGGCAAGCAGGAAGATTTTGGCCAATCAAAATGCTGTTGTGAGCTGTTGGTCAATATAAATCCTCTTTTATGCTCTTGTGCGCGTTTAGAGTGGGACAAGGGGAAGATAGGCAGACAGCAGCAGGTATCACAGACATGATCAATTTAATTGGCCTTTCAGGTGTTGTGTATCATTTCAGAGAAAGGTAAACCATGAATCACACAAACGTTAGCCATCATTCTTCCATCTTTTTATGGAAGAAATAGGCTTTCAGCTTAGTCAGTCAAAAAAATTAAAATAGTACTATCGGCATAATTCCTAGTAATGCCAGTAGCGCCGGCGTCGACGCTCAGGTCATCGCTGCTGCATCCAGGCGCGCTCCAAGAGTTATGTACTGGTCTAAGATTCTTCAGGACTTGCGGTGCTACGTCCGTGCCCGAACAAGGAGCACATCGATCTGGCTACAAAGTTGGACTCACTTGAACCGTTGCGGTATCTGTACACTCTGAGGGTATGACGACGTTTAGCTATTTTTACCCATTTTAAAGAACTGCTAAACCGGGGTAGTATGGCCAATTTCCTGGAGTTCAAGAGCTTTGCAGCATTTGTAACTGCCATCGATATAAACTCTTTCGTTCTTATGGTACGTTTTACTGGGTTTTTTCTCTCAAGTGCCAAGATGTGACTTACTCTTTGTCTCTATTGTATATGTGTATATATGTATGGTGTCGATGTCTTTGACTATGTGTCATTCTACTGTTGTTGTTAAGTACCGTAATTCCGGAAAGATCATGGTTTTCCGAGTAATCTGCTACAGCTTGTAATGATGCCATTGCAGACCCGTATCCGTGGCAGGATGACTGGTATATACAAAAGGGCACTCGTTAATATGAGCTCTCTAATTTTACGCTAGATCCAGGAAGAGCTTTAGGTTTATTTTATCTATAAACGAGGGGTAGAGTCGGGGTAGCCATCCTTTTATTGGTAAGAATAGAGTGTTAAGGTAACGTTGTCTGGCGAAAGTTCCAAATCTTGCAGCCCTGCCAGCTTAAGCTGAGCCTGGTGACTAGTAATTCATGAATTCTTTTTAGAAAAGTGTCTGGACGGCAAAAACTATTTAATTTATAGTCGAGTATATGCATAATAGAAGAACCCGCATATGCGCGAACTCTAAACGCGCACAAAACTTAATACGGTAGCATGTTGTTTTTTGTGACTGACTTATCTGCATGCTTACTTCTTTTATAGAAGGTGGATGAATAATGGCTAACGTTTGTGTGAGTCATGGTTTAACCCCCTTTGAAATAATATACAACACCTGAGAGGTCAATTAAATTGATCATGTCTATGATACCTGCTGTTGTCTGCCCCCCCCCCCGCTTGCCCCACTCCAAACACGCACAAGAGCATAAAAGAGGATTTATATTGGCCAAAAGATCACGACAAGATTTTGATTGGCCAAAACCTCCCTACCGGATATCGATACCGGCTGAATAGTCCGCCCCACCCGGCGGTTTAGCATCTCCCGGCGAGTTGCTTGCTTTTTTAGGATCCCCCTCGTGAATATTATCAACATCTAAGAAGATAGGGGAGAAAGCTCTGGACATTGATATAAACAATCCAGTTCATAGAACTGAACCAAGTTGCAAAACAATGTACAACAGCAGCAGTCACTGAAGGAGGAGTATGATGCTGTTAATGTCTAAAGCAATCCAGAAGCATACTCATGCAACACGATCAGCCTTTGCTTATGAAGTCCAGTGTTTGCTTACATGATAATATTCACCTTTGAACGATTTAAGCGAATCACGTACGTAGGTCACAATAGTGACCTAGCCAAAGAGTGACTTTGAATATGTTTATATACCTATGAGAAGGGGACAGGCTAGATCGGACTTAGTACAGGTAAGGTACACCTAACCGCGTTTCACAGACACACAGACACAGACACACAGATAAGTACGGCTCGGCATTCAACCTTGCGCACACTCACTAATAGCTTCACCCTTCGGGCTCGCATTACATGTAAGAGGCTCACCCCGTTACAATGGGTGTACGATATTACCTGACGCGGAGTGTTGTTCTAGGGCACTTGTTTGCTGTAGAAAAGAAATCGCATTATTTATGGCAGATTCTACTGTTGTGAGCAATATGGTACCGCAAACATACGCACTATCGTCGAGCTGAGGTCAATCTAAGCCACGGATGGAGTAAGTGAACGGTAAATCCGAAGTAGGCTGACGACAAAAAGACTTTCGGCCTTATGAGGTTGTAGCAGATAGTAGTATTGCCAAGTCGCTATTTGATATCGGATGATATGTTGAGCTACTTGTGTAGTCGTTCGTCCTTGTGGTAAACACGACGGTCGACGAGAACCGCGGTCACAAAATCTTTTCGTCCGTCATGTGCATTCGTAGCACGGCAATGAATATCCGACAAGGAAGCGCCAAACTGGCGCCTGTAGACTTGGGTAGTCATGCTGGTCATACACGATGCCAAGTCTACAACTTGCGCAAAGACATGTACACTGTGACAAATAGCGACTAAATTACGACTAGTCCCATAGGTACGGGAAAGTAGAGGAAGTTGCTTGGCGTTTCTGTAAAGCAATTAAATTTTTATTGATCCCAGGCACCTGTGTGATTTCAGTGACAAGTGCTTGCCACGCTCGCACTGGCTAAGTGAAAGCTGAACTATTCGTCGGATAGTAACCTGCTCGACAATATTGACGAAGCGGTCATCACTGGAGTCATGATACTACCAGCTTCACTGGTCTATTCGTACACGTACCAAGCAGCAAGTCTGCGATATCGCTCCTGCGCCCATTGACTTGTCCAAGAACCACTACATGCAACGGCACTGCAGTATCACGTCGGCAGTCTTTGGCGGCTATACAAAGCTCAGGGTCTACATTTTCTATCGACGTACATGCACTTAAGCATTGAAAATATCACTATCGCAGACGTTGATACTATCACATACTAGTATAGTACTGATCGAAGCCGTAATATCGTTCAAGCCCTGGAATCGTCAGAGTCGTAGCTATGTGCT
>JH597876.1:0-82947 GCA_000173235.2 Hyaloperonospora arabidopsidis Emoy2
CGATTCGGGTATCCCGATCTAGTGCTAGTGCCTTTCGACTGCCCCGCTAAGTCGGCTCACAACTCATCTTGAATACTTACGTAATGGATAGACTTTATTGGAATCGAGCTTGCTTGGAGCCTGTCTAACGTGGTATCCTTGGAAATGATGGTTTTGTCAGCGAACACAGATTCCTACATAGTTTGTTTCGAAGAACGCCTATATTTACCGTCCACAGGTACTGGAGAGGGAAGACAGACCATAGGCTGTGTTACTCGACAACTCTAGGTGTCGTGATATGAAAAACGGTGATAGCGCGCTCCGCACCTTTTTTTAGCTTATGTAATCTCTATACTCCTTGTTGTGCACGTCTCAGCCTTTTCACGTCTGGTTCGTCCTCCATATTTTCTGGGGTGTATCTCACAGGCTACTTTGTGGTATGGAATTGGAGTGGAGGCAGTATCGTTGCATGTCTTGTACCATATGCCGGCAAAAAAGGATTCTTTTGCTTTCTTAGGTCCAAGCTTGCAATTCGTAAACTAACGACATACGAGCATAAATGTCGTGAAGGTTAAGCCCTAGGACCCAAGTCTAGCCACTAACTTCCAAGTTAGACTGAGATAGTGCTACTCTCATTTCCTTAACGACGATTCCACGATCCCTTATGGCGTCGCCCAACTCGACGAACCATCTAAATATAAGGCGTTCTTCGGCTCCCCTGTACTTTAGAATTCTATCAACAGCTCCGGTTGGCGAGAGCCTTTCTGGAGAAGCAAGGCTACCTTTTTTTCATTTTTCGTCAAGTTTATTCCGGGGCACTGTCACCAGTGTCACTTTCACCAGTAATGTCATCAATATTATCTATTCATAGGTTTGATTATTATCAACTCCAAGATCGATCATATTATGTAACAGGGTCACTCCGTGTAAGTGGCTCTAAAGTAAATTTATAACATGCTACTTTCCTTACACTGATAACGACGTGCGCAATCCAGCTACTTAAAAGCGATGGGTAAGCAAATCACCGTCGAGGAAACCATGATAGAGTTTTAGGTGTTTTCACTCCTGCAAAAGGCGTTCGACTACACACTTTCAGTGCGCAATCATAGAGTGCGACCGAAAAAAGATGCAAGATGGACAACATCAGGAAGCATCATTTATCGCAGTATGTCAAAGAAAACCGAAGATTGTTGCAAAAATTACATGTGTTTGTGCGAGCTGCATCGCTCACTCATGATTACCGCGTCGGTACCAACTGCATATGGTAGTCAGATGAATCTGAGTTTGCAATATGTGGTCGTGGTGTTTCCCAGCCATTAAGATGACAGCAAAGACGAATAAGTGGAAGATATATACATATGTATGTCGGAAAGCCCGATGGTGGACATTAGCAGCGACTGTATCGAGGTTCATCAACTGCGTAAGTTCTGACGCTTGTAACTTGAGCTCTAGTACATATTAGCGCTTACCGAGATGACACCTTGATAGTGGATTGCCTCTTGTAGTGTTTATTCTAAGATATATTGTTTCTAATTAGTAACATGCTTTCGCCATGATATTGATGAGGATATAGATCGCTTTAGGGCAATACTTTTCTAATCAGGACTGGGTTAGTGTTTTTACTGACATCAATGCTGGTCGCAACTACCTTACAACAGCATCCAAATTTTTATATGACAGCAATTCTACAAGTACCAAGAGCTATCGAGTGTCTTCGTTCAAGGCCAGACGCTCGATACCAAGGATAATAGTGCTGGTTCGAATGTGCCCTTTATAAATTAGTGCTTCGAATGTCATCCTCAGATGCCACGAATGCTCGTTGGAGGGCAGGAGGTATCCGATCCTTCAATCATGTCTGAGTTAATTACACCAACCGACGCGGCGATTGCTACGACTAATCGGTTAGCAGCGGGCTGAGCATGAAAACGGAGACTGGAGAACAGTTCCCCTTTGCCCGCTTTATCATGATTTACGACACGCTTGCAGCATCCTGAAACTATAACCGCCCACTGCATTCCCATATCATCTCCACTTTCACCTCTTCGTCCTGACCTGCCGTTCAGATTCACAATCAAACTAGGAGTCTGTTTATTGACGTATATGAGCAACATATACAACTAATTGGTTGATTACTTCAACAAGAAATTCAACGATACTTTCAATGAAAACCGCTGCTTATAAAGCACCCTAATAGACACAGCTGATGCCTATAAAACTTTCATACGCTTCGAATCGGCATACTTGGGCAACCCTAGAGGTGTATCCACGGACACCATGATAACGAAAGGCCAGCACCTGTCCCTCTGCGTCTTCGATCATATCGTCGTACTTGAGCATGATCAGCTCATGGCGCATGATGGAGCGACTTGACATATTGAAGCCAGCCATTTTGGGACCAACGTAGCGATGGAGGCTGTTTATTAAAGGCTTTACACAAATTCGCGCGACAGCTCGAACGATGACGTCAGTTACTGATGTGGCTACTGTCCGCTCAATTGACGCGTAATTGGCGTAACGAGGGACTCTGCCACGTCTCTCTCTTATCTGACAGATAAATTTGCACACGGCGTGACCGTTCTAAGGTATGCTGCTAGTATCCTTGATGCTGCTACTTTTAAAAGTAGAGCCAAGTGTTTGTATCGTCGTGAGCTTGTAGCACGTGTCAACGAACTACTACCGTCTAAAGAGCCAAAGTGGCGACAAAACGAGGAGTTAGAAAAGTGCCAGCTAGAACAGACCATTCCTCGAGCTCGGCCTGGTCCTCACGTAGACGCAAATACCCTTTGTTTGTTGCTTGTGTAGGCGGAATAAAAACCCGCTGGTTACTTGTTGCAATCGAATGATAAAAAGGAGGAAGGAAAGTCCGACAGGTCGATCAACGAGCCACATGCGCAAACAGAAGGTGAACTGCGAAACTGAACGACCTCGTGTAAGCGAGAAGAACTGAGTTTGCTTCTTCTAGTCGCCCCTGACAATAGACGCATAACCTAAGCGGCCAGGCCGACTACAAACGCCTGACGAACAGCTGAGCACAACCTGGGCAAGTGTGTGAGGCTTTACCTCCGATTACATTTCTGACATAGTCGAAGGACAGAGGCTTAATACAGAAGATTCTCCGTAATTTAATATTTTCTAAGTTAATAAACTTCCTTACTTAATAAAAATGTCGAGTCCCATGTTGGGACCAGGTCAAATATCAAAAACTCCCTTTATTTTTATTAATAAAGCCAGAGAAATTTCCGCCATACAAATATTAAACTACTGCCGGGGGACCACTACAAAACTTTATCCAGAGTTTGTTGGGATTTTTTGCTGAAAATTTCCCACCTGATCCTGCATCTTCTGAATCATCCCTGAGAACTCCTCTTTAGTCTCCTGCTGCAACCAGAAAGTCTTGAGCTCTGCGTTTGCAGTGTTGTCCATGTCGGAGGTGCCGAGTTTGCAGTGCCTAAAGCAGTTGTGGATGCACTCAGGCTGCACATCCAGAGTCCATGCTGCATGCTCCAGCTGAATCGCCTCCAAGACTTTGATCTTTGTTGCGTCCGGCTGATTATTCTCAAGGCGATCCAGGAGCTGGCGGTTGAAGCGCCTGCGGCAATACGCTTTGAAATTGCGTATAATTTCAGCGTCACAGGGCTGAATCTTGCTGGTCGCATTGGGCGGCAAATACAACAGCGTTATTCCGGCGTCTTCCATAAATCCTCCTCCTTGGTGTGCGCGGTTCAGTTGTCGAGGATCAGAATGACCTTGCGACCGGCAAGTGTTTGACGAAGGCTTCCAGCCATATTTTGAACGCGTTGCGAGTCATCCACGCGTTCTTGTTGGCGTGATAAGCAACGCCCAGGATTCTGCGGTCCACGTTTTGAAAACAGCGTGGGTTTAAGAACTTACCGATGACCCACAGCGGAAACTTGTCGGATCCGTCTGCGTTGCTGCAGATGTTCATTTTCATTCGCTCTTTGTTCTGCTTCTGATCCTCCAGATGGTGTGTCGAAAGCGATGAATCGGCCTGCAGTCGGTAGAACAGGCCGGTATCATCCATGTTGTAGATATCTGCGGCGTTGTACTGGTCCAATTGAGCGCGGATTTCCGTCAGGCACTCCTCCAGTGCTTCGACGTCGACAGATCCGCTTTCGCCAAAGCGACGGAGCATGCGGATGCCGTGGCGTTTTTAAACGCAACCAACCGATTGAGTGCGGGTGCATCCTCATCCTTAACAGTTGGGAACAGCGTCTTCATGAATGATGCCTCGTTTTCCTGGATTAGGTGTCCGCTGATGTTGACAACACCCTGATACTTAATAATCCACCGAGCAAGCGCCGTCTCCACCAGCGTGTACGAAACCGCACGCTGTCGCTTGGTATGGAGGTCTGCATCACTCTTGGATGGACCTAGCAGGTCTGCAGAACGTTCCAGGACGTTGCTGATTGTCCCTTGGGTGACCGTGACTCCATGCTCCTCCAGCATCCACCGACACAGAGCTTCCTGGGTGAGGCCTGGACGTCTCTTCTTCTCCATGCAGATCTCCTTGCGGAGGATGTCTGTGAGGGATATGGCCATTGGCGACCATGTTGGAGGTGAACACGTGTAGCACTCTTCGCTTCAACCCTATCCCCCTAACTCTGCTATTTAATAATTCCCTTATTTAATCCAATTTTGGCGGTCCCAGCCATATTAAATAAGGGAGATTCTACTGTAGTACTACGATGCGCTGCGTCCGAATGATTTGAAGGGATAATCATCTATAGCAATCAAGTGGTCATTGGTGACGTCGCCCAGTGAGGACTAGCATAGCGATTTACACGTTTTGCATCGTCCAGTCCAGCGTTGAGCACTTAAACTTAATGGCAGCGTTAAGGTTTGAGTGCTGAGGTTTGCTGTGCATAGGAGATAATCTATATCGCATGCAACGAAACGATGATTTTTGAATAGCTACAGCTAGCCGTTTTTCGGTGGTAAAAGTAAGCCCGATATGAACCTGAGAGCAGAACGAGCAAAGTAGCACGCACGATGGTAGAGGTGATCGTGTGCGTGAAAGATGATGAAACTTTTAGTCCAACCTTTACCTGAGGTCCAAAGCACCTGGAAGGGGTACTTAGGCTGAATAAAAAGCTCGACCAGATGTCAAGATGAGGTTTAACGAGAGGTTGTCCCAATATTTCGATGACCTTGATAACCAGGCTACCCCACATTCTCTCCGTGAAGTTGTTTGACAGCGAGAACAGGCAATTTAATGTTGCCGTACGAGACATGTCCAACCTATAGAGAGAAGCCTTTGTTTGAACTGTGTCAGAGGGACAGACTGTACGAAACAAACGCAATGTCGCTTCATTCCGCGGACTTGAGATACGTATGGCACATGTTTTTTGTTGTTGTTGAAGGTGAGGTTCATTGAGATACACCCAGAGATCACTAATGTTCAGGATGGATACGTTACTTTATCCACTACACGGGGATACAAATTAGGAGGTAACCGACTGCTACTGGGGTGAGGTGTCGACCAAAGATATCCCATTCAAATGGGGTATTTGCCAAGCACTGGCTTCACTGAGCCGGTTAAAAACGGCTTCAATGTTGGGTCACACCTGTTGTTGCGTGGCTGTCCAGTGCCCGACGTCACTGTACCAAGAATCTGGCGAGATCAGCCGAAATGGGCCGGTCGTCGTCCGCGGTCGTCTGGACCGAACGAGAGGAGTCCATAGCAATGTTGGCGGCTCGATCAGCCATCTTGTTAAAATCGCGGTAGTGGTGCGTCCATCTCAGTACGCCGAGGCTATCCGCACAGCGCCTCGCAGATTTGTATAGCGTGCGAAGACCGATGCTTTTTGGCGAAGGATGGTGCCGTAGCTGTCGGAAAAATAATCATGGCAATGTCCCCGATGACATGGAGCGGATTGTAGCCCTCGGATGTCGCACGACGTAGGCCACGGACGAGGTCCCAATATTCAGCGGTATTATTCGTTGTGGTAGTGCTACCATACGACATGCTGGCATCCCAACGAAGCTCAGCCGCATGAGTGTCGGTATCAAGCTAAACAATTACCGAACCAGCACCACCTGGACCGGGATTTCCCCTCGATCCTCCGTCAAAGAAGATTGAATAGATGCTACAAACCACCAGAAGGCCCGCGCCTCGGACACTCACCGGCATCGTTAACGTGCTCTTGTACCAGCACTGTGGCAAGCGCTGATAGAACACGGGACCGCGGAGACGCACAATCGTCAAATTCCTGAACCAAAGCCCGAAGCTGCATGATCCCACTTAGAACCGTTATATTAATGATCGCCCGTAAATCGCTAAGATAGCGCCCTCCTCAAGTCGTAGCCGGTAGCGAGCGCACCATATAGCGTATATCGTAGAAAGAGCCATTAGCCACCAAAGCAGTCGGGCAGCATCATATAATTCGTCGTGATACTTGTGTTCGTCGTCGATCTCACCCAGAGCATACCGGATGCTGGTCCACGCCTTTCTTGGCGTGTACGGAAGATCAATACTGAAGGCTGTAAGCTGGAGGCCGTCATCCAAATTGTCTCGTAGCGCTCTCCATCGCGCCCGATGGTCCTTTCACGCAGTGGCCGCCTCGGGACAATCCTAGAAGACGTGTTGAAGGGAAGCCGAGATGGAGGTGTCACACGTAGGATGTGGACAATATCGATCGCCGCGGTGAATGTTCCAGAGATTGAGCTTGTTAGCTTTGATCCGAAACAATGTCTTCACCGTAGAAGCCGTGGCCCTAGAGACCCGTCGGATGCTCCGCCAGTCGAGCAGAGACATCGCGTCGTGGATGGGTCTAGAGGCTACCTCGAGTCGTGCAATAGCCGTATCTCTATTTACAACACCTTGAGAAAAGCTTGCACGCCGTAAATGAGCTATACCTACGACGACGGTTCATCCATCTGCCCCCGTTCCCATAAAGCTGAACGAGTCGAGTCAGAGCCGGATGCGAAAGAAAAATAACCCTCGCCTGATGAGTGTGAAGTGCCGCAGCCCGGTCACAATCCGCCATCGATTGGACAGGGGGAGCGTCCCTGATCGTGGTACCCTCCACATGGACGATGAAATTACCTTGCTCCAGGCGACAGGTGTGGTGCCAATGAATGGCTGGACTGACCGTCCGTAAAAGGTCTCCACGGTGGGCTGCGAACAGTAGTTGAGGAAAATTGAACAGCAGAGTCTCGTAAAAATTCCTGGCGCCTCGTTGAGTGTGAGCTGAAGAATTGGCTATCCCACAAAGCGAGAAGGTGATCGTACCCTGTTGAACCACCCGCCATCGAATCACATCACCAAGCGTGCTACATTGGTCCGTCACACGCGCGAGAAAATCGGCTTTATAGTCCACCCCTGTCGCACTACGCAGCCATGTCGATGTGTCGAGCGATGTATAAGGGAGCCATTCATCACATAGTGTACTACGAAGAGCCGACCATTTGGATATGATCGGCCGGAGCGCTTGCAGCGAGGTCCCGGCCACTGTAAGGAGATCTCACCATCCACCCATTGAGCTAGAGCCAGTTACTCCGCAACGTCGTGGCGGAGGCGCGGATGATCGCAATCTCGGCCACGGAGTGAGAATCACGAAGTGTATCTCTGAAGAACTTACCCCCCGGCCGACCACATTTTCCTAGTTTAGGAGGTCGGACCACCCAAGTTATCACCGTGACCAGGCGTCAGGTACGTATATACCCCGAGACGCTCGGCTAAAAGTATGTCTCCAACTAGGCGACCAACACCCGTTGAATCAGTATCCCATCTGCCGACTGTAGAACCCGCCATAGTGAGGAGTGAGGCCCGTACATTAGGTAACTGGATACCCCCTTTAACCGCCGGAAGCTCTCTGACACTCGCCCATCCATGCACGGCATGAGACACCATCCCGATAACTCCAGACGAACTTCTTGACGAGTTGCTGCAACGTGGCCACCACCGCTTGAGAAGGCCAACTGTGGCGTGCCACAAATAATATTTTGGGCATGACGACAGCTGATGCGATCAGGGCTCGCAGACGAGGCGTGTTAGTTTTTAAGCGAGCCAGCGCTAGTCGAGTAGTAAGAGCGCGTATACAGCTTGTCCAATTCGCACTACCGATGGAACCAGCGCCGACAAGGACCACAAGATACCGGCAGTGTTCACAGTCACGCAATACCTTTTATGGCACCGAGCTCGGTTGGGCAGGCTGAGGTCCCCGGTCGAAGTGAAACAACGATGGACTTGGCAACATTGACCCTCAGCCCAGACGCATTGCCAAACATCTCGAGGATACGCAAGACAGCCCCCACTTCGGTGAGGGAGCGGATATACACAGCCGTGTCATCAGCAGCCCCGCAAACTTTAACCTTCAAAACCGCGGAACGGGTGGCCAGCATAACCCGGTCACCTGGGTGCCATCTCAAAACGCTGGTAAAGGAGATCTAACGCGAAGATAAACAGCAAGGGTGCTAGTTGGCAACCTTGCCGGATGCCGCAAGAGACCGGTAGCCAATGCGAAAGATGTCCATTGACAGAGAAGCGACAGAGCGTGAAGAGGCTGACAACACGTACGAATGCTCCGGATAAGCCGAGATACCATAACGCGGACAGGAGAAAAATCCGACCAAGCGAGTCGTAAGTCTTAGCAAAGTCGAGTAACAACGCTATGCCGCTTGCGTTCTGCTGATCATCACGAGCCGCAATTTTAGCCGCCTCAAACAAATCAATGACATGGTTCATATCCCTGCCCGGAACAAAACCAGCCTGCATGGGGTGAACAAGTTTCGGGAGGTGTTGCCTTAGGCGGGTTGCGAGAACACGAGTAAAAATCTTGTAGTCCGAGTCAAGAAGCGCAATTGAGCGGTAGTCCAACGGGACAGCAGCACCGCTGGTCTTCTTAATACATGAGACGTGAGAATCGCGAAAAGTCACGGGAACAGCCCCACCCTTCAGCCAAATGTTGCACAATTTTGTGAGCAGTGGAACAAGACCATTAATATGGTCTCGGTACCAGTCGTTCCCCAGCTCGTCCAGCCCACACGCCTTATCTCAGCGGCACTTTCTGATAGCTTTGCGCAACTCCACTTCCGTCACGCGGTCGCATAGATCCTCAAGGCCTTCGACGCCAGCACAAAGCGTCGCGAAAGCGATAAAGTATCGGCTATTACTATTTGGATGCGGAATAATCGACAAAGGTCTACAGGTCGCCTCAGCACTCCTGCTGACAGTGGAGCATGCACTCTCGAAGTCTTCATCCCCACTTACGTCGACGCTTTTACATATCTGCTTCGGCACCTTCCTTACCCCGTGTTGGCACTACGTGGCCTATCATCGTCCACATTTACCGCTCTTGGCAGCGTTGTTAATAGTCAATCTCAATTGGCGCTTATGAGTCATTACGCGGCCGACAGAACTCTTCCTTCGCCGATTCGTAAGCTCTGCTTCGACCTTATCAAGGCTGTCAACGCTATCCCGCATGGCCGAGCGCGCTGGACTTTATCGGATGCGGTCAGTTGGTGGGTACTTCTCGAACAGGTCAAACCCGACCTTCTTCTAGCAACCACAGGCCTGAAATTATCCATTGCTGAGATGCTCGCCCTAACGGTTGTGAGTATCCTGCTCCCGCACCTATTTCCTCCGCAGAGCGACTGCGACATCGTACTTCCAGACGGTAGGGCTCGTGTGTACGAAGCTAACGCTGACATCCAGCTCCTCGTGGCGGACATTGCCACCACCAGGTCATGGTCTCGCGCTTCGACGTCACTAGGGGACAAGCTTCGAAGCTTATCGGCCTATCCGACAAGAGAACGGAGCAATCTACCTTTGCGAAAAAGTGGCCGCCGGAGTGTCGCATCGTGAGTCATATCACTGGCTCTGCAACCGGCTGCTGCAGCATCCCTCTCAAGACGCGTGCTTGCCGACAGGTGGCAGGCGAGCTGTGACCCATCAGGAAGAGCCAGGAGAAAAGAGTTATCGACAGCAACGTCCAATATTGGGGTTGCAATAGTGGCCGAAAGCTGGGGCGATAATGGATCCGGGAAAACATCGGGGGGGGGGGGGCTGGGCGACAGCGGACCGGTGGGGTCTGCACGTTCGTCTTCGTGATGGCTTGTTGCACGCTGATGCAACACGCGCCGATCGGTAGAGAGAGGACCATCGTAAGGCAGATAGGTAAATAAAGTCGTCTCAATACTGGCAGGAGTGGCGCAAGTTTCCGCAAGCTCATCAAGACGCATCGTGGACTCCAGCTGCGCTCGAGGACCAACCACCGAGCCATCCAAGCAGCTTATGGGAGCAAGGTGGGCATGAAAAGACGAAAAGGAACCCGACTGAAGCTCCTGGGGGCGTACCGGGTCCGAGGATGACAAAACATCACCAACTCCAACCGTATCTCCTGACATATTGCCCGGTGTTGAGACGTCTGCGCTAATAGGGGGTTGAGTCGAGCCATCCTCAAAGAACACGGGCGTCGAACTCGAATCAAGTACATCCCCAGAGCTAAGGAATCCCGTCTTGACACGTGCGGGAAGTGCGTAGTCATTCGAAGGAGCCGGAGAAACCGAGGAGTCAGCAGAAGGACTCACCGTTGGGACCGCTGGTGGCGAACGCAACCTCGACCGCCCAGACGAACTTGCCACAGAGAACATCGAAACGTCACAGACTTGCACAGAATCACTGCCGGAAACAGGTAAAACAGCGAGACTAGTGTCCTGATCCTGGGGGAAGGGGTCAGATCCGGCAACAGCGGCTCTCCAGCCGTACCCGCCGGCACGGTGACCTCCGGCTGAACTGCGACCGACCCTTGCTCCGTCGGCACTGGTATTGTGCGGTCCACACCAGAAGCGGGATGTGGAGATGGCACCGTATCTCCCGTACGCCAAAGGCGTGAAGCCAGGCTGCCACCCGGGTCCGTGCAGCGACCTCGCTACGTCTACGGATGTCCTCGTCGACACGATGCTGAGCGGTTCGCTGTAACGCAGCCTCTGCCACCGTCCGAGCATCAGCCTCAGCTCGTCGGAACCCTTCCTGCCGTTGATGATTCTTGAACTCATTCTTCTCGTGGAGGAGGCTAAGAGCAAGGACTGGTGAAGTAGCAAGACGAAATTGCTTGAGCTGCTTCACCAGTTCACTTGTGGGTACAAGTAGCTTGACCCCCGTCACCAATGGCGCCGAACAGTTACGGACACAGTGCGTCTACTCGCAACAACATCGGGTGCGACAACCTTGCAGTCCCGACGAAAGTGCTTTGTGCCATGGAAAAGCTTACACAGGGGCCACGAGGTCGTCTGGGGATGACGCAAGAAAGCCTCAGTGGCCGGAATCCCGTCGCCCTCCATACGCAGCTTGCTTTCCTAGGAGCTCCGACGAACACTCCGTACTCGCAAAAATGACCTGCCAGACATGAGGGTCAAACAGCGTAGCTTCTTTATCGGCAAATGCTTCGACACACAGAACAGTTATCGAGTTTAATCCGCAGAACCAATCACAAATCGTTTTCACGGAGGTGTCGCAACGACCCTGCACTTCGACGCGATACAACATTAAAATACCGATCGGATCAAAGCCCTTTTCCGCATTTCCTGCCGTCATCGATCCAGTCGCACGCAGCACAAACGTACCTCGAGAAAAACGAAAGGTAGTGTCTGCCCACACGTCACTAGCGAAGGGCGTTAGAAACGTAAATTCGGCTACTTGAGAGTGTGCCAAGCACGTGAGACCAGTCACATCAGCCATAAGAGCGGCAGCCCGCGTCAGCTCGCCCTCGTTTGCAGCCGCCGCGTGAAACGCATGACAAAACTGATACGTAGTGTTGAGCTCGTGCACAACATAGCCTCGAGGTAGCCGGAGCGTCGAGCTTATAACAAATTCAGTCACTTAAAATCGATGCGTCGAGGTTCCGTTCGCGCAGCATCCGAGTTTCGTAAGTAAAAACGGGTGGAAGAGCAAGATAGATCTCTTTTGCCAGTCACAATCGGTAGGTCTCTTTATCCAGATCTGTAGGTGAAAGTCGTTTGCCACCAAGAGGCCGCCAGCAATCTTGACGTGCGCACTCGTATTCACGTCGGTACTTAATGGTGTTAGCGGCTGCAGCCGCATTGGCATCAGCCTGAGCCGCAGTCAGAGAAAGTAGCACCTCTTCGCTTGTCTGACAGAAGAGACCACCCATTGACGGCAGTGGGTCCTTTCTGGCGAAGAGACTGGAAACGACTGCCTTGGACCAAGTTGGAGCCGGTACAGGAGGTCTACGAGGACAGGACTCCGCAGTAACTGGTGGCGCAGAGGACGAAACACTATTGGCGGCTCCCGGTTGAAATGCAGGCGACTGGAGAGAAGGCTCCACGGCAGCCTGATGCGATAACCGGCCCGAACCGCAGCACCGTTAGCACCGGGTTCTTCTTGGGCGATGGCATCAGCAAAATCAGTATCCTATGTGTGGACCAGTCCTGTGCGACATGTTCTCAGACAAGCACATGCTAGTTGGGCTGGAAGACGAGGTGCCTCGCAAGAAAGATAAATATACAGCTGCGTGCTGCATCGTTTTCTTTGAATTGCTCCAAACGCGACATCAGCCCCGCCATCCGGTAGAGTTCACACAAGAATATAACCCCGAACTTGGTCAACGAACGGTTCCACGGGTCCTTTTGGGAGTGCCCCGCCGTGTCGCCCGACGTCTTGGGCCAGGAGAATGAGAAAGCTAGGAGTAGTAAGACTGTGTCATAGTAGATGAAACGAGGTGGTTACCACACAACCAGACATATTATTTACTGATGAGTAGCTACAATAGACAGTCTGAGCCTCTCTTGCATCGTTTGATTTGAGCTGTAGTTGAAGAACGCAATCATCACTATCTAGAGAAAAACACCGACGCTGTAGTAAAATAGAGCGAGCTTGCAGAACATAGAGAGCACCGCCTGTGCGTAAACAACAGCGACAAAGCTAGATTAGGACTCGTAAAGAAGTAGCCTGACATCTTTCTTGCAGATAATCATGTCGACTTTGGTGAATTCAGGACGTACAGTGCTGTGCCGGGTATTTACCTTCTCCCGCAAGTGGCTAGTGTAAAGACCGGGTCGAATTTTTCGACAAACACAACCGTGTATCGCAGAAAAATATTACTTGATTAAGATTGACACGTGCCAATGGTCGACCGCTCAGGTGCACGATCGTGGGACCTTTCCTGATGCAGAGAGCCAGGCAGCCATGCGACAGACGGGGGGGGGAAGTATGGACCACGGCGCCAAGTTCCTACAGAAGCCTTTTTTGCAGCCTCGTGCCGCGACTTAACGCTCCCAAACTGCTACATCGCGAAAGTAACTACCTGCGTCAGATTTAAGACAGTGCGCTCTCCTACGCAAAATAATGCTCTAGCTCGTATGAGTCCAGCTACTACGGAGCAAATGGATGCATACGTAAATTAACGGTAAATTGCATCATCAGGACTAGATCGATGCAAATTTTTCAAAACCAGGACTAGCTGCAAAACCAGGAACAATTAAAAATAGAAACAGTGTACCACTTTCTATCTAACTGCAACATGCGATAGGAAACTGCGTGATTGGTAACGGGCCTATGTCATGGTTGATACCTGAGGTATCAACCATGACAAAAGCATTCTTCAGCCTGCACACTCACTCAGCAAACTCATAACTCAAGGCGTGTCAGAGGTCATTTCTAAATGGCCGTGACCTTCGATCTTGTTGACATGTGAAACCTCATGCGTACTCTTGACCGGATGGCTGATGTCGTCGCAGGCCTAAGCAATTTGAATTCAGGACACGGTGTACACTTAGTAAACAGTTTCATTTTAACCTAAGGCGTACCGAGCCATCACCATGAAATACTTAGCCTTATCCCGTAAACCCACTTGCTTCCCTCTTCATTACTAGCCTGGAAGGACGAATCGTTTCCGCACAAGCTTACCACTTGGCAAACGCGAATCCGGCCTGGTACTGATTCTAGTGCTTGCTACGCAAAAACGACCAGCACTGAATCACGTCGGGGTCCGCACGTCCCTAAAATAGTCAAAGTCATAAACGCAGAGAGCTAGCTAGCGAGAGGAGCGACTCATAAACGTTAGAAATTAGCGTGGGTGAGGGGTATGTCACCAGTGTTTCCGTCCCCCATCACGGGAGCGTGAGTTGCTGTTGGGTCGCACGTTTATTGTCCTCCCTGACACACACATACACAAGATGGAAAATTAGCCGATTCCTTGCCTCCATAACAGAGGATTTCGTTTAGTAAGTAAATAGATCCCGGTCAAGGCAGTGCTCCGTCTCCGTCAGTAGGCGCTCGTGAGCGCTACAGTCTGCTCCTTCTATAACATCCCTGTTTGTCTACCCCCGATTTGGATCTTATAGAGGGAGAATGTTATATCGGGGATGTTACAGAGGGACCTGACTGTGGCTGGGAAATGAAAGGGCATACAACCAGATCAGTCTGACAGGTAGCTATACTAACGATCGGCCCGTTACCAATCACGCAGTTTCCTATCGCATGTTGCAGTTAGATAGACAGTTGTACACTGTATCTATTTCTAAATGTTCCTGGTTTTTGGGTTAGTCCTGGTTTTGAAAAGTTTGCATCGATCTAGTCCTGATGATGCAATTTACTCTAAGAGCGTCTACAGCAGTCAGTATAACTTAACTTTCTGTCCAATCAAAAAACGTTATTTAGTTATACTCATAAAAGTGTGCCACAGCAGCGAAATAACTCGGGGATGACTCGAGAAAAAGTTATTTTTTCGTTATCCCGCCTACGTTTTGTAGTTCTGTGATACCCGAGATAACATTGTCGGCTGCATGTCATTGGCTCAGGATTTTGAGATCAATCAGGTCATTGGCGAAGATTAGTTGCATGTCATTGGCTCCAGTTGATAGAGAAGAACGATGATTTGAAGTCGACGACGTGGTTCTAAATGACACTAGCAACATTATACCGTTGAGCCTAACTGGGGACCAAAAAAACAAACCAAGGCGACCACAACTTTACCAGTCACGTTCAGCCGAAAAAATCTTATATTATATATTTATACTGACTGCTGTGAAGTTTTTTTTAGTATAAGTTTGAGAGGAAGTTATACTGGTCTCTGATTGGTGCACAAAAAGTTAAGTTATACTCACTGCTGGAGACGCTCTAAATTAACTGAGCCAAATTCCACTCCTCATGGACCGATCAGCAGCTACTACAGTTCGTCGTTCGTCGTATCTTTTTTATCGAGGAGGGCCAGCCACGTGAACTACTGTACTTCGCACATCCGGCTTTGTGTCCTCTCGCAGCACAGACGTCATGAAGCCATCTAGTATCGCCTCCGAGAAAGGGTCAATAGTGCTCGACGCTGCTCGTAGAGCACTATTGATCCATTGTCGGGCAAAAGAAGCGATGGCGCTCCGCCTACTTTCGCAGAAACTCTGCACCCGAAGATACAGTCCATACATAAACTGGTACCCGCAGAAAAGCGGGCGGGTAGAAGGCTTGCATTCCACGCCTGCCTCAACACTTCGTTCCTACGGTCGTACCATACCTGCATTGTGTGCTTGCGCACCACGCCAATGGTCGTAATCACACGGTCACTGTTTGAAAAGTCCTTTCTGAATCGATTCTGGAGAGGAATATGCGTGATGCTTTGTACAAGGCGGTCATTATACTGGCACGAGTGCTCGTTACCCACTGTTCATTCTCCCTCTTGCTCTCCAGCACCCACTCTTACACACGAGTTCTAAGCCCTAAAGGATGAACTTATCCTGCATTCTCCTGCTCATGGCTACTACGGTTGTGGACAGCGCTGTTCGTTCCACAGCGTCGGAAGAACCAGTGGTGGTGGCATCTCTTACCTCGACAAAGTCCACCAAGAGCGGCACGACTGACGAGACAGTCGGTAATACAAACGACGAAGGGAGGAGCGTGGTCCAAAAACTGGCTCTTAGTGCACTAGACATCGCCAAGATTACGAATCTTTGGAAGCCTGCGAAGCGTTACCGTTCTCTCGGTCATACCTACTGGAGGCTAGAGCTCGCTGGATTTCCAGTTCAAGACGAGGAAGAGAATGTCATCGAGAAACTGGTGGTCCAGTTCTTCCTAAGCCAAAGCTTCAAGTTTTGGTTCAAGTATGCCCGTGCTTCGCATAAAGAAGCTGAATGGATCGCATTTCTTGAGGTGATTTACACACAATAAAAAGCTGGCAACGATGACAGCCACGTTTCGTCGCTGGGCAGACCACAACGGCGGAAAACGTTATGCTAAGAAGTTGCAACGTTCACAATTCAATTTGTGGTATAGCCGTATGGTGGCGCCGTCGGGACTTGTTGTGGATATGCTAGGATTGCGAAACGGAATCACCGATGCGGCATCTATTGAGAAGATGACTTTCGTAATGGCAATGTAATGTTGTGCATTGCTAACACTTAAATTGTGGAAGTCCACATAAACAATAAAAACATCTATTTGATCATCTTTTGTATTGTAGTAGCCATTTGTTCATACCTATGATAAGGTAGCGCTGGATAGAACAGGTGGGCTTCTCATAGTCGTAGCATTCTACGACGCTCAAGCCAATGGCGCTCGGTTGCAATCTACCGGGCAAATGTAGGACGCCGAGCTAGATTATACGTGCAAATTTAGCTTTGTTGACATTTTTGGTGGCGAGTCTAATGATAAATACAGCCCGAACGTTGTGGACGCATCGTCCATCTCATCATATAAAGCATGTCGACTTTTCAAGCATCTGTTTCAGTCGCTCATTTGGCGTTGTTGGTGGGCTTATTGAGATGGGTGGAACGTCCACAGATAACTGTTAGGTACCGACAAGATCTTGCGAGTTGATTGAATCAGACGCACAGCTTGGCTTGTGGAGAAACCGTGTCCGACAAAAAGAACGGCACGTCGAGTTGCTCAGCTGGCATTGCGCCGATGCATCGAGCATTTCTGTACGAAGTTACAGTGTGAAACAGTACAAGCGTTTCTTTGGCCATAAAACGAAGTACAGTTATAAACAAGGCTAGCGTGGCTTAGTAGGCATATAAGCGTGGTCCGTCGAACAGAATCGTGACTAAACGAGTCCCATTCATCGGGCTATCTCAAGCAGAATTTCAACTTATTTTTTGGTCTAGACCGCCTCTGAATACCGTCAAGGTTCAAGTCTACTCTTTTCATTCGCGATGCAAGGCGTATAGCTCCATGTCCATATTGACACCAGTGGGTTGCACTTGTGCTTCAACTAAAAAAAAACAATAACCTCGTAATAAGCAGCTTGTGCTTACTGGATCAAAAGCGGAGACGTGGTGGACATTATGTGAACGTATCTTCGATCAGAGGTTGCACAGTATACTGAACTTCTTTGTGTAGTTCTGCGTGCACGACGATAAACAGTATGATCTGCGTGCGAGTCTGATGTGCGCCACCAGATCGCAGCCGGTAGCTTCACGGTATCACGCTGAAAAAGAATTAACACCTGATGTACCTCTCAAAAATGCGATGGTAACACATGCATTACTTGCAGCCGCTGACAGAAGTGAGAGGTGTGAGAAATGACAGCTGTCGCACATCAATGGCAAGAGTCCAAATCGACGAGCAATACGGATAGCCTACGACTGCGTTACCCACACTCAATGAGTCTACTATCGTCGAGCGTGTCTATACTGTCGGTCCGTGGTGGGATAACATTTGCCATGTTGGCAATTTGTTACGAACTTTTGCGTTTGATATCGTTGTTACTGAATAATAACAACGCATCGCTCGTCGTGTCGTATGAACAAAGCGTACTCCACCTAGCACTTATGCGTTTCTTGCGCCGACACCAAGACGTTTACTGCTAATTTGACCACCGTACCACCAATAGTTGAGCAAAAAACGTTTCTATAGAGAGAGCACGTCAAGATCGTAGCTTTTGCGCTGCTCACATGAAGCAAACAGAGATGATCATGGAAATGTGTTTTGTTCCGAGCTTATGACCATTATCGATATGGAGGTTGGAAGTTCTACCGATCGTCGGGTCGAGGTGTGCATTTCAATTGATATGTCGTATTAACTTATTTTAGTGGATGGCAAGCAAGTTGACTGACGACGACATTCTTGCGGGTAACATGCTTAAACGCAGTCTTGATATTGATGTCCGTCCACCTAGCTTTTGAGTACTAACGTTTACCATCCGAACGTTTCGATATAATAAGCGCCTGAAGAGATTGAGCAGAAACGCAAGTTACGGTTGCTATGCAACGGTATAACCTCTTCCGATAATGTCGCTACTATCAGGGTCGGTTATTTTCAGCTATTTTGTGCGGTATTGGTCGCGTTCGCAATCAGCCGAGGTGCTTATCGGTGTACCTCCTCTTGGCAACTTCTTCAGACCCATTCAACCAGCTTCTTGTGACTGTATTTAGATAGACTGCGTCAACTTCTTCGGGTGATCGAAATCCGGTAACGACCATTCAAATCGGTAACAAGAGACAGCCACAAATCGATACTTCGAGCTCGCAATGGCGACACCTTTCGAGCCGCTTCAGTACTTGAAGCGCATTCTCGTGACTGGCGGCGCCGGATTCATCGGTTCGCACGTCGTGGTTCACCTCGTCCAGACATATCCACAGTACTATATTGTAAACCTCGACTCGCTCGACTATTGCTCTTGTCTGCGTAACGTCCACTCGGCTATTGCATATAATAGTCGTGCCTCCGACCGTATCCAGCAAAAAAGTGTCAGCGCTTTAGAAAAAAGCATTTCGATAAGTGACTACGAAAACGAGTTGATTTGTAATCAGTTACGTGGTTTTTTCCATGAGCAAGACCAAGAGAACGCGGAGGAGGAACACTTTTTTCTAACTGACGAAGAGAAGGAACGCTTTTTTCTAACGAACGAGTTCCTTGTGACGTTACCGACGAATTATAAATTTATTTATGGAAACATCACCGAGCCAGAGCTCGTCAAGGATGTCATACGGACCGAGCACATTGATACAATTCTGCACTTTGCAGCACAGTCTCATGTGGATAACTCATTTGGAAACTCGATCGAGTTTAGCAAGACCAATATCGGTGGTACCCATGTGTTGTTGGAAGCTGCGAGACAGTATGAGGTTCAGAAATTCATCTACGTAAGCACGGATGAGGTTTATGGAGACGGCAGGCACGAGGCTGTGCCGATGACTGAAGATCATGTGTTGGAGCCGACGAATCCGTATGCTGCGACAAAAGCTGGTGCAGAGTTCCTCGTAAAGAGTTTTTATCGCTCGTTTCAACTCCCTGTTATTATTACAAGGAGCAATAACGTGTACGGACCACATCAGTATCCAGAGAAACTCGTTCCAAAGGTAGTGAATCAGATTTTGCGGGACCGACCGGTGACGATCCACGGGGACGGCAGGCACACCCGTAACTATCTCTACATTTCGGATGTCGTTGCAGCATTTGACTTGATTCTGCATAAAGGTGTAATAGGAGAAATTTACAATATTGGCGGAACGAATGAACGATCGAGCAAGGAAGTCGCGATGGACTTGCTGGCTCTGATGAAACCGGAACTCCAGGGACACGATTTGGTCAAATTGGTCACACATGGTCAGGATCGACCTTCGAACGACCACCGGTACGTTATTGACGCAACCAAAATTCGTGGGTTGGGCTGGAAAGAGAAGGTATCTTGGCAAGAAGGTCTGCGCAAGACGGTCAAGTGGTTTATACGCCATAGACATCGCTTTACCAACATTGACCAAGCGCTCGAGGCTCACCCGGTCGGTTGCACGAAGACGAACAAGCTCAGCTTGCGTTAGACCATCTATGCACAACCTTCCCTCGTCATCAACCGAGGGATGTGCATGTGCTCCAGATACGGGTTTGGCAAGTAGCAACACGATGTTTGTCCGAGGCCGGGAATGGCTTAGTGCTCACATTTTGTCGATAATATACCGCTACAGACCTGAGATAACCACCGAGATATTCTACACCGAGATCCTCAAAACAGCACGCGTACTACAGTACCGGTTGCAACGCGTTTTCACTTGACGAAAGACCAGCATGCTATTCGGAATCCCCAGACACAATTTTTCACTCGACGTGTGACTTGGATGCTTCCTGCTGTACGCTGTCCATTTCGTTCGGTCGAGACCGTTTGCCATGGGTGGATCCCATGACAAAACTCTTCTTTCGTTATTATGCGCAACGCTTTGTCCTTGACGCCGGCATGGCTTCCAGAAGGTGGAGGAGCTGTTCAGCTGTAACATCCTATTCGTCTTCCTAAAATGTCTCGTGGTGACTCATAATCTCCGTGTGTCTGCAGTGGAAAGTGTACCCGCTCACGTGATGGGTGTGCATAGAGGTGCGGCGAGTAAGCTTCATAGAGGCAGTGATGACTGTCCTGAGTCAAATATGAAGTCGAAGGCAACAATTCTGGCGTACTGCTTGATGACCACGACCCTTGTGATAGGTTGGCGTACGTCGACGAATGATCGCTCGAGTCCACTGTCTGGGGCGAGAACGGCGTCATGAGCGTCGCGTCCCACTTGTGCTGACTCAAATGGTACCGTTGATGGTGTGCGCACCACACGCAGTCCGTCGATGAACATTCCACAAACTCCACCAGCGACCGTGACGGCATCACCATTGTTCTCCTGGGTTCACGCTGTTCGACACGCCGCATAATGTACAAAAACACCAAGCTCAGGACGACCCCTGGAACCAGATACTTGCAAATGCAAAACGCTTCAAAGCTTAGGGACGACCACGAGTCCTCAGCCCCCGAGATAATAATTGGTGCGTCCATGATAATCTGTAACGTCAACGACGCTGTCAGCAGAGCCATGAGCAGCGTCATCTGCAGGACAGACTTTTTCTTCATATCTTCTGCCATTGCAGCTGCGAGTAATCGCTCTCGCAGCCGAGTTGCCACGTAGCACGCGACAATGACATCAAAGGTCAAGGTAGCTGTATTTACGACTCGGTAGGCCAGTAAAAGAGACGCAGCGTCTCTCGCATAGCCTGCCACGCTAGTAAAAGTGCCCAAATTATGGGTCAGCACGTGGATTGCAATGACAGTCGTCCAGATCAAGAGCATGGCGTGCAAAAGCACAAGTGGGTGCAACACTGTGATCCGCTTATACCGGTGCAACTCTTGGACGGTCCCTGCTTGTCCAGCCATTACTGCACTTGACCATTGAAAGATCACGGCTGCTGTACAGAGCAGGACCATGGAATTCGACCACCATAAACACGCCATACCAAACCCTAATACACTAGGCGTGCACATAGACAGCCAGAAAACCAGCCGCATGGCACACGTAAGTAGCAGGACCTGTGTAAAAAAGTATCCATAAACCCGTTACCATTAACATTCTATACCCTCTTGAAACTGATAAAAATTACGGGAATTCGTACTATATGAAGCCATACGCGACGTGGATGGGAGCGCCAGTAGAGCTGATGGAGCGTGCGCCAGAGAATGACGCACAGGAGCACCGCCTCAAGCAGCATCGGGAGCAGAAGTGCGCAGCTATTGCACTGCAATGTCCACGTCGAGGCGAGCCACACCATCTGCGATCTCTCGGTCCTGCTTGACTATAAACTCGAGCCAAATAGTACGATATTGGATAGGGGGATAAAAGAGGACGCGTCCTGTCTCTTGCGACCGACTTGGTGATTGGTAAGGGACGAAGACGGGCGCGCGGAACTGAACTTGATTTTTGTATCGAGAGGGAGGGTAGGGTTCTGTCGTTGCTGCTGCTTGTTTTTTTTACAGAATATTAGGCTTCGTCACGTGCGACTGTCGGTGGGTTATTATTGGCTGGAGGATACGGATAGACTGACAGACGGATGGTTATGTAATGTATTAAAGTAGGGCTCGGATACCGTTTCTTTTTTTTCTGACGGTTATTCTTTCGCGACTTGGGGTGAATTAAATTTGTCGTTTCTAAATGAGGAAACAGCTGCTGCGACCATAAAAAAGTGGAGCAAGGAGATGTGCACTTGCTGACATACAGTGACCGGCACAAACTCGGTGATCGAATGAGTAAAGTACCTCTCGGTCTTGTCAAACTATTTCTTTCTATCTGTCTTTTGACGACAAAACTGCAGCAATATGTATTCGTAGGCTTCTTTTAGGACCCAGTCCACCCTTTGTAAGGTCACAGCTCGCATATCTATCGCTCCAGAATGTCTGGTCAGTGCGGAGAACGACATCCGACAAACTGAACAATATGATGGTTCACTCCAGTGTATGCACAAGTAAAATGACAATATGCTTGTGCTAAGTCAGTCGCACTACCAGCAGTAAAGGTTATGGGTGCAATCACGTAATTTCCAGCATTTGCTACGATAAAAACGTGTTAAACCTACTCCCAAATCGCAACCCCTTCCATTCACTTAAAACGTTTGTATACATCCTCCCAACTCAAGACATTTAATCAAGTATCAACGCGTTCTATCCACCGAAACTCAGTAACTGCATCAACCCTATCATCTTCACATTTCCACTCCACCCCACTCCCCGAGCGATTACCCTCTTACCAACCTACAATCCAGCATCAACCTTTCCGATATCAAGTCACCCACACCACGTTCCACTTCAACCATCGCCAATGCTCCGCGTGCCGCTTGCTCTCGCGCTCGTCGCGCTCTTTCTGCCGCTGCTGTCCGCCCACCGCCGCACTCTTCTAGTACATCTGCACCTTCCATTCGACCCGCTTGCATTCCCGCAATCGCCTTCGCTCTCGCGCGCTCAGCGGCGCCTTAAGGTGCACGAAACCGCGTCCCACTTTGTTCAGGACGCGCAACTTTGTGTTTCGAGCTTTATTCGCGCCCAGAGCGCGCAAAACGTGCAGGTTTTCCCTCTGTGGATACAGAACACGCTAGTGGTTCGCTATAATGAGGACAATCGAGCGCTCGATCAGCTCTTGACGCGAGATCTCTGGACGTTCCCGGGGGTCGTAAAAGTGGAGGAAGACGCGCGTGTGTTGACGCTATTGAGGACGCAACAAGAGGAAGAAATAGAGAAGAAGGAGGAGGTGCAGAGTAATGTCAAGTTGCTGCACGCTCCCGAGCTGTGGGCTCGAGGGGGGAGGGGTGACGGCGTTGTGGTGGCAAGTATTGACTCGGGTGTGCGCTACACGCACGAAGCACTGCGAGAGACGTTTCGAGGTGAGCAGGGGATTGAGAAGCAAGATGGATGGAAGAGATGGGGGTTATAGTGAGCTTTTTCTGACGGTACTGTTGCAATAATTATTTTCTTCTTCTTCTTTGTTTGTTTGTAGGGACGAAAGCCGATGGGAAAGTTGAGCTGGACTATGCTTTCTGGTTTACGCCAGGCACGGACGTGGCTAAGGAGACGCCTGATACGGCGGATGAGGTGGGACATGGAACGCATACTATGGGGTCAGCGATTGGAGGAAAAGGGGTTGGAGTTGCTCCTGGAGCCACGTGGATCACTGCACGAGCTTTTGATGTCTGGGGCGCAGCGAACAAGAGCGACTTTTTGTTGGCTGCGCAATGGGTGGTGTGTCCGACTCGAATGGATGGAACGGGAACAGACTGTTCGCTTGGAGCTGATGTTGTGACGAACTCGTTTGGCGTTGATCGATCCACGCCTGTATATCCACAGTGGACGTGGCTGAGTAAGGTGATTGACGCTTGGCGAGCGGCTGGCGTCTACCCGGTCTTTGCCAGTGGAAACACCAATGGCTTTTTGTGCGGGAGTGTGTATTATCCTGGCAGTCATGAAGACACGATTACGGTTGGAGCGTTGATTGGAGGAAGCTCACTCTGGGGTGCTAGTGGAAAAGGCCCAAGCTTGGACGGTAAACGAGGTTTTGACAATGTGTTATCCCGCACGAGCAGCAACTACGTCATCAAGCCCGACTTCGTCGCTCCTGGGGTAGGCATTCGGTCGTCCATGAGTATTGGGGATAGTGTCTACACTCGACTCACTGGAACGTCAATGTCGACACCGCACGTAGCTGGTGCCATCGCGCTGTTGCTTGGTCTCAATCATACGAAGCCGCCGGCCTACGAAAAGATCTTGCATGGTCTGACTCAGACGACCACGCGTACATTACATAAGCCATTTCTCGTGCCTAGTGCATGCGGCAACACGACGTACCACGAATATCCCAACAACATCTACGGATGGGGGCTACCAAATGTGTGCTTAGCGGCGAACTATCTTGGTTTCTCATGTGGTGAATCGATCGTCAGCGGAAACAACTTGACTGGAGAACAACAGCTCGTCGCGCGCGCTGACGTTGTAGCGATTGAGTAACGCAAGGCTTTGTTGAACGATGTGAGCTGCTGATACGGATCGAAAATTATTACTGCGTGACGTCTAAGGACATCTACGTACGTGTGCATTTAGGACAGACCACGTCACGTCGGTTCTTTTGCACGAGCAACATGCAGTCATGCTTAGTTTGTTTTACTACAAGGCTGAACAGCAAGACCGTTGTATTGGGAAGCAGAGTCGGCGTGAGTTGGAGAATCCAAATTGGTTGCACTGAAGAGCTTATTGTCTAGTGTCAGCGCATATCAGTGTACATGGCCTCGACATCATCTGAGTCGTTCATCACTTCGCCATGATTCATACTCATGGGCATGAATAGCAGTCTGCCCAAATTGTTGCACGTTAAGAACAACTATGGAAAGTCGTATGAGAGTTCTAGTGCTGCTTTTGTGCTGCATGGCTAGTCGGTTACCTGTTCACAGTGCAGACCCAAGCTGGCTGCAGAGTGAGCCCGAGCTAAAAGGATCAAGAAAAGGTCACCACCTGAAACGCGGTGATCGTCACAGAATTAAGGTTGCCGCTTCTAACGCGTTTGTTTACCTTCGCACGAAATCCTGACTGTACAAAATTCCGATGTTTTGGGACTTTACCCTTTCAACCCCCAGCCAGTTTTGTTCATCTTTGATGTCTCAAAATGACGATACATACATAGCTGTATTGATCAGCACAAAACTCTCGCAAGCTGCGTCTTTAGTATCGGAATGTCCACCGAATGAATTGAAATGCGAAGTTAACGTGCATCGTTAAGACAGTTACCACCTCGTTGTAATCAAAGTCACTGAATAAAAACTTAGGTACGAGTAGCTCAGCACTACAAGTGCTTGACAGAAAAATATACAAGCGGGAATGCTGTGCCCGCTCATATCGCTTTGTCATTGCAGACATCACTATGATTACACTCTGCACCAACTGTTCGTGACTATCAAGCTCCACACTTGATTGGAGTAGCTGTATCAAGATACCGGTACCCGTCCTGCGATATGGCATACCAGTTTTACGCAATTACGAAGTAAATGACAAATCGATACACGGTTAGCTACCATACCTACCTCTCTCCATTACAACACTTCGTAACATTATCATTCGAGCCACGACAGTGTGTTGTCCGACCGCCCCGTGATAGATTCTCGCTTTATATCCACGTTAGATAAATCAACTACCATGACAAAAATGACGGACGTGCCGTCACTGCCTTTGCGAATCACGAATACTGACGATACCCTCGACGACAGGTCCATGACCAGCAACACAAAAACCACTCAGTCCACAAGCGACAACGTGGGCGCCAAGATCGTTCTCCTGTCCGTCAATGACGTGTACGACATGATCCCTAATGAGCACGGCCACGGAGGAATCGCAGAGTTTGCAACGCTGTTGGAACGTGAAAAGGCTTTGCTTCCCAAGGACGTGACGCTGCTTGTGACGCTTAATGGAGACTTTCTCTCGGGGTCGGAGATGGCCGAACGCTTCAAAGGGTGCGTTAATTAACTAACCGCAGGAAGAAGGTGGTTTTTATGATAAAAAAATTTACGATACATTTCGGTCTATGCGGTATTTCGGTATTTCACTTATAACGGTTTTTATGGTTGTTTTGTGTTTTATATTTGTGGTTATGGATTGGGTCATGACAGAGCGCACATGATCGAGTTGATGAACCACTTGGATATCGGGTACGTCGTGCTGGGGAACCACGAATTCGACTTTGGCGCTGATGAACTCAAGGCGCGCATGCGGGACTCGACGGCGAAGTGGTTTGGCTCCAATGTGCTTGATTCGGTATCAGGCGCGCTGTTCGAGAACGTCGTGGATATGGAAGTTGTCGACTTGAAAGACGGACTGAAGCTCGGAGTTTTTGGTGTGTGCACAGAAGAGACCCCGACGCTGTCGTTCCCAGGGAGCAGCATCCAGTTTGACGACGTTTTTACCACCTCTCGACGGTGTGTAGATGCACTAAAAGCTCAAGGCGCAGATTTTATTCTCGCGCTGACGCACTTGCCAATTGCACAGGACAAGAAACTTGCCCGCCAAGTACCCGGCATCAACTTGATACTTGGTGGACACGACCACGAACCAGTGACGATGTACGAGGGCAAGACGTTTATCCATAAATCGGGACAGAATGCGTTTTGGCTGGCCAAGCTTGAGTTTGAGTTGAAGCGGTCTACCAAACACCCGGAACGGGGACTTGTCATCTTACCGCAATGGAGCATGACTGCAAACGCGTACCTGCCACCACAGCCGGCATGCCAGCAAATTCTCTACAAGTACATGCGCCAGATGGCAAGCGAAGACGATCCGACGAAAAACGAGCGGGTGTTGGCTACTTTAGCAACACCTTTGTCGACTCGTACAGCACTTCTACGAGCTGGAGAAGGCAGCGGAGGCAATTTGGTAGCGGATGCTCTGCGGAGTGAACTAGCAGCGGACGTGGGGTTTATCAACGGAGGCTTTATCCGTGGAGACAAAGAGTATCCAGCTAAATCCAGCATCACCGTGGGCATCTTAAAGCACGAGATGCCGTTCCCGCGGCCCGCTGTGTTAGTGCGCATAAAAGCCAGCGACCTGCGCGATGCATTGATGCAGCATTTGTGCAAGTACCCGCAGCAGAGTGGGTCACACCCTCACGTATCCGGACTCCGCTTGATTATCGATATGCAGTCGGAGCCTGCAGTAATGACCAAGATGGTGGACGACGGTGGCGAGTCAGTAGACATGGAAAGGCAGCTCCTCGTGGCTACTTCCAAGTTCGTCGCTGACGGTGGTGACGGCTGCTCGTCGTGGCTCCAGGGAGAAATTGTGCGCGAGACCGCCACAATTCCAGAGGTCGTGGCCGACTTTATGCTGAAAAAGCGATTGCTGGCATATCCGGAGCACGAAGGACGTCTCACGATTCTGGAGTGAAAATCTGCATCTCAGAAGTTCCCTATTGGTACCTGGTATCTGTTCTGGCAATCCATCCAGTGGTTTTAGCGTCTATGACATTGCCAATGACTTTTCCGGTCAAAATGTGGCTATGAGTCTGCGAGCAGCCTTATCAATTGGAGTAAAGCCTGGTCGTGTCGCAGAAAAGACCGACAGTCAGCTGTTTAGGACCACAATAGACGACACGACAAGTTGTTACCGGTATAAATTGTCAGCTGGCAATAGCAGCTGGTCCGTGACGACTTGTCCAGCGTTAAAGCGATGACATTTTCAAAGCTTGACGCGACTATTTTTCAAGTGTGTCTCCAAACAGCTTTTCGTATCGTCATATGTTATCCGTCGTTTCATTGGTGGTCGTTGACATGCTGCACTGTATTGTGCATCTCATATACAGGTAGCCGGTTTAAAAGGCGCGTTTATAAACATGTCGAGCATGCGCGGCCACTTGTTTGATCTGGATGTATGTATAAAAGGCCGCATTTGCAAGCACAGGACGCGAAAACATGTCGTCCTGCTTCCTTATCCTGCTTATCCTATTTAAGAAGAGATGCCACGCAGCATAGACCATTCGATAAATCGTGTCTTATCGGTGCACGTCGATCGTACCGGTATGTTGCCATGCCGTCGTGCGTACTTAACGACCGTCTGCCGCGTTGATTGGCAAATACTCGCCCATCTGCCGACAGGCAGGCTGACTTCCGGCTTCATTAACATCCCGGCCGTCGACCTTCTTTGGTCCAGCACCCAATAAGAAGTGCGGCGCTTGCCTTATCAGCCACCAACGCAGTGCCGTCGACCGCTTCTTTCGCCTCCTACAGTCTTTGCATCGTTCAGGTCATCGCTCTGTGGTTAGTACGCAATAGAGGAATTGGTTGTTATTAGAGAGGTGTAGAGAAGACTTGGTAGCCTCAATCGACTGACTACCTGCTTGATATTTCTTATTAGTCATAACCCGCTCATATGTCTGTTGTTAATTGTGTCTCTTGTGTGTGTGTTGTGCTCCAGCTAATTTAACTTACACTTTAAGAGCACCGTGCAGCAAGTATGCGTTCGTGGGTCTTGGTAACCGCTTTCGGTACCAGTTTGTCGTCCTTTTCGTGGCGCTCTCAAGGTCCGTGTTTCTGCCTCATTTTTTCTATAGGCGTTTAGGCTGAAAATGTACCTGAACTTACCTGCTACTTGGTCCTTTTTCTGACCTCTGTACGGCAGTTGAAGCTGCACCATGTGATGAGATCTGCTACACGACCGAGTTGACGGGTTTTGGACCAGGAGGTGCTGCTGGATGCAGTTGCAGTGGCTCCCGGGCAACGCGGTCGGGATCTGGAGGCTGCAGCTGTGGCCAGTGCTACCAGGAGACAGGTGGAGCGATCGTTGGCTACGCTATTGGCAGTGATGGCACGTGTGCGTATGGCACGAACTGTGGGGACTGCACCCGCACGCCGGAGGCGTCTAGTGCTGGTACAAAAGCGCCGTCTTTAGATGTTGAGATTCCCAGTGTTACGACATCACCGACGCCGTCGGAGCCGACGACGATGGAGCCGTCAAGCTCGACTCCTGCTTCCACGCTTACTCCAGCTCCTACTGCTGCTGCTGCTACTACGACAGGTACTGGCAACGGAGAGTTGATATATTATTTTTTACGGTACAACGTGGAGAATGTGTTTTGTTTCGGTCGCGCTGACCGTTTGCTTGATGTGTTGCTGCTTTTGGTATGTGTTCGGTGGGATCTGGTCTTTCTTCTTCGTACTGCGCTCTCGCGTTGACTGGCATCGGGTCGTCTTTCATTTTATGGTAATGCTTTGCTAATGTTGGTTTGTGTTTGCTGCTACTTTGGACTCTGGGCTGTGTATTAACGCTTTCAGACGCACCTACTACTGCGTCTCCTGTCCCTACTCCAGGTCCTCCGTTGAACTCGGCATCTGGAACTTCGTCGTCGTCTGGAAATGACTCGTCACCTGTAGATGGAAACAATGCTCCGCCTGCAACCGCCACATCTGGCAGCTCGGCCTCTAGTTTGGACGAGGCTGGCAAGACAGCTGGTAGCTTCGATCCCAGTGCCACATGTACGTATTGCCGGTATAATTGCATTGACGAACAACTTTACTGACGCACTTTGTGAGGCTGGGACGATTTGCTTGCACAGCTAGCGACAATAGTCTTGAGACGTGGCAGATCGCGCTGATCATTTGCTGTGGCGTGCTGGTCTTTACAGTGGCCGTTGTGTCGGTGCTTTCGTGCTACTGCAAAGCACGGAACCGGTTGAACGAAAACGAGGACGATCGAGCTGATGCCAGCTACTACCAGCAGCAGCAGCACCCCCGTCAGCGCGATGACACTGTTGGATTGGGCGGTATTGCCACGCCTTCTCTATTCTCGCAAAGACCGACAAGTTCTCATTGTCACGTGCGATCTTGCAGCTCGGGGAGCTTGATAAACGAAACGAAGCTCATGTACGCAAATTCAGCCAACAGCGGAAGCTCCGATATGTTGGGGACGGGACTCGCGCCCGTTCACATGCGCACTAGCTCCGGTGATCAATTTGGATCCATTGGTGGCTATCCGACGGACTACCAACCGAACGCAAGTAATGTTTCGGTAGGACGTCAACAGGACTGTAGCTCAGCACGTGATCGAAGGTTACATGCAGTGGAACTATAGCGATTAACGGTTCATGATCGATATTTGCTGGCGTGGAACTGTAGCGAAGACGCTACGGGAAGTATTCAGAGCACAAGGCGCAGTGGTCAAGTGGACAGCGGCTAAAGCAAGAGAAGTGGTTGACAATGATGGAAAAGACGTCGACGGTAGCGTCGAATCAAAGGTCCGAGTCTCTCCCCCTGGCAGCTGTCCAGTACATTCGACACACTTGTAGGACTGGAGACGATGCCAAGGGATAGGTGCTGTGCTACGTCTCTACCCCTCTCTCTTGCCGTCGTCTCGTCAGCCAACGGGTTCGCACCAGCAGGGCAATAGGAAGCTATTATCGTGGAACGAACGAGGTTGTCCAGTCGTTTGTATGTATTTACGTAAGTATGCAACTGCATCTATAGCTAATAACGATGTGGATCAACGATGTGGATCATTTCAAGAGCTATTCTCATGGACGTAAGGGCGTCGCGAGTCTACCGTCAAACGGCACTCTAGCCACACTTCCCTCGCCCATTCAAAAGTATCTGCAACGTCTCGTTTGAATCATTTCCACTTCGATTGATCCAGTCCAGTCCAGTCGTTCTATCACTAATTATCGAATGTCAATTGACGTGTCGTACGTCGCAGCTAAGAAAAAAACGAAAAATACTACAGTCGGAACAAAAAACCCACTTTTTTTGCTCATCACCAAATTTTGATGGGCTTGAACTAGTCCTCACCGGACAACAAAAAGTAGCTCGTAAGTAAACATACCAAGCCCTCACACACATACGTTACTTCGCCACCCAAACTTCATGACCAGCGACAGGAAAAAGCGCCGCCGCGCCTCGAGCGACAACAGCGACGAAGAGGCCAAGACACAGCGCATAATACCCAGTCCTGATGCAGCAGACAATGAAGTAGCTTTTACGTCTCCCCGTGTTCGCGTCCGCGCGCGCGTCACCCCGCCTGGCCGCGCTCGCAAGGGATTCCTGGAACAATCGCAATTAAGCGAGAAAGACCGACGCCATGTGCGGTACAAGGAGCGCGAGCTCTTGCAGAGTATCAAGGAGAATGCAGGCGAGCTGGCGACGCTGTCGAGCGACACGTTTGACGCGCACACGCAGGAGCTGGACCAGATGTACGAGCACGTGTGTTACCCGCGCGAAGCCAATTTGGACGCTAGTAATCTGGACGAGCTCAATGTGGCGGTGACGAAACAGTCGCAAGCTTTGGGGTCAAGTGATTTGACCAAGGTGGGTAATTGTTGTTGTTATTGTTGTGGTTTTATTTTCTCAGCGTTACTTTTGTGACAAGGACTATTTTTGGTGCTGATTGTGATGACTGTTCTATTTTTGGGGTATGATGGTAGTACGAGACGACCGAGTTTATTCGTGCTACGCGGGAGGTGTGTGTGAAAGAGTCAGGGCATCAAGAGTTTGACTGGAACGCGCTGGGAAATGCAGCAGGCGCGTGTTTCCGATCGGTGCCGGAAATTACTTTCTTGTACGTCGTCTGTTGTGGTGATGGTAGAGTGGGTTTTTATGTATTTTGGTTTGGATGGACGTGCTGACTTGTTGTGGGATTGGGGATGTTTGGGGATGGGGATGGATCGTAGGTTTGGACTGATGGATACGGAAGTGATACGGAAGGAGAGGAAAAAGTCGAGACGAGCACAAGATGACGTGAATGCGCAAGAAGCGCAGCCGACGGAGTATACGAACAAGGTCGGTTGACGGATTCTTTTGCCACTGATTTTTTAGCTGCAACATCGGGTACATTTGTAACGTGTTGATGGATATGCGCATGTAAAGAAAGACCGCAGAGACGCACAGGCTCGACGGTTGGAGATTCTCCAGTCGACGTTGATTCAGCACGAGTGCCGTCAATCGCTGTTTGACATGGTGATCAATCCAAGGAGCTTCACTCAGGTGCGTTTGGACGTCCAAGTTTGTATGCTCTGTCTGGAAAATAGCATGCTAAGAGCTGTGTGTGGGTGATTCATATTGAATTGTAGACGGTGGAAAACCTGTTCGACACGTCGTTCCTAGTGCGTAACAATTCTGCTGAAATTGGCGTCGACGACGACACTGGTCTTCCGTATCTGAGTAAGTGGTGTGATTTTTTATCTAGTCACTGACCGGCCAACGTATTAATTAAATTTCGAAATTTGTCTACTACGACAGAGAATCAGGAAGGAATGGGTGAAGCCAACATACCGGCGTCGACACAGAGTATCATTAGCATCACACCAGCTCAGTGGCAGCAACTGGCGCAAATGACAGGGCGAGAGGAACCCGTCCTTGGCCATCGAGCGTAGCTACACAGGAGAGTCCTTTCCGGTTATCGGGTAACGCGGCATCGACATGCTTTATTCGTCTGTCTTTTTAACATGGTGGCCGTGGCTGTTTGCGAATATCCTGTTTTATCGGCAAGCTAAGGATGAAGTGTGTGCCGTGCTTTGCGTTCCAAGTGCGCGCTTACTGTGATGCTTGTGTAGGAGTCTGATGGAGGACTATTTACCTGTCGACAAGAACTACTTGTGTTGCTGTCGTCTCAGGACCGCATCGGTGGGGACAGCTCTGACAACTTGCGGTCGGAGTGGAGCAAGCCGAGTTATGGGATGTGTTTGGAGACCCAAGTCGTGGACTGGACGTGGTGCGTGTTTTGATGACAGCCGGTGTCTTCGCTCCGCAACGGACACTGGCTGCAGCAAACAGTCTGTGCCACTCTCGCTGCTATGCGTGCTACGTCCGCTGTCGGTTATATGAAAGTGTTTTACTGCATCGGGTTTAGCTGGTGTTCAAACGAACCTGAAAAACAAATTCTCCTGGAACGCAGCAAAGTCGCCGCTATCGTCGATGGACGTCAAAATCTCATCTGATGCAGTGGCTACTGATCCAGTTTAGCCAGCAGAGCGTGACCTAAGACGAGTTGATCACCACCAAAGCGTAGTATCCGCCAGATGGCGATACCACTGCGACAATGTCGACATGTCCCAGCTCAATGGTTCATTCCACTGTTTAGTCGAGCTGTCGGATTGCAAAGACTTGGAGGACGGTGTCGACGGAACTGAAGTCCCGAGAGCATAAGTGGCAGGCATGTCCGTAGCAGGTGGGTACGTCTCGTTTAACTCTGAAGTCACTATTGGAGTTTGACTTGCTACTGCATTAGCTGGACGCTTCTTGTCGTGTACCCACGAGTTGTCACACTTCGGTCTTTGCGTCGAGATTGACGGCGTCTCTTCAACCGGCAGAGTCCCTGTCGTGTGTTCGCATTGCCGCGACTCCTTCAGCAGCTCGAGCACATTTGCATACGAGATGCCCGTTGCCGTGACAGTGTCTTGGCGTGGTTTTCCTGTTGGGAGCCACAGAAAGTCTGGATGGTTCTTCCGACTCGCTCCGAGCCACTCGCCTCCAATAATGGTGTAGTTCCCGTCGAGCTCGAGGCAGTACTCGTAGTCCTCGTACACCGTGTGCACCTTGATCCGTTCCGTGGACGTCAATTCTCCACCGTCGTCCATCGACTCGACTGTCCTCGTCAGTCGCGTCGTGCACTTGGCCAAGAACGTGGCGGCGTCATTGAACGGATACGTATCCGAGTCGAAGTGCTCTAGTGACAGCATCGAGGCATTGACAACCGATGCCTCCAAGATCTCGAACGCTTGCACTGGTTCGTTCCACACTTGCGCATTGGCGCTCACGTCGACAATGAACGACTGGCGGTGCTTGCCGAGGATATTGGTCATGGCCATGTGGAAGAAACCTGCGTTCACGTCTCTCCGAGCGGCGTCAGTGTAACGTCCATAGCGATCGAGCTCTTCGGGTGCATCGGGTCCATTGAACCGCGCACCTGTCAAGACGATCGTGATCGCTGCGTCATCATAGAGTTGCGTCAGCAGCGCCTTGATATCCACTGCGTGGAACGTGACGTTGTTCTTGGATACGTCGCACTGAGGCTCGTCTTCGAGCAGAGCTGCAGCAGCACGGGCGTGACCAAGGCCGTGCCACGCTGGGATGCAGTAGCCACTGCTTGTATTAGCACGGAGGCCACAGCGACGGTCGTCATTGTCGTTGTCTTGAGCCGTCACACAGTCTGCGTCCGTACGACACGAAGAAGATGAAGACGACTCGGACAGCACGCCGTTGCTCAGTGAAAGGCTCGAGAGGAAAGTGTCGACGTGCAGGTTAAAAGCTGACGCATACTTTTGAGCTGGTGACGGCTCGTTGGCTTTCCAGACTGCGTTGATCCCGTCCTTGTACGTGGGCCAATTGTCTCCGGACCACGGCAGCTCGTCGCTCACGGCACGAGGGTACAAGTCGTTCAAGACGTTATAGTTGCTCTCCATGGTCGTGCCAAAGAACGCTTCGAGGCGTGCGACGTCCGAGCGCTCGGGTTCCAAGTGACGAGCGGTCATGAGGCCGCTTGACGCTGTGGGTTTTATGGAGTCCACAGCTGCGTATCTTTGCCATCCTTCGAAAGCCGGATGACTGTGCGTCAACGTGGCCCAAGCGTCTCCCAGTCGCGTGACGACAGTATCGGTGATTGGTTCACCTCGGACGCTTGGAATGGAGCAGAGGACGAGATTGACGACTGGGGACGCCATCCATGGAGCGATCGACGTGAAAGTCGACAGCTTCATCGTTTTGCCCGAGCTCGAGCGTTTTTTTTTAGATTGCAGAGTCGATGCAAGTGCGCTCGAAAGTGCAAATATCAAAGTGATGGAGTAGAAGGATCAAGTGGCGATGATGAGCTTTTGTTTTGGTGACAGTGACGTTGAGGATCCGTTTCCTTTGGTGTCTTCGATTTCGACGGTTGGTCGGCAACTTTTGGATGGCGATTTTGGTCCCCAGAGTGTGGTGTGTGCGATATGATAGCACACTTGCAGTTGGATTGTTGTTGGAGGAGGTGGGTGGCGCTTGAATGGGGGAGAAAGCGGACGGAAACTTATGGTGACGATGAGGCACCAGAATATGGGAGCGCACTTGAATTTGATGGGAAAGAGCGTCGTCTTTGGATCGAGGGCATAAGAAGAATGGATGACTTGCTGGTTGCACTTGAGGCTTGGCTTTTGGATGTCAAATTTGCGTTCGTCATGAATGGAGTTTCCTTACTTGGTTTGATATTGCGCATCTGTCTGGGGACAATTATTGCCACTTTATAGTCGGGTTGACATTCATCTACCATGCTGACGACTTTATAAAGGCGTCGTGAAATGCAGTCGTCCGGCTGCCCCAGGACCGAGATACCGACATATTGAAAATGTTAAGAGGTTCCATCAGACGTAGCTGAGTATCGATCATGCATTAGCTCTGACATTTATTTCGATACAGTATGACGTGCACAAAGTACTGTCGTGATAATAAACGTCATATACACCAGTCATCGCTGCTCCGTTTTAGCAACAAAGTTCTCCATTATGACCTAGTCCTTTGAACACGGCAGCAACATCTTCGTCTTACATATACGGAACGAGAACGACCACGTTTAGCTTAACAGGTTTTTTGACAGTACGGCAACAGCTCCCATCTTAGGTATCCAATTGCCTTTGGGATCGGGCGTGAACGTCAATATCAATTACATTAAATTGATCATTCAAAGGACGTGATGAAAAGAAGGCTGCGTCTCAGTATCTACTAAACGATTTCAACGACGTGCTCTACTCCTTTAGCCGTGCATGAAAAAGTTGTTGATGTAAGCCTTAATACTGAAGTGGCATCGTCTACGTGACTTTTTACCATCGTTGAGCACGGTACAAAGCAGCTAGAACTCTGTATTTCATCGACAAAATATATAATTATCATGACGCTCTTGCAAAATGCTGGCTGCTGTGACGTCGTGCAATGGCAAGTAAGATTTCGATTGCCCAAACGTTTCGTCACCTTATGAAAGGGCTGCTGCTGGTTTTTTCGCCTGCATCTAGTCGTCTGTATCCAGATACTTCACAGACGCGTCTACTAAGTGCCATTTGTAAAATGCTAAGTCTTTGCTGGCTAAAATGATCATCTCCCATCATAATGATGGAATTATGCCCGTTTTCTCGTCCTCCTAACGAACGGTAGTCAAATATCTGCCGTTATCTTGGGTGCTCTGACGAACGATGGGTGTCTCCTTGTTAGGACAGACCGTGAGGATAAATTAGTAATATCACTTAAGCCCCTTTATCGAGCAACTTCGTACCGCCTTTCAGAGCTATTATTGGCAGCGCCCTTGCTCGACCTGGTGACAACTTCCAAAAACATTACCTTACCAATTAATCTGCTTGCTGTTACATTGTCTGACATGACACATCAAGTTTACCATTATAACACTGCGCACCCGTTTAATATATTGAACGGGAAACATAGTGGCGCCGACTCGTTAGGAGATAGGTACATCCGCTGAGACGCTCGTGTCATGTAAAATCATCTCCCATCGATGAACGATGTACAGTACGGGCCGTAAATATATGGCCACCCTTATTTTTACTCATAAATATATAATTACTACGAGTTGGGACCTGCTATATGAGTATATTATGCGCATAGCTTTATTACATACCCCTCGTGTGTTGACGTCCCCATTATTTGTGTTGGTGTCATAGCTTACATACAAAAACCGTTTTTGGCACCCGGTCAAAAGTATACGGCCAGGGAAGACCATACAAAGCCTTCACATGCAATAATATTAGAATGTTGCTCGAAGTGGTAGTGTGTCTTATTTCTTTGCATCTTCAGGACATATATGCAACGGCGCGGCATAGAGTCGATCAGGGGTTCACCAGCTTAGTGGATGTATGTTATTCCACGTGTCGATGACTGCCGAGGTCAGAGACGAAACAGAATCGTACTTTTTCCGTTCTGGTATACCTTGCTATATTAAGGCCCACACATATCGATGGGATTTAAGTCCGGAGAACGTTATGGATAGTCCAAACGCTTACATTTTCCTCAGCGAAGAATTATAGCGTGAGTGAAGATGTATGGATGGACGCATTGTCCTGTGAAAACATAAACTCGGTTCCATATTTGGAACGGGGTCAAATCGTTGCACGAGACTTTCCGTGTAAAGGCACGGAAAAGTCTGAGAAAGTTTCTAAGTGTGGTACGTACTTAGACCTTCATGTGGTTGAGGAACAGCTATTGCGTGCCTACCACAAAGTGTGTGTCACACACGGATGACGTCACTACTTGACGTCATTACATGATGTCATTGAAGTACGTCATCAGCGCGTTATATTCAGTTAAAGCGCGCTGTAAAGACGGCATCTCATCAGAGGGCGCGTCTAATCTTTTGACTTTTAGCCAATAACAATTTAGATTTCTGTTTAATTCATTAAATAGAAATCAGTCTTTAACATGCAATCTCTGTACCGAGTGTGCCGGAGGACGGGAAACCGCGTTCGAGCCACACTCAACACAAGCTTACATCTATCGGTGAGGCGGTCGAAAGACGCCCACCCGAACCTCACTGCACGCGAGAGAAGGCGGTGAAACCGATTTCTCGCAGGTGCCTGAAGGTGTGTGTTAAGGTAGTGCGTGGCAGATTAGCGCCTGCCTACATTTGGTAGCACTAGTAGTCCTTCCCACGCCCTGTCTCTCTGTGGGCGTGTCAATGAGGATGAGCCTCAATGTTAACTAGGCTCAATTCTCCCACCCCTCCCAACATCAGAGGGAGGTGGCTGAACATATGGCTGAGGGACTTGGTGACCAAGCCCTGGCTAATCTGTTGAGATGTCCACCAGAGCAACTCGCTCCTCAACTGGAATAGTTTGAGAAGTTCGTGCTCGGACAGCGGATGTCCGAGTCCGAGGCACGAAGCCATGAAGTGGCGGAGTCCATCAGTAAGACTCATGATGAGCTTCTGCGCGAGCAGGCTCGGAACGAGGCGCTCAGCAGAACTGTTGAGTCTCTCTCGGCCCAGTCTACTCATCCGAGGCCTATTAGGATGGACATTCCTATATTCAATGAGACTGACGCCCGCACTATTGTACATTGGCTCTTAGCCGTAGAGAAATATGGTGTGTCGCAGCTAATCGAGGACGATACCAGAACGGTATTGTACGCTATGTCCCATTTGCGTTGTAAGGCCTCGGAATGAACTTACTCAGCGCTTATGGACGACAGTAAAGCGTCCCATCATGGGTGATCTTTAAGACAAAGATTTGCGCATGTATCAGCCGCCGAACAGCGAAGTGTTGCGTCAGGTGCGCTTCTTTAGCTCGCGACAAGCGCAGCGATACTGGCAAGACTACATGCAGGAGATGCGCTCGATGACGGCGTATATTAGTGTGGTTCCGATACCGGAACACGTTAAGGTGCCCACGTTTCTAAATGGACTGCGGCATGGCCCAGCGTGACAGGCCCTTTTCAGACAGGTGCCGTCGACAATGAAAGAAGCAATTGAGATTTCTTGAGTTGAGGAGCAATCCTACAACAGTTCTTCGGTAAAGCCTTGGCAAAAGCCGGCAACCGAAAGGTGTGCAGCGACTCCAATGGAGTTGGGCAACGCATATGTTGTCTGCTACAATTACGCCAAGCTCGGACATATGATGGCTCGCTGCTATGCAAAAGTGGGCGCTAGCACGAAAGCGTCTAGCAAGAAACCTCCCAACCCAAAGGGTGCTGCGAAGAACCAGCGTGCGAGACGCTCGGATTCCGCATCGAACAAGCATGGGTCGGGAAATGCGGTAGCGCAGTAGGGGCGGATGCCCTACTGACGCGGACTCTGAAGCTACCCCAACGTTCAGATTTGTTAAACAAATGGGTAGAATATTCCCCGAGGTACCAAACAAATGGTCCTCAAACATGCTGGTTTATAGCGCTTGAGTGAGAGGCTATGACCAGGTGATGACCCTTCTCGTAGATTCGGGTGCATCACAGAAATTTGCAAATTTCGCTCTGAAAAAGAGTCCAACGATTTATGAGGCGCTTTGTCGAGATGGAAAGCATGAAGAAGCGACCGTTCGTCTATCAGACGGTACGTTAGTGAAATCAGAGGGAGTTCACGTTGAACTCGCCTTCAGTTTCAGTGACTTCTTGTGTAAAGAGAATTTCACGTGCTAGGAATAGAGAGTTCGTATGATCTCATACCAGTCATGCCTTGGTTGGTAAAACACCAACCATGGATAGACTGGCGAACACGCACAGTCGCTATCTCTACGCAAGGCAACGGAAAGGTTGTGCTCTTGAGAGAGGCTAACGTAGCTGATGCTGAGTTCAATGCAGTCAAGGGTGCGTTGATAGTGAGTCACACGTCACCAAGGAGTAACCAGCTCGATGAGTCTGGTATAGTTAATAGCGAGCTGACAGTAAGTCAAGTGTCGCAGGAACCGGCACAGAGCCAAGGTCCTGGTGCGGTTGTAAGGGATACGTTAGCTACAACAGCAACGATCTCTATGACCGACCTCTTGGTGGTGTCATTGGCGAGCTGGATGCAAAGAGTGTTAGAATAGCTCAGCATTTTGTAGATGAGCGATTAGCCATCACACGTAAGTTCCGTGACGCTATGGCAAGCGCACAGGACAAGCAAAAACAATATACAGACCAAATTAGTCGCAAAAATCATGAGCACTTAAGAGTAGGCGACAAAGTACTATTAAGTACTAACACTCTACCTAAACATGCAGTTTTAGTACTACCTGGTGGTACTACCAAACTATGCCACGATTTATCGGGCCTTTAATTGTGGTAGAGGAAGTCGAAGACATAAATTATAGGCTCTCTCCCCCACAATACATGAAAACACTCACCGTATTTTACGTGGGTCGTTTAAAACGATATGTAGATTCACAAGAGATCACATATTCGCATGGATTTGATGTGAGTAATCACGTCGACGACCATGCAACGAACGACGGTGTCGTCGAGGGGACACAATCAGCCGATGAGTGAACCCCTCCCGTCCTCGGACTTGTGGAACGAGGAGGACTGCGCGTCGAACTCGCGCCTCTCATCAACTAATGCTCCAGAAGGTCGACCCGGATCTTCAACCGGTCGTACTCTTGACGCTCCTTCGTACAAAGTTGAGGTCAGTTACGAAACTTGACTCTCGAGAGCCACAATCCGCTTCCCGACAGCAGCATCATGCGCTTGCGTCTGAGCAATCGACGAGTGGTCCGCGAGCATACGAGCATAGTCAATGTTCGTATCGGGCGCCACCGGTCCTTGTGGACGCTGAAGGGAACGCTTCCTTGTAGGAAGGTTGATTGGCCACTGGCGAAGGAAGAAGAAGCTTCAAATCTTTGTATAATGGAAAGGGTACCCCCATAATTTTGAATCTTGGGAGACGGCTGACGCGTTGCGTGTTGACGTGCCTGGGCTGGTTGCCGCTTATGAGCAGGCACACCAGTTGCACCCGCTCCACTAAGTCCCAATGGACTAGCGGAAGAAACGTAGCGTGAAGAAGAAGGGGTTATGTTACCACCCACTAGCTTACGCGCGCGCTCAAGCGCAAAGTTCATTCGCTGCGACCGCTGCCTTGCCGGATCAGGGTGTGGCTTGGTAAGTTGCAGGAATGCTGCTTCGTATCGGTCAGTTTTTTCGTTGGGAAACAACACGACAGGAATTGGGAAGGTACGGCCAAGCCGCTTTTCTTCTTCCTTCCACGTACGGAAGACTCCATAATACTTATGTGCGTCTATAGTTGCACGCGCTTGGAGCGGTGCAACAGACTCATCCGCCATTGGCCATTCGGTTGGAGGATGTATCGGTGGGATACTACCAGAGGAATAGCGGCCTTCAAATCGGCGCGCTTGCGACACAGATGGACGGAGGTCCAGTGTGCTGGTAGGAGCTTTATGCTCTGGTTCGTCAAAGTCGGACTCCCCATTGTGGATGTCCTGACGTTCGGACGAAACATTGACACTCAAAGAAGCTGCTGATCCATTGAGGATAGAGCTCTCTTTGGTGATTGTCGAGCTAATAGTAGCTATCTCAACACGAGCAACTTTGTTGTTGGTAGACTGTGAAGTCAACGCATCATCGCTAAAGTTGTTTACAGGAGCGTTTTGTGCATCGGTGATGAGATCAACCGATCCATCCCCGTGCCACATATGCTCACTGTCTTCATCATCCATTGGTGACGGAAAGGGAGTAGACTAATTTTAGTCTACCATTAATGCAGGTTCATCCTCCGCATTAGTTGCGTGAGGTAAATCACCATGACCTGTCGATGACGCGACCGATGTACTAGTAGTCGGCGTGATGACACTAGAATCTTGTGTCGTCGTCGCTTCATCACGACGCACACGCTTAGTGGTTGAAGATGTGAGCGTCTTTGCAGGCGACTCACCGTCCTTCCCACGTTTAGATGTCATTCGAACGCCGTGAGGTGTCGCTCAGAGAAAGAGTGAACTCACAGGCAGTTCAGACAAGCAAGAACAGATGACGAGCAGCACAACATTGACGGCTCACTCTTAAGTGCTTCTCCTTCGTTGCGATTTTCATAGAATGTGAACAATCGTTTTGAAGCGACGGGTGATTAAACGGGGTCGAACCGTTGCACGAGACTTTCCGTGTAAAGGCACGGAAAAGTCTGAGAAAGTTTCTAAGTGTGGTACGTACTTAGACCTTCATGTGGTTGAGGAACAGCTATTGCGTGCCTACCACAAAGTGTGTGTCACACACGGATGACGTCACTACTTGACGTCATTACATGATGTCATTGAAGTACGTCATCAGCGCGTTATATTCAGTTAAAGCGCGCTGTAAAGACGGCATCTCATCAGAGGGCGCGTCTAATCTTTTGACTTTTAGCCAATAACAATTTAGATTTCTGTTTAATTCATTAAATAGAAATCAGTCTTTAACATGCAATCTCTGTACCGAGTGTGCCGGAGGACGGGAAACCGCGTTCGAGCCACACTCAACACAAGCTTACATCTATCGGTGAGGCGGTCGAAAGACGCCCACCCGAACCTCACTGCACGCGAGAGAAGACGGTGAAACCGCTTTCTAGCAGTTGCCTGAAGGTGTGTGTTAAGGTAGTGCGTGGCAGCTTTAAGAGCCCGCCTACAATATTCATGGTATACAAATTGAAGCAAATAGTATGATAACGTGTAGATATAGCTCTAATAATTCTGCTTTCCCACCATATTGGCGACCTCAGTCTTTCCAGCTCTGCTAAACCCACACCAAACCATAAAAGACCCTCTGCCTAGTAAATGACGGTTCTTCTGCCTGATAGACACACGCATGCCTCGCCAGAAGTGCTGTAGGCCATCATGTCCATCAAGGCTACATTGTTTTCGTCATAAAACATCAATAATATCCATTCATTGGGAAGTACCAACATCTTCTCCGACCATCCAAGGCGACGCGCTCAGTCGACACATTGGAGAACGCGCCGAACAGTGTGCACAGAGAACCACAGCTCAAGATGCTGATGAAAGTGTGATGCTGAGTAATCCCCCTGGCTGCCGTACGAAAGTGCAGACGTAGCGCACAACAAGATAAAATTGGTGGCTTTCCCATGGCTTGTTGACTTTCACGACTGTCAAAACACGATTAACTGCGTCACGTGAACTTTTAACAGTGGGTGCGATGGCGCGCATTGTTACAGCGGGATCATGAACTCCCTTTATGAGTCCACGCTCCTCGTCCTAATGCGTCTGAATGCGCTCTACCCTTACCCATAATGTCACTAGTGTCGACAAATATTTCAACATACTATAAAGTTGTATGGTCGTCGTCCCTAGCCGTATACTTTTGACTGGGTGCCAAAACAACGGTTTTTGTATGTAAGTTATACTCAAATAGCAGCGCTGACCTCGTAGTAAAATTAGAGTTATGAGTAAAAGTAAGGGTGGCCGCATATTTATGGTCCAGACTGTACGTCGTTCATCGATGAGTAGAGCAGTGTTGACCCGTTGACAAGTCGAATGATGAAAGCCATTCACTTGCTCTTGTTACCCTCCTTCAGCAAGGGTTTAATTTTGTTGGTCGTCGCTATGATGTCATTGCGCTGGTGCATTCTACAGGGCTTATAGCCGATACCTCCGTCACGTGTACCAAAGAGCGCAGTGTATAACACTACGATATGGCGCAGCCTCCATTTTCTTGTGACCTGCATCTGAATTAATTATTTCCTTGCTTTCTTACCCTTGCTTCTGGATCGCATATCTAAGAGGTCTAACGAGTGGACCACGGTATCGCTACTACGCATCCACAATATCGACTACACCAAACATGCATATGTTAGCGTCACTGACTCGAAATCAGAACGGCTTACCTTCATGTAAGCACTAGCATATTGCAGGATCGTACACAATATTACAGTGAGTTCGAGGTCCGTGAGATCTTCCATCGGCGCTTAGGATTAAGGTACGTCTTTGACAATAATAGCGCTACTACCAAGAACGCAATGTTGTGCACTGTTTATAAGATACACGTAATTAATCTAAGTGAAACGGGGCCTAAATTACATAGGCAAATTTTGTGGATATGGCCTAAAGAAGTGTCTCGGTTAGGCAGTAATAACTATTTATTAAAGGCATTTAGCTTTCTGGGCATAGATAGAGGTGTTTGTCGTTTTTAAGCTTTTAAAAAAATATCAATCGTGACAATTGGTGGCCTGCATGCTTCGCAATCAGCGTCGGTGTCAAACCCTACAAAAATGATGTATGATGATTTATCGCTTGCAGTGACTGAGTGGATACGCGACCAACACTGGCTGAACGAGCTAAACACAAGCATTATAATTAGTTGGATTAGCCAATCAGGCTAAAAAATGATCTGATTTCTGCTTTTTTATCTGAAAAGGGACAAACATATCAAAACAAAGGAATTATCAATTCAAGCAACTAGACCTTAGACACTTATCCCCTCCCTTTAATTGTGCATGTTTATACAGGAGTATGGTTTTCTTCGCTCAGAGTCATTCTCGTATATCTTTTTTGACCCTCGGAAACTCATAAGTCTCCGCTGATTATGAGTTACGAGTATGAGGCATGAGATTATGAGTAATCAGAGGATCACTGTGCAAGCAATAGCACAACTATAAGTTTGTGTGCACGGAAAGAATCTCGACGACCCTGAGATGTGTCTAAAAGTCGAGGAGGACTTACAATATCCTCCACTTTTATCGTAAGAATGTAATAAGACATGTGGCGCAGATTATACAGCTTCATTTAATTATTACTTCGTTTGTTCTTGTCGATGATGATCACTTTGTGTACTGTAACGAGGCACTGGTGACTTGTACTGACACTAAAAGTCAACTTTCACTAATACAGTGTAAGTTAGTGCCGCACATCATTTCACGTACACCGTATGTGCAGAGGACGGCTAGCTATAGAACGATGCGGTCAATAGAAGTAGAAAGTAAAACTGTATTAAATATAATTAAGTCCTAATCAATATCCTACGTCTTAGTCCTAACTCAATTATATTTAGCTACCAAAATGTGTGCTAAACTCTTGCTCACTACTTATTGCGCACGTCCATCACTTATTGGACCGCTAGAGCTAACTGATATGATGCCCATATCAGCCAATAGGTGAGTACATCTGAATATTACCCCGTAGGTTAATATTCACGAACATTATTCATGACAATATTATAATTAGCAGGTATTGAGTGTTATTAGATGTAACAGGCTCATCCCGTTACATGTACGCTCAAACGTCGCGATGTCGCTTGATTGTAATCGTTTTGAAATGGACACAGAAAGTGAAACTTCAGCAGTCGGTTAGATGAAGAAAAAAGAAACGACTCAGGTGAGACCTTCGTAGTGCTTCTACAAACGAGAAGCTGGATGCACGTGTAAGCTTTCTAACGACTAAAACACTTTCCAATTTACTTCCTAACTACTGGTTGTCTCCTCTGCTATTACACCTCATTAGGTTATGAGCCCAAATACGGCGGGGGCACACACTATTCTCAGTGAAAGCAATTCTTTCGTGTGGAAGTATAACACCCGAATAAGGCTCGCAAAAAAAGGTTTGTTGGAGCACCTCTATACGACGGAGTTTCCGGGTAGTGGCGACATCAACGCGTCCGCCTGGAAAGTCAACGACATGAAGGCTTATGCAAATGTGTGCACGATGGTCAGTCCAAGTCTTTAATCCATGGTTCGGTCGGCATAGACGACTGCAGAGCCATGGGAGATTTGAAGAGCTTCTTTCTCCGTTGAAGCATTCACAAAATCGAGTCCAGATGCGTCCACAGCTGCATAAATTCAAGATGTAGAAGGGTGTGAGTGTGATAGAACACTTTCTCAAAATTAATGAACTGTGCTTGTCGATGCAAGCTACTGGACACGAAGCGTTGCGAGATAAACAGCTCGTCATTTAGCTAGGAAGTATGTCCGCAGAGTACGATTAGATCGTTAACATCATCGAGAATATGACGGACATTGATCCGTTTCAGGCAAGGAGATGCTTCATCGCGAGTACGAAGGAAGTGTTCGCAAGGACAAGAACTTGCATTGAAGGCTACAAGAAGCGTCAAGGGCAACGTTTTTCGGTCGAAGGAAACAAGAAACACATTTACCGGGACGTGTTTCGTCTGTGGCAAAAAGGTTCACAAGAAGCAAGAGTGCTGGAATAATCCTGACAGGAAACAGAATGGAGAACAAGAGTTTACAGTGAGTGAACAAGAGGCTGAAGGGTGGCTACACGAAAGTGGTGCAAGTAGTCACATGTGCCCATTCAAGAATGAGTTTGTAAAAATTCGATCACTCAAAAGGTCGGTTGAAATTTCGGTTGCGAATGGAGAAACAGTTCTGGCTGCTGGAGTTGGGACGATTCCAGTCTAATTGAAGAACCTGATTCCCATCCGTATTGGAGTCGTGCTCTACATTCCGGAATTGGATTGTAGACTTCTGTCAATTTTTGCATTGTCTGCGAAACGACTACACATAACATTTCGAAAAAAACACACGTAAGATCAGGAACCACCACGAAGTGATGACTTAAGTAACCTAGAAGGAAAAATCGTTTATGCTAGAGTGTGAAAAAGTAGAGTTTGTGGAAATATGTGAAGAGGTTGGCGGTGCAGCCAAGCCTGTGAGTCTAAGTATATGGCACGCTCGAATGGGATATATGCCAATAAAGACATTGAAATTCCTTGAGAATTGAGTTGAAAGATTTTAGGATGGAGGAGGTGTCTGATGTTGTCGACTTCTAAGATGAAATATGTGAAGGATGTGTGACCGGCAAGTCATCAGTTAAGCCTTTTCCGAAGTCTAGTTACGGTGAAGTAAAGACAAATTTGCTACTTATTGATTCACAACGAAGTAATGGGTCCAATGGAGACCAAATTGCATAGTAGAGCAAGACTTGTGGTTACGTTTCTTGACGAATATAAACGATATGTAGTCGCGTACTATATTGCGCACAAAAGGGTCAAAAGTGGTTGATAAGTTTATCGAATTCAAGATGATAATGGAAAACCAATTGTCGTCTTATGTTAAAAATATTCGCACCGACAATGGTGGCGAATTTATTAACAAGCGTTTTGAATAAGTGTGTCGGCAGGCTGTATTTATACATCAGATGACATTTTCGTATTCGCTGCAGCAAAATAAAATGGCTGAGCGGATGAATCGGACGCTGACGGAGCGATAAAGATCTTTGCTAAAGTACATGCAGGTTGAGAAGAAGTGGTGGGCTGAAGCCATGAACACTTCAAAATCATTACGAAGCGTGTTACGATGTCTGTTCTGTATGCACTTAGGACGCGAAGCTGTCGAGCTAAACGAAGGAAGCAAGCGCCAACGAACCCAAAACACGAAGTACTTCACGGTGACTTTCCGCAAAAAAACTTCATTCTTCACGTGAAGTTACAGCACCTGGCAGATTTGAAAATAACTTGTCGCTGGGCTTGGAGGAGAAGAAGACTCTCTTCAATGTCAAAAACCACACACAGGACTCGATTCATCAGTACGTTTAAGCAGCGCAGACGGTGCTGAACATTACGGTGTTCAAAGCCATCGTCAAGACTATCATTGGCGAAATATTCTTCAAGCCTGAGCTGGATGAGGATGATGAGGAGATGGAGCCGATCACTAAGACGAATGCCTTAAAGTTGTTTAAGTAGCAGCCGGACGGGTCATACGTGGCAAAGATCAACAATCCCATTTTTTTCGATCTGGTGCTTAAGCACTCGTCGTCGGCTTGTCCTGAAGACAGACTTCGGCAGTAATTTCCTACCATAAAGTACGCGTTCGGCAACGCGCGACTAGCTGGTATCAAAGATCATGAGGTCGGCAAGATGGTCTGAGGAACGTTGGTGCAAATTTGCAGGTTCTGTCGGATTACTGCACGACGATGAGGTTGGGCATTTTTGCTCGCTGGTAATGGCAGTACTCACTTCACATCGTTTTTGACGTTCGTATCAGCATCTGCTATCGCAGCGTCCTGTTCGATTTTTATCTTGTATGCATTCCATTATTCTAGAGACACACGGCCTTCAGCATTTGCAAGATGGTTTGCATGCTGCTAGATCATCTTTTGAATAAGTGAAGCTTCAAGCTGGTGTTGGTTAGAAGGACGGCGTGAACATGATGAAGGGCTGGCTCGACGGATTCGTCACACTGATGGCCAAGAGGGCCATCCATGAGGTCCTGCGCTTCTGGTGTCCTCCACATCAGATTGACCTCGTCACTCAGAACGCCACCTGCCCGATCAGCGACGGTTGGTTTTCCACGACCACGAACGGATTTACGATCCACCTACGTAAGCAAGGAATCTTGCAGATGGAGATGGGAAGCAAGTGCCCGAGACAAAAATCGTTGGGCGCAATTTCAGGCCCAACTTGAGTGGCTACTGAAGCATCGAATCCGGCTCATTGAGCGGATCACCGAGCGCTAACACGTTTTTTTCCCAAGGTCACGTACTGGATCATTTCCACCACCATCAACCAGCTCGCCAAGTACTGTTGCGCGACGCTCGTTGTACTTCATCAGCGCGACATTGTGCTGTCTCAGCAGATAAACATGATCGAGGCGCTAGTCTAAGACATGTTGCTCATAGTCGACATCCATCTTGGTAACGATAACCACGATTTGCAGCGCTGCGATCGAGAGGAGTACTCGTACTTCAAGTTTGCGCGATGGTGGGTGACCGCTGATGCCCCCCCCGCGATGTGCTGAGCGAGATCGGCCTGTAATCTTTGCGTCTCGTCCCTGGCCTTTCCGAAGTTCAGGGCGAGCGCGACCACCGCAATAACGCTGCCGTGCAGCTCGCACCGCATGTATTTTCTTAGTCGCTGGATAAGATGTGAACCAACAAGTTCGTCGGGAACGTTCTCGATCCCCGTCTTGAGATGATGGTTGCTACGTGGGGCCGATCGTACGTTAATCTAATTGAGAAGAGCACCGCAATCTCCTCGAGATGAGCCACAACTCCGCGAGTCTTAAGTCGCTCATCGAAGGCCACTCATTCAAGAAGATATTAACGACGCTTGAGCCGACCTGCCTGCCTATCCCGCCCTGCACCATATACGAGCGTTTTGCGGTGGACTGAAGATCGCGTTCGCGAACACGACATCGGTCGAAAGCGACTTTTTGATTCTAAAATGTGAGAAGGACGCATATCGGACGTGCCTAATGGATCTGTCGGTCGAATGAATCTTCCAGTAGAAAAGCAGCGATGATTCAGCAGATGCTTGACCTCGTCACTGCGCGAAACACGCTCCCTCCCTCAGTTTAGTACTGAAAATTGAAAAAATGCTGGATTAGCTCAAGGGAGTATAAAACCACATTTCAAAAGACGTCTAATTTACTCTGACACTCAACGCCTAATTTAGCTTAATTAGGTAATTTAGGCGCACAATTACTCTTATGAGGCTTGCTTTATAATGAGTTGCATTTATAAGTAGATTCATTCACATGTATCGATTTAAATAATAGTCATGATATGCTAGTTTGTAGGAAGACCACGTATGTATTTCACTGCAGTCATGTGTGACTGCAGCACTAATTGAATTCGTGGAAGTGCTGATTTAGAGGCATCATCTCGTCCAATCGGAAAGTTGCCCGGTCAATCACTTACTTGCACGCAGCGCGTGTATAACTAGCTTGTTCTTACTTTACTAAATTAAGTAATACATGTCGAGTTTCTTTGTTTCCCGTATAAATTAATAGCGATGAAACAGACATTCTGAAATACGACTCGCTCGATGCGGGACAAAGACAGATAAACAGAGAGAGTAACACATGATAGCTACGCGGTGTCATCATTCGCACTGTAATTTTTTGTGCTCTTGTGTAAAATTATCTTGACGTGTATTCTACGAGACGCTTTTTGATTCGGTCGCAATCTGGTATCCTTTTGACGAACGGTCAGCTTGTATCGGGCCAATGTTAGCCCATGCAACGGAACTTAAAAAATATGTTTAGCATAACCGAAGTCTCACATGCGAGAGGTGGGTTTTGAGCAGTCACGACCGAATCTTAATAAAGGCAAATAACTAAGTATGTATCCAGCAACCTATTTCTTATCTTGTATTTACACTGTACTTTCTATATGCTTCTTCGAGTTTATCTTTATTATATGCGGACGCTTATCAATTCAAATGTGGTTTACGAAATATGCACCCTGTATCTCAGACACAATCAAAACGTCATGCTAGTTATTTCAATTCTGCCCCGATTGAGACAAGGTTTTGCCGATGATAAGTCTCGGCTCGGCATTGCTTTGATGTGCGCGTTCTAACACAACTAGTCTAACACAACGAGTCTTTTAAATGTGATAACGTCCATTTTATTTGCTCAAACAACAAGGGACTGGCTGGTGCTGTAGTTACAGGGTCAGGAGTCAGTTAGTATAACCGGTACAGATGAGCGTAATGCACAAGAACGTTACTATCAACTTATACTGTCTTTATTTTATCAGTAATAAAGTATCTTATCGCTTGTGGGTTCATGTCTAGCCTGAAGACTTGCACAAAGTACGTACACCATCAGTGTCGACTTATCAGTCACCAATTTGTTTTGAATGCTACGTTTTTATATACCAGTTAGCTTTAATCTTGGTAGGGTACATGTAATGTGCACACATCGCTTGTACTGTCACAGTACAAGCTACTTACACTGAACACAGAGTAAGTAGGTGCCTCGGAACTTCACGTACAAGTATCGTGCAAAGGAATGTTTCAATGCGAGATAAGGGTAAAAGTAGAACTGTTATTTAGCATAGTTAATCTCCTGTTAATAGATCCTACTTAGTTTTCTTTTAATTATATCTTTAGGGAATTGTTACATGCACGCCCCCAAAATTACTAAATGGATGCCTTTTAAAAACTATTAATCGATGTTGTTAAATGCACGCCCTTATATCGAAACGTTTTCGCTCGCCCACGCTTGCGTATTAGGCGACAGTCTTGTCGTCAACTACACAGGACGATGTGCGTTGCGAGAAATGATTGATGGATTTTGGCTGCTAATAGCTTGCTGGTGAGGTCTTCTTGTACTCGTGTTCAGCCGCGAACGATTAAGCTGACGATTGTTGGTCGTCCGAAAGTCGGCAGTCGACGTTGCTTGGCAAGATTGTGCGCAACGATCGCGTTCTTACTGGTACTGTGTACGTTATGTGTGTTGACTTGGCTTTGGTGCACTACCTGCTAAAGTGAGTTGTTATCCTCTTTCAGGCCTGGAGACACACGTGATTTGGTAGATGCGCCATGGAAATTTCATGGACGCCCCAACTAAGCACGTGAATACGGCAGGTACTCGGCGATAAAGTAAAGCGTGAGAACTTGTCAGTGTGTGATGGTTTCCGTTTAAGATATGAGCGAGACTAAGATGATTCACATGGACTTTACAATTGCACAGTGTTTGATTAAAGAGGGACGTGCGTTGGTGCCGGCAGCCAACAAGAGCGACCTTCAGGCGCAGGCGGCAATTTCGAGCTGCATCGCATTCAAAATGACTTGCAGGAATTGCTTGCACAAGTACGCAGTTCCTGTGGTGCCCATCTCTGCGCGTTAGGCAGTAGCATAAAAAATTAGTGATAAAAGGTGTACATGTGAAAGGGATGGAAACTTTGCGTGGAGGTACGAAGATTCATGTATATGTTATTAGTTTGTTCTTGTGGGGTGAGCATGCACTTAATTAACTTAAAGCTACCTTGTGATCCGCTCCGCGACCTTTTCATTTCTTACTCTCCTGACAGTAAATCTGGGCTGCGGTCAGTCGCGTAAATAATAATAGAATTTCGTTGAACAAGGCGTCCATAATTTCTTGAATCCCCTGGATACAAATATGAGCCTGCGGTCGGTAACGCCAGCCAAAAATAGGCGTACATCCAACAAGGCGTGCATTTAACAACTCTTAGGCGTGAATTTAACAATTTCCTATCTTTTTACAAACATGTATTGTAACTATCTGCTCACCACTTATTGCGTTCTTCTGTCGAGGCTCGGCTTTATTGGTACCATTGCCCTATACCAACCAACGAGCAGTGTATTACTTTTGCACCATAATATTATCTGTTCAAATAATATTGTGAGAATGTGATGTCTGTCTTAACATAATATTCATACTTGATATTTATCTTATGTAAATTATCGTGTAACGGAGACCCCGTTACATAGCGTTTATTTACAGTCACATGCAAAGGAGGCGACAGGCTAAATCGCACATAGTATGACATAGAACGTACACCTGGCGTTATTTACATACACACTGTAAAACCTGTTCTAAAGTCCCATCCTTCAATTTGAGCCTCCCCTTAAACATAACCACAGGCGCTCCTGAAAGTCATTCCACAAACCCATCCGTCTAATTGACCCCCCCTTCTAACAGAACCCCACCCCGAAGCAACTAAGAGCAGTCTTAATCGAATTCAAGAACCTATCTGAACACCACAACGCCAAAGTTATAACGCTTTAGCATGCTCTCCGCAATAGCTACTGGTAATAAACAGCATACGTTCTCATTTCCGGATCAACCATGGGGCGCCAACGCTACACTATCGGTGAGAAAAAGAAGATTGCAAGGGAGGCGAAGAAGGCATCGTTTTGATCCGTGGCCGTCAAGTACAACGTCGACCGTCGCTGCATCCGCGACTGGGTCCATCAAGACAATGCTGGCGCGTTTGACGAGGAGTCGCCGAGCAGGTTCCGTCTTAGCGGGGGCGGTCGCCGTGTTGCCTGTGAAGAACTGGACTCTCTTCTCATCGCTGAAGTTCGTTCCAAGCACCTCCGTGTCACTCGCCGCCGGGTTGTGGAGATGGCAGCAAAGATCCTCTAGGCGATGGCAGAGCAGCCCGGCTTCGCTATCTCGAATGGTTGGCTTGAATGTTTTCTTCATCGACACAATCTAGTCTTGCGAAAGATAACCAACAAGCCGAAACTGAGCGCTGAAGTTATCTCCACGCGCGGTGCCAACTTCATCTTGCACTTGCGCAAGCTTGTCCGCAAGTACAAGATCGAGCCACAAAACGTGATCAATCTGGATGAGACCGTGGTCTGTGCTGACCATGACAAGGAAACTACGCTGGCGGACCGCGGGGCCACCGACGTACCTGTCAGGTCTCTCGGCTTCGAGAAGATTCGCTTGACTGCTGTGTTTGCTGTTCGCGGCTACGGGACCGAGTTATAGCCATGTGTTCTAGACAAGAGCAAGGAGTCAAGGATCTAGACGGAGCAAGGGATACCGGTTATCACCAACGCCAAATCATGGATGAATTCGGACTCGTTTATTCGATACTTCGACTACATGTTTCCGTTTCCCGAGCCGAACAAGAATTTGCTTGTTTTCGACTCCGCACCAAGTCACGTGAGCAAGAAGGTGAAGACTCACCTACAGTCTCGTAAGATCCTGTACACGGTCATCCCAGGCGGGCTGGCGTCGTTCGTCCAGCCCTGCGATTACGGCGTCTTCAAGCCCTTGAAAGAGAGCCTAGCCGATCTGATCGACAATTGGAAAGATCATGGACCTCACTCCTACACGGCAGAGGGAAATGTGCGTCCTCCGTCGCTTTCAACGGTCTTCGTCTGGGTCAAGGCCGCGTGGCCGGAGATTAGCGTGCCATCAATTCACCGCAGCTTCCGCAGCTGCTTTCTCGGAGAAAACGCTGATTTGGCGCTTTGGCGTCACGAAGAGGACGGACTCCATTTCCAGCGACTTGTGTTCAGGAGCGACATCGCCGACTCGCTCTCGCACTTACTCCTCCTGGATGACAACAGGAGCAGTGACATGGACATCGACGACGACGACGAGTAAGAGCTTGACTTCTCGAACGCTCCACTCGAGAAGTCTCCACTCGAGAAGTTAAGCTCTTACTCGTCGTCGCTCCACTCGAGAAGTCTCCACTCGAGAAGTCAAGCTCTTACTCGTCGTCGCTCCACTCGAGAAGTCTCCACTCGAGAAGTCAAGCTCTTACTCGTCGTCGCTCCACTCGAGAAGTCTCCACTCGAGAAGTCAAGCTCTTACTCGTCGTCGTCGTCGATGTCCATGTCACTGCTCCTGTTGTCATCCAGGAGGAGTAAGTGCGAGAGCGAGTCGGCGATGTCGCTCCTGAACACAAGTCGCTGGAAATGGAGTCCGTCCTCTTCGTGACGCCAAAGCGCCAAATCAGCGTTTTCTCCGAGAAAGCAGCTGCGGAAGCTGCGGTGAATTGATGGCACGCTAATCTCCGACCACGCGGCCTTGACCCAGACGAAGACCGTTGAAAGCGACGGAGGACGCACATTTCCCTCTGCCGTGTAGGAGTGTGATTCCTTAGGAGCGCATACCTGCGAAGTGCAACGTGAGATTTAGTAACCAGCATGAAACTGCGTCGAACGTACCATATCAAATTCAAGTCACTTCGTCTTGATTGCGGTCTTGTTGCTTTGGAAACACTGAGAAAAACAGAGAGTAAGTTGCTCAATAAACGTTATATTGGTGTGCACATACCTCATAGAGAGGTGTTTCGTTTGCTTCTGCATATTGCTTGAAGGATACGCACAGCCGGGCCTACCCACGTCTTAAACGACACAGGGACTTACTGCGCCACGGGCCGCCAACTAGCGCGGGGAGCATGAAACACGACCGTTTGCTCACCACGAGCAACTTTGCAGAATAAGAAATTCAAAGCACGAGACTTGTGTTAGCGTCTGGTTTGACGTCGTCTTATCACGATTTCTTCTCTCAATCTTATTCCAATTGTTTTGTCAATCTTATTCCAAGTTCAATCTCTTAATTTTTATCCCAATTCCGTCCTTTCAATCTTATCCCAATTCATTTCTCTTAAATACCCCCCCCCTCCAATAATAACCCACTCTAGGGTAAGGTTATGGCGAAACCCCCAGTGAGGTTATGAAACAGGTATTACAGTAGGAGGTGACAGACTACATCGCACTTAGTGAGACGTGTAAGATACACCTGGCGTTATTCACATACACAGATGACATACTAAATCGCACTTATTACGAAGTTTATGGTACTCCTGGCTTTATTTACAGATACCGACGGACAGACACACAGACTCACTCACGGACAGATAAGTACTATTTTAAATAGAAGGAAAAAAAAATTCGGCATTCAGCTTGCGCACATTCACTAACATCTTTACCCTTCGGGCTCGCAAATATTCTTAGAGGTATTATTCGATGGCTCAACGTCGCTGGACGGTATTGCTCGGTTTAAATTTTGCCGGCATATTCGACGGCCCCGTTTCGCCAGCTGTTTTTCATCCGCTCAATTTCGACAGCTAAAACTCACTGGCGCCTTTTTGCCGACCAAGATACACTGGCTTTTTTTGCCGGCACATTTTCGCCGTCTGCCACTGCTGGCACTTCTCTACCGACCAACATGTGTCGGCTTAATTTTCACTAACGTTGCTTGTTTTTGGTAAACCGCAATAACAATAAGCCACTTTGCAGACTTGTTGTCGACATTATCGTCGCTGTGCGAAAGATGGGAAAGAATCGGACAGACCAGCTTGCCAACCAAGTGCCCAAGGCTTTACATACTTGTTGGTGTCAGAAAACTCAACTCGATACTCGGAAGCGCAAGTTTGCAGTGGACCACTCTTCATCGCGTTCAGTGCACGGCAATCACTTGAGTCGGCGGTAGAATTTTCACCCGAAAAGAGCACGGTAGGTTTGGCGATTAATACACGGGTGGTACTGAGCATCGAACACTATCTTATCGATGGCATTGCGGCGCAGGTCTACCCTCGTCACCTTCTACAATCTAGGAACGCAGAAGCTGCGCCACATCAATAGCCATGCAATTACCATTGCGGTTTAATGGAAGACAAAGCTCTTCAATATACGCACAACGACCCTGTATCAAGGTATTCAGCCGGACGTCAGCTGTTACATCTTTTCCCCGTTAGACCAATTAAACACGTGACGCAGAAACGCAGGAAGCTGGTATAACATGCTCACTGCAACTCCTGGTGACGTATTTAAGCAGCAGCGTGCAGAAAAAAGAGCATTTCTTGCTCACTTCGGGTCAGCGCTCGCACAGTCACCAACAAGTTTTGTCGTACACACGGGCATGGTTTCCAATGCGAGTCAACATTCGACGGAACGCAAGCGAACGCAGCTCGCAATGGGCTACAAACACAGTGTCAGTCGATGGACGCTTGGCAGTAAACGGGAACGCCGATGTAGCTATGTCATTCTTGTGCTTTGGTGATGGAGATGCAACAGCGTATGGGTGCCCGTCAATCGGTCTACCTGGCCGCAGACCCCATACATGACGGGTAATTGGTTCAACTCGACAGTTTTCGAGTCGAGGACGTCGAGTTTGTGAACATCGTGCGCGCTTGCTCCAGCAGATTCTCATGTGACGCTGAAATAATGATGTATGCTCTTGCTTTTGTAGATGGATGCGATACTTGTGCGTGAGATAGGGAAAACAGAAAACACATCTTGCTGATTCATTCCTTCTCTGTGTAGAACCGACATTCGAGAAGCTCCTAGCTTTGCGCACTTTTGCAAACTTGTGTCCATCATGATTCTTTGTCAATGTTTTAATATCTCCGAAATGATGTCCCTTCGTGTCCAAACTCCAGCTGCGTGTCTGCCGCACCGCTATCAATACTTTCATTTGGCTTCTGCGCGTGATGCGGCTGCTGCTACCATTCCTCTTGCTCGACATGGCCTCGATTTTGTGGTACTACTTCTTCACAACCTGTAATGTTGCACGCGGGCTCAGCAGATCGTAGTGCAAGACTACTCTCATGCTTACAAAACCCCGTTCTGTAGTTAAGTCGTCTACAAAGGATTTATCTTTCCCAATATTTGAAATTACAAATCAGCCTACTCTCCACTACCTTTATTTGATAGGCAGCAAAGTGCGTTGCAATTGTATGATGTTGGGTCCCGCTGAACTTAAGCATATTAATAAGCGGAGGAAAAGAAACTAACAAGTTTTCCCCTAGTAACGGCAAGTGGTGAAGCGGGATGAGCTCAAGCTTAACATCTCTGTCACGTATTTATTATGTGCGGTGAATTTGTAGTCTACTATCTTTTCAGCTAACCGCAGTTACCAACTATCTGAACCAACGGTTCCTCTCGTACTGGGTTGGATTACTGTTTAGACAACGAACTCATCAGTAGGGTAAAACTAACCTGTCTCACGACGGTCTAAACCCAGCTCAGGTTCCCTATTAGTGGGTGAAATATTGCTTCTGTAGTACTAACTAACCCGTCGAACTTTCCTAACTGTTCTTCCTAATAATAAACGCAGTTACCTTTCTCTGCGACCAAAACAAGATATTAGTTTTTTGGGAATCACTCGATCGCCGCTATCTTCTTGTTCCGTCGCCTGCATTTTTACCCAAATGTACTATAATTACCCGATATTGTAACCAACTGGATATCACTCATTTTCTGCTCCCCAAAACATATATGTGTTCGCCAAAATCAGATTTACATTTATTAATCATTTTATCGTTTCATTCTATTGCTTATTGTTACAAATTAATAAGTAGAATTTCCTACGAAGAATCTGTAAAAGGTGCGTGAGCAGGTGGTCTCGGTCACGTGTGGAGTAACTCAAGAGCGAGGTCATAACAAAACCAGTACAAACACGAGTATAGCCACCAAGCGATGTAAAGCGCAAGGTTGCCAACATGGTCGATGTGTTGCGCTTCGTGAAAAGGAAGCTACAAAAACGCGGTTAACTACATGGATGAGGGTAACGCCACGTCAACATTATCTCGACCAGATTTCTCTCATTAGAAGGTGAGCAGAAGGTTATTATATGTATCTGGTGGAATAATCTTTGCTCCGTTAATAACTCCTTAATTCTACAGAAATAAAATAAAGCGCGTGACGACAGGGTTACCCGCGTAAATGATACGAACCCCTGTCTTCTTGATGACTCCGAATAGCGTCGATGACGGTAGTGACTCGTTTGCTACCAGCGACTTGGAAGAAAATCCCGCTGGGTAAAGTGTTCAGTAACTAGGGCAATCGACTAGAGCCATTACAGACAGATGTGTCTATTGAGCCAGAAAGAATCCAAGCACGCAGCCGACCGCCAGGATAGACAAACAATTACCTTTTAGATTGACGCAGCGATTATTTCTAGAGTTTGAGCGTGTGGAGCTTGCTGTTAAGCCACTCGTTGCTCGGCATTGTCGCATGTGTCGTTTCGCTGGACACAACGCGCGAACCTACTACTCCGCACCGCAAAACGATAGCTGAGTCAAAATTCAGAATAAAGCAAGTACCGAGGAAACTAAATATAAAGATAATAAGAATGGACTACGCAGTCTCGGCTGGAGCGTTAACAAATTGAAGAAATGGATAAAATTGATGAATAAATGTATAAACCGATGTCGTTATATGTTTTGGGGAGCAGAAAATGAGTGATATCCAGTTGGTTACAATATCGGGTAATTATAGTATATTTGGGTAAAAATGCAGGCGATGGAACAAGAAGATAGCGGCGGTCGAGTGATTCCCTAAATTTATTAATGGAAAAATAAGTAAAAATAAAAATAAATTGAGTATTAAGTATCATTTTATTACTTTATATTCAGCAATTGAATTATAGAGCTTAAGTTTTTATATTTTTACTTTAACTAAAAAAAATCTATATTATCGATTGAAGCTGGTTCAAATATATTATTTTAAAAATAAAACATCTGATAATATTTATTGAAGGGAAACGTTGACCACCCCCCAGCTTTTCGTTAACCCCCCCCACCCCAATATATTACCGTAATTTACTCGATTTACGCCATCTGATTGGTAGAATTGAGAATATCACCGTTCTCAGAAGTAATTTACAATCTCATTTTCAAATGATAAAATACTATATCTGAATATTCTATGCATGTCTTCAGTCGGCGGCGTGGGGAAATTTATTGATCAGCTACTTCATTTGACCAAGTAATGGCTCGGTCAAATGCAGGGACGGCAATAGTGCGAAGGATAGCGGCGGCGTTGGTTTTAGATCATTATGAGGAGGAAGCAAGCCTAGGAGCTATTCGACTGAAATGCGAGTTGTTGTAATGCTAAAGCTTGACGCTCCCGTAGCTGGTTGAGCGGTAGGAAGATCAAATGCAGTTTTTGTGCGCATGCAAACGCTGCTTCATTTTCGAGGTTTACGCCGTGTCTCCTTAATCCTCGCTTTCTTCCCGAGACCTTTGCGATTGTCAGTGAAAGCAAAAAGTCATGACGACATCAAGCGTACCGTCCTTGAGAGTCGCACCAGCATCCATCAGTTTGTTTTTGTGTAGCTCGGAGACTATTTGATTCGTAGTGTCAGGCGAGTCCGAGGCAGCCCCGCCTATAGCCCTTCACCGCTGTACGATACCAATGGTGAGATCTTGATGTACCCAATTTGTCCAACATCTCTGCACAAATCTATCAGGCTCGGTAGCGGGTAGAGTGCGCTAGCCGCTGCGAATAGCCATGCTTTTCCTTCATTGTGCATCATTTGACGGGCACTGCCAGGTGAGTCAATTATATTTCCTGGAGGGTTTATGACTGGCGCGAACTCAGTCTCCCGAGAAACAGAAAGAACCGCCATCCGCGACGACAACGGGAAGATACCAAATGAAGGATTCCAGCTTAACGCCCGAGTTGCTCGTAGGAGTATACGCTGCTCCGGTATCGTCAGCCATAGGAACTTTCTTGTAAGCCACTTGATACTCATTATTTGACGCTGGGAGCACTACGTGCACCTATAAATCACTGCACATGCATACTAAGGTTATGTATCGCAAAGATTATACCACGCCTGAAACAAGGCACGTACATCGTGTAGAAGTGATTGCAAATGTTGGCTGCTCCGAATACAAATTGCCTGTGTCAGAGTCCACACGCTCAGACATTCCACGGTCGATCTCCGAGTACTTAATGACACAGAACCGGTCGTTCTTTATGCCAAGACACCGCCGCAGTCATCAGGTCGCGTCTTCCAAACCACCTTGTTACCACGGTCTGCTCGCTTATCAATGCAGTACCCAATAAAAAATCGGGTCGGCCGCCTTGCACGACTTGTTATGCACAAAGAAGACATGCAAGTACTTCACACCACGCCTTTCCAGTGGAGCAAGCGCTCCACTCGACTCGAGTGCTACCCCATGTCCCGACTTAAACAGACATACATAGAATATTCAGATATAGTATTTTATCATTTGAAAATGAGATTGTAAATTACTTCTGAGAACGGTGATATTCTCAATTCTACTAATCAGAAGGCGTAAATCGAGTAAATTACGGTAATATATTGGGGTGGGGGTGGTTAACGAAAAGCTGGGGGGTGGTCAACGTTTCCCTTTTTCAATTAAAATTAAAAATTATTATTCTTACCATAGATAAATTGTCCGGCAGTGTACAAAGTCACTTCTGGAGTGTCCACATTTTCCTGCTTCATCACTTGTAGCACTTGGTATGTCACAGCGCATTAGCAACGCCTTCCGTCCGACTTACTTTGACTTTTCCGAAATTGAAAACTCACGACGAACGTAATGTGCTGTCACGTACTGCAAAGAGCATCATGTATTTATGGATGTAGCCTACTCTGTATAGAATGGAATGCACAGCCGCCGAACGCTCTACACACGCCACCCATATACTTACAAGCTGTTGCAACAACTAGCAGCTCGAGTGCCGTGTCAACAGTTATTTTCTATAAGCGACTCCAGACCGTTCGTAATTTAGTCCCGCAAGCATAAAAGTATTCTATCAATTCAGCTTTTCGTCCTCGCTGTTTAGCATCTCGGTCGAACGTGGGGGAAGGCTCTCAATATCACAAACTTCGGCACTATCCGGTGAATGTGAATGTAAGGTTTATGTTTGGACGTTACTCGAGAATGAAATACAGGTCCCTGTCTCCCCACGTTTCTTGGCCTTTAAATAAGAATAGCAGCATTCTTTCTCTGCCCTTTCCCGTTACCGAGAGTTTCCGTCGTGTTCCATCTAGTCATTTGCCACACATCAGAGGTCTACATCGATCTGAATTCTTATTGGTAGAATTCGACCGCTCGTGTTGAACGCAAAATCAGATCTCCCACATTTAGCCATTTAAAACCCTGTTGAGTCGAAGAAATATGGTGCAAGTCACGTTGCTTTGTGCGATCGTTGGTGTACCCCGATGTGTTTCCGCCGTTAAAATTGACTCGAACGAAGTGGTGGGGATCTTAAAAGAAGTGATCAAGGAGAAGAACGCAGCGTCTGTCCTGTGCGATGCTGGAGAGCTGCGGCTCTACCTGGCGAAAAAAGATGGGGTGTGGCTGCCAGAAGACGATGATTTGGACAAACTGATTCAAACCGAAGGATTATTCGATGGGATGGAGGAGATGCGCGCGTCGTGGCGATTAGGAAATCCCTGTCTGTTCGATTTCGGTCTTTTACTTGAAGAAGGCGTTGTCCACGTGTTGGTGGTGCTTCCGCCGACTATGCCAGTTCCGCAAGGCGGGGCAATAACTATGGGTGGCGTCACCTTTCCTTTCATGCAAACCATGGAGGTGAACCAATCAATGGCTAAGTTTTGGAAATCCCTGCGAGAGATGTCACCTAAGGTTGTAGCGGATGCTGTAATCGCATTACCAGAAGAAACCTATATTCTGGGCGTGCAAAAACTTGGTTCTGTTATATACATTCGTCACTGCTATTTGCAGCTGTGGAAGCTTTGTTTGGATACTTTAAATCACGCAGCTATTGCAAACCATTGTGTTGTGATCCTCGGCACCCCGGGAATAGGCAAAACCCACTTCGGCTATCTGGTCTTGTTCCATCTTGCACACACTGGAGCAACGGTGGTTTATGAGACTTGCGAAGACAAGTGGACACGTACCTTATTTCCAGGCGATAAGGTGGTTCAAGGATTGTGGACGGACTTTAATCAAGTGCTTGCGCAGCCTGAAACGTTTCACGTGGTAGATGGTGTCGAACCGTCACGCTGCGACGCGAAGACAATTCTTGTCACGTCGCCGCGCAAAAAGATTTGGCATAAGTATTCTCAACGTAATGGCGCAAAAGTTTTGTTAATGCCAGTCTGGACGGAAGAGGAGATTTATAGGTGTCGTGACCTGCTGTATTCGGATACGCCAGTAGAGACCGTGGAGAAACGTTTCTGCAAATGGGGCGGTGTTGCACGTTATGTCTTGCGCTACGCTAAGGATAAGGCCAAACAGAAAGTACTTAAAGAGGCGATTGGCCAAGCTGACCTGAAAGTGATAGTAAGCGCGAGTGTAGAATCGAGCGGGGTGGAGTGTGATGTATCGCATCGGTTGCTCCACTTTCGTGTCACCCGCGACTTCGGTTATGAAGGTTTTGATTTTGCGACAAATTACATCGCCGAAAAAGTTTTCCATACGCTGTACCAGCGTAATAGGATCGAGCTGATCGATTTTCTTTCTGCTTCTCATCAACTTAACGATGTAGCAGGGTTCCGTGGAATTCTGTTCGAGCGGTACGCGCTTTCAGTGTTGTCGCAAGGTGGAACATTTGAATTCTGGCGCCTGAATAAAGAACGGAGAGTTTCTGTAACTACTGGAGATACAAATGAGAACCAGTCCAAATGCTTCGTTGATAACGCTGGTGATGTTACGATGGACGACCGCGCGGCGGTTGAACGCATAAAATTGCGCCCGCGAACAACTCTTTTTTTCAAGCATGACGTTAAAGTGGCCAATGCCGATTCGAAAAAATTCCTGCAGCCTGCCTCGCGTAACTTTGAGTCGGTGGATGCGATGGCCAATCCCAACGAGTTGCTCCAGGAAACTTGTGCACATGTGCATCCCTGTAAGCAAAAAGGGCTTCTCAAGGTTCTAACTTTGCTTGGAAATCCTGCTGCACCGCGGTTGTACTTCGTTGTCCCACCTGACGTATTCGAGGGATTCAAATACCAAAACTATCATACTGTCAGGGGGGAGAAGGTCAAGGTTGTTGAAGAGAAGTTGAAGAAGTTGAAGCAGTATGTCATCAAGGTTGACTTCTCCCACGAGATTCATCCGGCGAAGGAAGTCGTAAAAATCGTGTCAGATCACGTGAGGAAGAAAGTAATGAAAGTTCAAGCCAAGGCCGTACGTCAAAGTGTGCGAGAACTGGCAGCGTGTAAGTGCCGCGGATGAGCTTTACCTGTTTTGGTTCGGCTGCTGGCACCCGTATCGAATTTGATGTTCGAAAAACTTACCCGACTGGCAAGATTGTATTGGCATTCTGTTGTTTTTGTGCCGTTTCAGCAAGATGGTTTAGCACTAGAAGAGTTGTTGTGGTGGCAGTGAGCACCGAGCTTACGCGTCGACGACTTCATATAGTTTTCGTGTGAAGCAGCAAATTGCGCGAGCTCACACTTTAAAACGAAGCTGAGAGGATTGCACCTTTCGTTAACGCTTCAGACTTAATAAAAACAAGAAACGATACTCTGTTTGTGTACAACTGCAACTGCACATGATGTCAAGTCAACGTCGCGCGAACGAACAAAGCACTAGTGTAATGCAAAGTCGAAGAGCGTCGTCGTGGCAAATTCAAAGTGGCGAAGATTATGAAGGATTGCAACTTGTATCTTGTGTGAAGGACAGCTACACAGAGAGACATAAAACATGCATTAACAAGAGCTGAGTTCTGCCACACATTGGTGGTCCTTTTGGTCCTGGTCCTCAACGACTTTCAAATGTAGAAGCTACCAGAATATAAGCACAGATTAGAGAAACTGCACGAAGAAACAAGTACCAGCAGAAGGCGCTTTCACCCGTGCTTGTATCAATCGACATCTCCTGTAAATCACCATCACCTTTTCTGTCTGACCTGCATACTGTGGCTCAGCTTCAGGACCCGGTGCTTTGGGGCAAAACCAACCTGGTCGTCAACACAATGGCGGCATAGCAGATCCGTCACGTACTGCCTGTCGGAGTCGCCCTGTTGGACCTTGTTAGCTTTGGCGAAGATGATGATACCGAAGTGTACCCAGCACGTAAGACTTACAGTCTTCATAATGATGCGCGCGTAAAAGAAGACATTGCGCCTGCTACCACCCGATCTGCTGTCGAAACTTATTGGCACATCCTACGCTGCTTGGGAAACGTGCGATTTAATGTACCTGCGAGAGAATAGATGGATGGACCGGCCACCTAGCTATCTTGTTATGCTATAAGAGCGTGATCTCGTTGTATTTGGTGAAGCGACAGCGTGCAGCCAGTGTAATCTGCCTATTCCGTGCAAACACCTTGCGGCTACTCTTCCTATGCCTCTACAATGCATTGCTTCCGAGCAGCTTGGTAGTTTGCTGCCAAAGTGGAGAAAGTGACTTCACCTCATAGCAAAGTCTCCAGAGATTGGCGGTAAAACGTAAGGCAATACCGTACAGTCCAGTTGCAGTATCTACAGCAAATTCACATAGTTAGACTCGAGACTCTGCGGGCTCAGCTGTGGCCCTAGTCCGAGCGCAACACCTATTGCTTGGACTGGGGCCACAGCTACCGTAGCCACTAGGCAGAGTTGCTCGCGTCTACATCGCCCACGGAAATAAATTAAGTGTCACCTAGAGGAAAAGTATTAATTGCACAAATGGCGAAACACACAACACGTCGACAGTCAATTATGTGTGCAGTGGGACCGTGATGATCATCAGCTGCTACATTCACAAGGCAAGGACGCAACTTTTCTACAGAAGTTACTTAGCAAAACATCATCGTTGTCAGATGGCAAACGGACAGAATGTTATTCACACACGAATCCGCAAGCTAGAGTCACCCCTTCAGCATCGTCGGACGTCACGGCCTGCACATTAACATGGTAAATCTAGCGTACTTAAGCAATGCACGGTTTATACATGCACTACTCCCACCACGATCCAGCCACCGACGGTGGTGCACACGTTAGTGAAAGATGATGGTGAAAGGTATGCGGTTCTTTTAGCCTTTACCACGAAGCGTTTCCCTCCTTCCACACTCGCACCCACACTCGAAGTACGCATAATGAATGGCACATATACCTTGTTCATCTGCTCTAAGATATGCAAATGATGGACTCTTCAACAACCTCTAGGCGTTTGGTGCTGAGTCAACGAAGTATACTGAGCTCGTGCATTCGCAGGAACTATTCTTATCATGATCGTTTGATACAGCGACGTTGCAAATGGGGTAGGATGTGGTCTGCTTTCGATTCGGCCTTTCTTCGTGAGAAAGCCATTGTTATGCAAGGTGTGCCACTTCATCATGGACAGCACCACGAAGCGACAAACCTCTTCATCCATACCCTAGAGCTTCTGGTTCGTGGCTCGGTGAACAAGTCCAAGGAACAAAAACAAGACGTTGAGATCGGGTCGTGATCAAACGCGAAAAGAGTAATAGGTTGCTAATAACTTGTGCAAGCAGCTCGTCGTCCTCCGCAGTCGATTCGTTCGTTTAACGCGTCTGCACTTCTCTTTACCCCCCAATACCGAAGGCAAGGACTACCTGGTATGTCTAAGAAAGATACAGAAGGAGCTACTGGACGAAGACCATGTACTTTGTGCACGTGGCGACCCGCTTTAATATGCTACTAGCCGTCAGAATGGATACTGCACGCGCAAGACCCATTGTGTCTTTAAACGGCGTGTCGACTTGGTCAACACAAAAACCTGTTGATAAAAATATGGCTTTATATGTATTGCAAGAAATTCATTTTTTTTTAACAAATACGACTCAAGTACAAGATTCTGAAAAATTTGATAAAATTATGAAAGAAATCATTGCCTTTTTAAAAGACAACTATTAAACCATCAATTTATGAAAAACCAAAATAGGTCAGAAGGTTTTCATAACTTAGTATAATTATTTTAATTATCAATTTTTCACCATATATTAATGTTACATATACGATATAAAAAAAAAAAAGAGCTGAAAAAAATGATATATAAGAACCAAAACTACTTACAGCATTCCATCCACTCATCGCATCAGGAAAATCTGGAATTCTTCTAGGCATTCCAGCTAAACCTAAAAAATGCATTGGAAAAAAAGTAATATTTACTCCTATAAAAAATAACCAAAAATGAATTTGACCTAAAATCTCAGGATATTTACGACCAGAAATTTTCCCAATCCAGTAAATATTCCAAAAATAGCACCCATTGATAATACATAATGAAAATGTCCTACAATATAATAAGTATCATGTAATGCAATATCTAAACCAGAATTAGACATAACTACACCTGTTACTCCTCCCATAACAAATAATAAAATAAAACCTAAAACAAATAATAAAGGAGTTTCAAATTTTAAAGAACCACCCCATAAAGTTGCTAACCAACTAAAAATTTTAATTCCTGTTGGTACAGCAATAATCATAGTAGCTGCAGAAAAATAAGCACGAGTATCTACATCTAAACCAACCGTAAACATATGATGTGCCCATACAATTGAACCTAATAAACCTATAGATAACATTGCATAAACCATACCTAAATAACCAAAGACATTTTTTTTTGCAAACGCCGCAGAAAAAAATGTCTTTGGTTATTTGGGTATGTGCACTATCAATAGTCATTAATTTTTCATTAATTACATTTAAAGCTTCTAACCATGAAATTTTAGAAGATTATTATTATTATCTTTTAATAATGGATATTTTATTCGTTGATATTTTAAACTATCAAAAAAATATCTAGTTTTATTTGTTATCCATTCTTTATTAATATTAAAATTTGTTCGCGGTAAAATTCTTACAATATCATTATTAAAAATATTAACTTGAATATTTGATACAATACTATCTAAAATATCAATACCTTCTTTTCGTTTTAATTCCCAAGAACGAGCTTTAAAAGCATAGGGTTTTGAGGTTAAAGCACCTACAGGACATAAATCTACTAAATTTCCTGAAAATTCTGAATTGAAGATTTTTGGGTAATAAAAATTAATTTCAGTTTTATTACCACGACCTGTTGTACCTAAATCATCGATTCCACAAATCTCTTTTGCAAAACGAACACAACGTGTACAATGAATACATCGAGTCATAATTGTTTTTATAAAAAAACCACAATACTTATCTTCGACTCCACGTTTCTTAAAGAAAAAATGACTACGATCCGAACCAAAAAGCATAGTTCGATCTTGTAAATCACATTCAGAAGCTTGATCACAAATAGGACAATCTAAAGGATGATTTATTAAAAGAAATTCTAATACACTTTCACGTGCCACATCGAAGATAGATGAGTCCAATGCCTTTGTGCACCAGGGCAACACCAGAAGACATGACTATCCGAATCAAATATGTTACGGTCACACCCCAAGTGGGGGCACGACACGTCGTTGTTTGCCCAGTTTCATAACGAAAAGCTGTTGCTCTTAAGACGATATAGCGCTTGTGTGTTGGAAGCAAAGATCGCTGCCGAAGCGCGCCCCACTCGATTAGATCGGTACCGACGGATAAAACTCGAGAGTCTGGTTTTGTCACTCTTCTATCACGTTGTTGCTCTCCTATATTAAATAAACAGCGTGATATCATCTTCTTGAGCAGTCGTCGGTTTGGACGCCTGCGGCTGAAACTTTTTCAAAGGTGAACGACCTGAGTGAACGTCGATTGCGTGCCAAAGTGAGCTGGAGAACCGCTATTTTAAGTGGCAGCGTGGTCACATGCCATCATCGAGTCAACCGCAGTTTTCTCGCGTGGCACTCCCGCGTAAAGTGAGAGATCTTGTATTCCTCGATCATTGCGCACAAGTGTGAGGACCTGAAGAACTTGCATTCTATAAACTTCCACGTCCGTCTTTCCACCCATAGCCCTACCATGGATGAATACATCGCCAGAGTAGCTCCGTACAAAATCTCGCACCGATCTCAACAGATTCGTAACGCATCTGTTGAACGTGGCTGGGGCATTACGAATCCCTTTTAGCGTAACCAGTCCATCCCAGAGCATACCGCTGGGGGTGCTCACTGCCGTGAACGGGATATCCCGTTCCCCATACGGGTATGATAGAATCCATCCATCAGATCCATCGATGAAAAGATGGTACTCTTTGCCATACCATCTATGACTATGTCCTTCCTTACTATCAGCGTTTTAGCCGGTACCGTTGCAGCATTCAACTTGTTCAATGCATGCACTATCCGCCATCGTAGTGTGGCCTTGTGCACACAGAAGATCGGAGAGCTATATGGGGAGGTTGCTCCCTCACGTGGCCCGAAGATAAACGATCGCCAAAACATTTGTCGATCGCAAGTACTCGTTCACGGGTCAGTGTCCACTGCTTCATGACACAGCACTTCGAGCCCGGTTTGAGCTCGATTTCATGTCGATTGCCTTTATTTTGAGGCAACTCTCTTGGTACGGGTCAGGGAGCACATCCTTGAATTCGATCATATCCTTATACAAGGGATTGCCTGAAGCAACTCCCAAGATTGAGATGTGTATCGCTCAATCCAAGTCTTCTCATCGAGGACACTTTCGTCCATCGATAAGCTGCTAAGAACCCGTTCTTTCTCGGCAAATACAACTGCCAAAATATATTGATCATGTACTCGTCCTATGCGACGAGTACGCATATCTGCTTGACTTTGCCACAACGCAGATCTCGCAAAAGCCGTTTCGGTTCTAGCGTTGGCAATTAAGTGATCTTCGAAGTCGACTTCGGAGGTGCTATCAGACCAAGTTTATAAGCGCCTACGCTTAACCCATCATTGACCAAGCCATTCAATGGCTTGGTTTCTCCCTGGAAACCTATTTCCCAGGCTGCTGGAGACTTATTCCATCAGTTTGCTGAGGAATTACCCCAACCATATCTCCTTGAGGAATTCATTTCTCAAGTTAGTTGGGACTTATTCTCTCTACGTATTCTGGGTGTGGTTGCGCTACCATAGCCGGTTCCTGTACGGTCGGCTCCCTAGTCAACCTAGGATCATCGTGTTGCCACACGTGAGCAACTGGTTTATTCTTCCTTGGATGTCGGCCCGCTAGGCGTACATCCATGTCCCGGTCCACTCGACTTATTCGAGTGGTGGACCTTCGGCGCTGCCTCTGCAAAGCCGCCGACAGCTTCCTCCACAGTGTGATTGGTTGTCACTCAGATGGCCATCTGATGAACAAGTGGCAGGCATCGTCACGGTTCGATGCTGCCAGCTGACCCTTGGCTCGTACCTTCTGAGCCAGGGAAACCCTAGGACGACATCAAATTTTCATCCAAATCAAGTACAATGAAATCATCATCGTTCTGCGAATCTTCTAGCGTATAGTGTAATCCCACTACACATTTCACCAATGTTATCGATGCGCATGTCGCTAGGCGCACCGTCATCCTTGTAGGAGGGATGTCGCGCTTAACAAAGTTGATCCTAAGACCCTCTAGTAACCAACAAAGTTGTTCGACGCCCCACAGTCAAACTAGGGCACGAAGTGACAGATCTTTTGTCACTTTCAAATTCAAGGTGATGAGAGGTACCTCATCACCAAGTGCAGAGACACAAAGATTGTGAGTCTGGAGCAACTTTCATCAAGAGATTTGCACATTCTCTTGAGGTTGCTGGATCAGTAGTGCGCTCGGCCCCTACTGGCCCCGACCGTTTTTTGACGGTCCATGTAACGGGGCACACCTCATTCAGCTAAATGAATAAACCTTGCGCTGCTGACAGCGCAAGGGTGTGTACATCGGAATACTTCACATACACGTACGTACAGAGGAAGATTGCTAGACGGAGGAAGAATACCCAGTAAAGGTAAAAAGTAGAACTGTATTTAAAATAGTTAATCTTTTTAATAAATCCCTATTTGACTTCATTTAATTATGTCTAAATACAAACATGTAATCTAACTACCTGCTCACCACTCATTGCGTTCTTCTGTTGTGGCTAGACTTTATTGGTTGATATCTCGATCCTATATCAACCAATGAGCAGTTTATTACATCTGCGAATCAATATTGTCTATAAAGATAATATTGTGAGAATATTATGTTTTTCCTAACATAATACTCATACTTGATATTTACCTTATGTAAATTATCATGTAACGGAGGCACCCCTTTACAGTCCACTCCGTTGTTGCGATTTCGCAACTGCGTTGGTGTCGCGTCCGTTGCCCTTCTTGGCGGACGGTCGTTCAGGTTGCTCAGCGTTTTGAGACACTGGGCGTAGGGCACTACACTCGTAGGTGTAGTGTCGTAACTTCTGACAGCGATTGCACTTCTGCAATCGTTTGTTGTCTTAAGAGCGAGGTCTTTGGCTCTAAACATAGCAGAGAGATATGGGTTCTGGACCCCCAAACTGACCTCTTGTCGTCTTGGGGGACGATACGAACCCGAACTAGCATGAGCCTGTCTCAAGAGAAAGTCTTCCTTCTGCAACTGAGATTGCTTCTTCTATCCTATCCAGTTCCAGGTGTTACATGTGGGTCTTGACGGGACCATCCACAAGTCCCTGCATGAACACAGTAATCAACGTGTGTTCATGGACCGGGTTGGCCGTGATACAACTCGCAAGTAGTCGTATGTGTTGGGCGTAAGCGTGCACATATCGCTTACCCTGCTTGAGTATTAGGAGCTCTGATCTAGCCCTGAACTTAGCCCGTGGCGGTTCAAACGTTTGTCCGGGATGGGTCTTAAAGACCTACAACGACTCAAAAAAAACACATATGGGTTGTGCAAATTGAGCCCTAGTGCCCAAGTTTTGGCACGTCCTGCCAAATTCGAATGATCAAATGCGACTTGCATTTGCTCTTCAGCGAAGAAATGAGCCCTTATGGCGCCGTCTAACTCGACGAACCACCTCAAGAGGGAATCTTTCTCGACTCCTCTGTAATTTGAGATGTCATTTTTTAAGTTTCACGTCGACGCGCGTGGGTTTGCGTTCGTACTTCGTACGCTCATATAAGGACACGTGTTTTGTTCAGTCAGATCTAGGTGCGATGTCATCGGTCATTCGTCGCGCTGGGAACAGCAGTCTGTGCCTGCTGTTGCATCAACAATTCGAATCGTCGATTACCCTGTTCTTTTAATAGCTCTGCCTGTTAAGAGCCTTGCTGGTGAAGCCAGGTTACTTTCTCCCGTGACGCGTCAAGTTCATGTTGTGTAAACTTGGCGACGTCGCCATGTGGTCATCTATGTCCAGTGCGGACATCGTAGCTGAGACGGCAAATTCGCCCATTGTCGAACCCATTCTTTCGACCGCACTCCACCTGATGTCGCTCAAATAGGAGCAGCTTTCACGCGTGGCTTGAAATCTATCACTATCATCATTTAATATGTTCATTGTTGGATGTAGGGTTGTGGTCCTTGGATGGACTACGAAGTGTTACCAGGTGTAACGGGGCACTGGTGACTTGTACTGACACAGTGTAAGTAGTGCCGCACGTCACTTCATGTATCCGGTACGTGCAGAGAAGGATAACTAATGGACGGCTGTCCAGAGGAAGTAGAAAGTAAAACTGTATTAAATATAATTAAGTCCTAATCATTGACCTGGGTTTGGTCCTAACCTTTTTATGCATATCTATCTACAAAAATGTATACTGAATCTTGCTCGCCACTCATTGCGCACGTCCATCACTAATTGGAACGCTACATTTGACTGATATGGTGGTCCATATCAGCCGATAGGTGAGTGCTTCGGAATATTATTCTTCACGGTAATATTCATGAACATTTTTACCCTTCATGATAATATTCTAATTAACAAGTATTAAGTGTTAATTATATGTAACAGGCTCACCGCGTTACATTACGTCGATGGAAAAATCGATCTGATTGTGGTGCTGAATTGTCGCTGTATACGTTGACAGTTTTAGCCATGCCGTGTTCTGTCAGTCCTCACACCGTTTAAGCTAAGAACTATCTCTCATATGGTGCAACTGCTTCTTCACCTACCATTGCTTCTCTTATCGATCGCGAGCTGCTTTTTCTAAAAATTACTCTATGATCTATCGATGTCTATACATAGGCGTGATTGCAGGCACATCACTCACAAATATGGACCGCTGTAACCAAGGCCTGGTCAGATCTCAACAAATGCCTTGCTGCCCAGGCTAGCACACGGGATTGTACATGCCAAATTTCAGCAGCACCAAACGCAACTTTGCGGTCACCCTCCATATCCGCGTGTAACTTGCTTACAAGCAAGCGGCGAGATGCAGATCGGGAGCAGCACTAACATCCATGCCGTTTTCCGTAGCGTCAGCTACATTGGTGCCATGGCCTCGTCACCTATTTAAAAAGATGATGTCGCTGTACTGCATTAGTAAGCAGCTACCATCTTGGTGACGATTTGCAGTAAAGGAAATCGCATCAATCATCAGGTCAATTTGTGACGCACCTCTGCCGTAAATGGAGCTGACAAACACTTGTCCGTCGTCGCGTTCACGACCTAAAAAACTTAACCTTTAGCAATTACCCTAAAGATAACAACGTCATCAGTACCTTGTTCACCTTTACGCGCCTGGCTGACCATCCGTCCTCGGTTGTCAGCATTTTAACCCGTTGCAAGAGATCAGAAGAATCACTTAGATAGAAACTATCCACAGGTGCAATTCGAACTAAAATCATGAGATGATTGTCGAGGATGAGCATATCGCAAATGACCATGGTTGAAGTCCTTCTTGCTGGGGCAGGTGGGGTATTCTGGTCGATCGCGCACGCTAGCACAGTGCACTAGATCCAGCTTCACTTTAATAAAGCCCATGTACAATACAGTGGCACTTTAGCCATACTGCCAGTGTACGACAACGCTTCGACAATCTGACTACGTTTGTACAAGGCATAGATGGGTCAATAATTTTTCATCCACGAGACCGAGACTTCGCCGACTAAAGGCTTAACTCCTTGCTGTTCGCATTTAATGGTACCCAGACTCTAAGGAAGACCCCATTACGCTTTTTGACGGTGATGTGCGCCTGCTACGATCATTACGCGCCCTTCTCAATTACAGTTGACCACTCACGTCCTACGACTGTTTCGAGTTTAATGGAACGTTTGACATCTTTTCGATCGTTATACTTCACATCAGCAACCATTGCGCTGGCGCGTCTAAAAAACCTTGACTCGTAGCTTACGCTGATACATATCCCATTCCACAACGTGCTTGATGTGTATCCACATGTCGATATAGGTTAACTTCCTATCAATATAAAAAGATACGGAAGGACAGCTAAGCTTAATTTGTTTGTGTCTGTACAGGAAAGCTTCGTTTGTGTTCAGCCATCCATTAAACACGACGTACAAATCTCTATCTCTTCCCACGTCAATTTAACCATTAACGTGGCTTCCTTCTTCTTTAAAATCGAATCATCAATCCAATTGCTGAGGAAAGAATCGTTGAACGATTTTCTAGCCTTTCCCATCCTCAGGAAGTGGAACCGAACCCATCTAGTCGCTTTCCATCTCGTACAGCTGCCCATAACAATTTCGTAGCTGCCTTGCACCTTCACCATTCGCAAATCTGCCAACTCGGAGAAATGTGATGCAAATTTCGTTGTTGTGTGCGATAACTGGTATCCATGACAGTGTGAATATCAGTCCGAATGGATCGGTGGATTAACTGAAGGAGGCGATCTAGGCGGCAAACCCCGCGAGCATCTACTGCGATGCCTCAGCGCTGTGTCTCTATCTGGCAAAAAGGCATGGCAAATGCTCGCACGATCACGCTGTTTCTTCCGTTTCTCTTCCAACAGTCATTGACTGATGATCTTCTCGACTCGTTGAATGTCGTCGAAACCTTGCGGGTAGATCAGATCCATCAGATCATCGTCACTGCAGTTCAGCAGGAAATGTTCGACGTGATCGGCTGAGTCTGCACCGCCTTTCTCATACTGAATATGCGCCGTCCGTGCGTACCCGTTCAATCGCAGCAGAAAGTCGCACACGTGTTCGGTATCGCCGCACTTTGCCAGTAGTACCTCGACCTGGCGGATTGGTCGAACTGCAAACAGTAGTAGTTCATGAAAGCTGTGCTAAGCAAGCTCCACTTCTGCTGCGTTTTCCGCGCTAGTCGTCGATACCAACATATAGCGGCTCTGTCCAAGCGCAGCAAGAATGGCTCACATCATTCATCCTGTGACTGGCGGGTCCCCTTCATCTCGTAGGTAAATCGCTCGATCCATTGTCCCGCATCATCTGACTAATAGCGCTTTCCTTCGAGATTGGCGATCTTGTCAAGTGGAGCGTACGTTCGTATTTCCACGACTTGACCTCGCTCGCAGCTGCGTCACCGTTTCTCAGATGAGGATGTGGCTATTCGATCCTTCTCCGAGATCTCGGTCATCGTCGTACTCGTCTTCACATCCATCATAGTATTTTTCACCGGTCACCACATCATCTTCCGCCTGGTATCTAGGTCGGGGTGTTTCGGTGACTTACGGCGTACGCTTCGGCGTTACCATATGCGAGTCTGCAAAGTACGGCGTCCATTCCGACCTCGAGAAACTCCGCGTTTCGGCTCTGCCGTCTCCGGTAGTGGTGTGTTCACCAGCCCCACGTCGTCCGTGCCTTGCATAATCCTCTCGTCAAGATGGGGCACCGGCGATTTCTCTTCCTCGAGCATCTTGTCTACCTGCTCTGGACGATTCAGCGGAGTTTGCGTCTTCGTTCCGCCTTCCATTCCGAACGCCTCTTTCAACGTATGCTTTCACTTCATCATGTCGACTCCCACCGAGCGAGATTTGAAGCCTGCCAACATCAGCTTAGAAGACCTGGTGGTGCACTTGTATCCCATTGCTCGTAGCAGGTGCACCGTGTTGTCGGCAGTTCCTCCACTGACAGCTATTGAGTGGCTGAAGCAACTCACTCCCCAACGATACCCATACCACTTGGTAAGCTACCTTCGGGCTGAGCAGCTGGATCCAGCTGCTCAGGACTCTTCCCCGTAATAAAGGATTCAAAATAACATCCTCTGGAAAAGCTATTTTGATATCAAGGCCAATTGTATCGAGGTCGTGACGCCTGCACCAAAGATATGGAGTACTGGGTCAAGTCGGTGCGTGCACACTTTAATCTCATATAATAGTCAGATACGTGGCTATTTTCATGATGTAGCTGCTGTGGCGCTTACGACGTCATAAAAACCGAATGGTTCAAGTGCTGGAGTGCTGAGTGCGATCTCTGTACAGACGCATGGTTTGAGGCGTACTGTCCGTTTCCGATTATACCAGGGACAATTCACCGAGTCGGTTCAAAGTCCGATTTTCCATAGGGGTCTCGACATTCAATATGGCCCTAGGAGCTAGCGGGGGTCGCTCACCAGGGGTCACGTCTTGACCTCCATCTTCTTCTTCGTCGCGCTTGTTGACCACGTGTGTAGCAACCCCGCGAGGGTTGCTACTATTGCCCACGTGCAGAGAAAGTTCTTCCACTTCATCGATGAGTCCAACATTGTCTTTGTCCTCAGCTCTTCCATCCTCCTCGCTATCTTGGTCACTCGTTTCGAAATCGTCGAAATGGATGGCTCGTTCTACTCCCTCTTCCGCAGGGGTGACGGGTGAACTCGCCGAGCTCGGCTCAGCATACGGTGTTCGTCCGGCTGTTACTGGGGTCGCGACAGTCGCATTTCTCGATTCGTTGACCATATTGCTCCTTAGTTGTTTGGTACCTGCTGAAACAAACGCACATCCTAAAATCCCGTGTCGCTGTACCAGTTGTGGTATAGTAGTTAGTTAAATCTGCAATAATATAGTCTCAACGTAATAACACATCAATCGCTGAGTAAGTCGGCGCAGTTTGGCTACTTCAAGATAAATCCCTTCGCGGTTAGCCCTTTCGGGTTCAGTTGCGGCTTTAGCCCTTGCTGAATACCCACAATCACTCTCTCTTTCTTCCAGAAGCCTGTCTGAGCTCAGCAGCCTCCGTTCTTAAAATCCTGTGACTCACACCAGTGGATGGATGTCGGCGTTTTGACGCTTTTACAGGTCACCGAGCGCAATGTACTCTCGACTAGAAAATTTACGGTGTCCTTGATATAGACCCACCAGCTCGTCGCTCGACGAGCCTGAATGCAGAGCTGTCTACTAGGTCAATGGCTCGCCGCTCGACGAGACTCAAACGGTACCGTCTATTGGGCTACCGGCTTGTCGATTGACAAGACTAAAAAAACGGTGTCGTCTATTGAATCACCAGCTCGCCGCTCGACAAGACTTGAAACGGTACCGTCTATTGGACTACCGGCTAGCCGTGTGACGAGACTAATTTCGTTGGAAGCGAGTGTTACCGAACCCGGGTCGACTTATCTCTTGGCGCTTCCAGTCGAAACCTCTACAAGCTATACATCTCGAGGCTCGACGGCAGGCATAATATAGCCCGGGCAGGGACTTACCTTAAAAGTGTACACGTGTCTTGGACTTGAAAAATTCTGCTCTGTATTTGATTGTCGCTTTTTCTGCTAGAGGGAGACTATTGGGTGGCTCCCATTCTTCCCCCTACTTCTCCCATACAATTACCGAGTGACTTAAACGGTCGATCTTCCAGCTGCTTCGATGAATTTGAAACTCGACGAGTCTTACCTCGTCAAGTTTCATCTCGACGAAGCTTGAACTCAACGAGACTTAACTCGACGAGTATTAGCTCGACGAATTCTGACGTTTATAATCAGCCAATAGTATGGATACATAGTCAAAACATCCCTACACCACATGTGGCATTAATAATCAAGGGGTGTTGGCCGAATAAGTGGGCGTCCAAGTCAAAATTGACGCCAGCAAGATTAAGATCTCGCAAGCCAGGAAGATTTTGGACAAGTTTAGATCTAGCGATGCACATGCAGTAAGAAACCCACTCGAGACCCGAAGAAAGCTATCAGCGTTAACAACGGATGGAGACACTGAAATGGGCAAGAGTTTTGATTATCGCGGGGCACTGGGCTTGCTTATGTACCTTGTTACATGCACCAACCCGATCTTGCATATACTGTGGGTCAGTTGAGTCGATTTGTTGCTCAGCCATCAAATCAACATGTTGGTTGTCTCAAGCGCGTCCTTCGTTGTTTAGTTGGTACATCGGATTATGGCATCGAATACAAGCGTGACACTCACATCGATCTGCCGATGATGATCCAAGGATATTGCGACAGCGATTGGGCTTCCGATACGGGAGACCGAGAGAGTACAGGTGGATTCGTTTTTTTGCTGGCATGAGGTACAATCGCTTGGTCGAGCAAGAAGCATCCTATAGTAGCACTTTGCACTGCTGAAGCCGAATATGTTGCCGCCTGTGAAGATACAATGGAAGCATTCAGCGAGCGAAACGTGATCAGTAATGTCTTACCGACATTAACCATGGAGGTCAGAATTGGCATTGATAGTCAAAGCGCTTATGTTTTTGGCCGTGAACTCAACGTACGCCAAGCGCACAAGACACATTGCGATGGCATTTCGTGTGAGAGCAAGTCAAGCTGAAAACTGTATTTATTGAAAATGTGCCCAGTGAATCGAACCCAGCAGATGCTTTCACGAAGGCACTCGACAAACGAAGATTGCGTGTGATTGAGAGGCTAGCCTCGAGGGGGGCGTGTTGTGGAAAGTATACAGGAGGGGCGACAAGACTTTCCAGACGGTTGACGGTTAGGTTGAAGGGTGAGCGTCCGTCGCGTACTACGGAAAGACTCGATGGCTGTTACCAGCCGACTGTGAAGTCCCAGAGAGAGATTGCTGCAGTACTCTGGGAGACGACGACACCATATATATGTAGTAGTAAGGTAAGAGTTTCATAAGAAGATACTGAACACCAGTTCCAAAAACTACGTGAAAGACGGAAGCGGGTTCTTAACACAACAATGCGTGTTACACTGATTTTAAAAGTATCTGTTACCTACATTGATCACTTCTACCTATATAGGTAGTGCACAGACTTTGAGATATATTAGAATTACTCTTGGTGCACGGAATGATGGGCGAACGATGCGTCTGCGAAAAGTGGGACGACGCAAGCGACTCCATGACAAGATACAGACGAGAGAAGACTATGATCGATGTCGAGTTTTGCTGTCCTTGATGACAAGAGAAAACTGGGAACACGTACCGATTGATTGAGACCGAAGTTGCATGCGAGCGAGCTGTTCCGCGAAAAGACGTCACGGATGCTGGTTCTGTCCTTCACATGCGGTTGGAACCGTCTTCATGACCTTCACTGTGCCATTGACTCGCAAAGACCCAAAACAATGGCAAAATGTGAGGCAGCTCAAGGTGTCAATGGCCGGCTAAGTATCGCTCTGGACCAGGATAAGGTTGCACCTGGCGAGATTATTCGTGGCATGGTGCGACTTGGCCTATTGGAGTCAATTGAGGCGAGAGAGCGTGATTCATGTAGTGCAAGATGAGACCTTCATCATTAGTTCTATACTCACGGTGGACTATGAACAGCGCTGGCGGTGGTTGTTCAGGGAAGAGAGGCGGTGACATGGGATGAAGGAGGTTATAGTCCCGTCACGAACGCATTCGACAAGTCTTTTCTCCAGCACAAGGTGAGTTGACAAAGGCTGCCCCTTTCTAGATACATTCCTTATACCGTTGAGACTGACCGGATTTGTGATTACTGATCCTTAGATTGAGCTGTCACCGTATGCGGTGTATGGAGCCGGTGAGTCGGAGCACCCTTTCGAGCTTCAGCTACCAACGGACTTGCCCTCGAGCTTTGAGCTACTTGACACCTATAGCGAAACAGCAGAACGTCTCCGAGTGCAGATCAAGTATCAGGTAAGTGTGTGGCTTCGATCGAACAGTGCGTCCGTGGAACAGGAGTTTACGGTGCATGATCCATCAACGAGTGCACCACCCGCAAGAGCTCTTGAGATTTCGGCTTCTGAGGTGGTGCACTGGTTGTACTGCGTCAAGCGTGGGGACTTGCGGATGACAGTCACGATTCCAAACGACGTGTCGGTTTCGGTTGAAGCTGTCCCACTTCAATGTTGTGTGGATACTTATGCCTGTACAGCATCGGTCAAGTCGATCTAGGTGGAACTCGTGGAAGAAGTGGTGATGCAGATCTTGGGGGACCGATCGGACTGGACAGTCATGCGCGTGCTTTCGACGGAACAGCTTGCTGGTCTAGAAGCTGGTTGTGTCTGAAAGCTAGCAAAGAGCGTCAAATTCGTCGAAAATGAAAAGCAGAGCCCTGTAAACGCGGATGTGGACGCACACTTCGTCAAGTGCAGTCATCGCGTGATTGTTTGGTGCAATCCTCGTTTCGCGCCAACTGTCGTCTGTGAAGTGCAAGTGAGGGTACTACACCACAAGACGCCATTCCGTGCAGGGTCAACTCGATTGCAAAGAATGCCAGAAGAAGTTACGGCTGGTAGTAAAAGCGCATAGGGTGAACGGACTTGTCCTTGTGCAAGCTAAGGGGGTTTGAATTGCCCAATGCAATGCGAGTTGATGGCAGCGCCTAGGCGTCAAAGCTACGTTCGTGGCACAATTTCATGCATGGAACATCTATACGAAAGCGGCACCGATGATTGCGATCTTTCATTCGTATGGGTAGCACTGACGTCTTTATTTGTACGCAACACATCATTACTCTGTGAACGTTTAGGCCTCACCATATTGTCGTCGCTAGTTGGGTATCCTCGATTCCTCCTCCAAACAATTTTACAATGTGCACCTAAATGAACTGCATGCTCGGAAATGCTCCAGATAAACGCGTCCATTGAAACATCTTCTTCTCTTATTAGCTCCAACATCTTGCAATTACTTTAGTCAAGCATCAAAACTTTACCTTTCTTGCAAAGATACGATTTTGGATCGAGATTTCGATACATCACGATGCATCCACCCGGTGCAATATCAACACGTCCGGAGCTGCACCAGCGAAAAATGCCATTGGGCCCATCTGCGGTCGTTGTGGCGCTATATAGGAGCTTTTGATGAGGCCGACATGCACGTCTGGGTGTTCGCCATGAAGCTCTCCGGGCAGCCGACAGCAGCTTGGAAGGCAGTGCAGCAATCTCTCGCGATAAACGTTAATCGATACAAATCAAAGTCAGCAGTCTTCCATGCGGCGAATCAACTGTGGCGATTCGTCATTTCGTCGTCGCTACATGCTTTATGGATTGAGCGCCTGAATCAGATGTGAGATCCCACTCTGCCAGGAGAAGCGCACATTTACAGGGCTACGTCACACCTGCGTCGTGCGCTGACACGATTTTGAAGCTCTGTATACCAATCGGAAGGTGGAGAGGATGGTCAGATACTAGCGCAGGTGCGGTCAGCACTGGCCGACACGCTTCTACTACACGACGAACCAGTTCCTCTGCGGCCAACACGGCTGGTAGATCAGCCAGGTGTGCTATACCTGCTTTTCTTCGACGGGGGATCTTGAGGAAATCCTGGGCCGGGCGGGTTTGGCTCCGTCGTTGTCAAGGTTCACGCGCCTACTCACACAGCCTGCATCGTGTGGGTGGCTAGCATGGCGTATGGCAATCCAACTACTATGAACACTTTTGCTGAATGTCAAGGTCTGCATGTCGTAGGGGAAGGTGCTATGGTGCTCTCGCAACTCAGGACCTATCGCTCACCGCATCGACCCCAATTGGCGCAATTATACGACGTGGCGAGAGATCTGGCCGACTATGTAGCTGTGGTCAGCTGGGTTCATCACTGCCGCGACTACAACAAAATGGCTGACTGTGCGGCGAACATAGCCATGGACACGTGCATCTCCGTCCAAGTACAAATCCCGTCCGGCCGAAGATTCGTTAAGGAGCTGGCAGCACACCTCGACAACGACGTCAATCACTGGGTTGATACTTTAACATACGAGAACGCAAATTCAAGTGGACCCACTTACACAAAAAAAGACCGAATTCTTACACGAAAACACCTCGCGCTGCGCGGAGGCGTCGTTCGTGGAACAATAATAGCCTAAGATTATAACTTAGATGTATGTGTGGTGATTTTGATCACTACCATACTGGATATAGCGAGTCGCTAGCGTACCTGAATATACCTCACCTTCTCACTCACTCACCTTCTCCCTCACTCACTCAATATCAACACGTCGATCAGTGTGTGTTCGCATCTAGTCGCTATGTCACGCGAAAGCTTGACATTACTTCGCGTAATTACATTCTTAAGAGCGAATCTGGTTGGTGAAAGCACTTGCCACGTACCGTCCAATACGATCTCCATTCTTCGTTGCGATATACCTGCTCGAGGAAGGGACATGAGCTTGCCAGGCAATACGAGCGATAACCTGAATCTCACGAGTCAAGTTTACCACACGATACACGCAATTGCCAACCAAGCAAGACCGGGACATGGTACGCGTCATGATTGAATTATGATGATGTGGCTGGTCCACCCGTCTGTGCGCCACGTCTTTCGATCGTAAGTTAAGTCTCATTTGAACAAGTACGTGCCCACCAAACATGTCGTTGACAGAGCTCGACTTCGACGATCCAAGGTTCAAGCAACACGCACTGGCCGGTCTAGCCGCGATCATCCCCGTCGTCCCCTTCAAGGGTGTCGAGTTTCTCGACGTCGGGGGTCTACTGGCTAATCTAGAGAAGCTGCAGCTAACGTTTGAACTTTTCGTGCACGCCCTAACGCCCTTAATCGACCGCGTGGACACTATTGGATGTATGGACGCGCGCGGCTTCCTCTTTGCCCCGTATTTAGGCGTGCACTTTCACAAACCTGTCTTTATACTGCGCAAACCCGACAAGATGCCGAGTGTGGGCCATACGGTCGAATATTTCAAGGAGTACAAGGGCGACAGTAGCGGAGGTGATGACTTTTTGAGTATCCAGACGTACGCCGTCAAGAAGGGCGACCGAGTGCTTCTTGTCGACGACCTCCTGGCGACGGGCGGCACCTGCGAAGCTGCGATTCGCCTTGTCCAACAAGCAGGTGCCTCGGTCACAGCATGCACGTTTGTGGTGGAGATCAGCGGACTAAACGGTCGAGGCCGTGCTAGTAAGACGAGCACAGACAAGCAGATTTGATTCATATCGCTGCTCACGGAGAAGGACTTCTGAGGACCACAGACAGCACGCACATCGACAACCACTACAAGAGCATTACCACAGTTACCGGAAACTCATGAGGAACAATGAGACCCTTTACGTGAAATAGGAAGGCGGCGCTGTCCACTTCGGGCGACACCTGGTCAAGCTGCAACATGGCCGTATGCGGGAGCTAACGACCTGTTCATCTGATGCTTAGCTACTGCGAGATAGAGTTTTGTCGGTCAGTCCATTATGTCAAATGCCTGAACAATACTTAGCACATGTTCTGCCACCTATCGGGCCTGTGTTAACAACAACGATTAAACTTTCGCTTTTTCTCTAGGTGTTATTGTTGTAGTTGACAGATGGTCTATTTACACGGGATTACGTATGTGCAAGATCTCTGATATAGTCGTAGCCAAGCAGGCAGCGCCGGGGGCTCCGGGGGCCTCCTCAAGAACGCCGGGCGACCCGCAAGGTGTGTGCTCGAGTCACTCAATGCATGCGAACAGCATGGCATAATGGATAGCCGACGACATTTTTCGATGCTCTCGGATTGCGACCGCTCTAAGTTGTCGGATGCAGGCGGTCCAGAAGATGTTCATGGTACTTGTGATGTCCGTCGTCGCGGCCGGATAAACCGCGTCGTTCCTATCCTCCCACAGCCGGGTTTGACACAGCTTTGCGAGAATGTGCCAGATGCGCCGCCACATCCGTTCTGCTGCTTCTTCATCCTCTGAGAAATGAATCACAAGGAGGGCCTTGAGGTGCGCGGGTAGGTTGACGACACGCCTGCTTGCGCTCGCATCAAAGAAATCTTGGGTCCGCTGTCGCGATGGCCGCTCCCCCGTCCAGTGTCCGATCAGCTTTTCCCACAGTGCTACGGCATAGGGGCAGTCTCAAACCACGTTCGCTAACGTCTCCTCATTCCCCGGACACCCCGGTTCCTTTCGACAAAGGTTGCGGTCGAGGCGCCCTGCATGGTGCAAATTAAATTGTTGTGTCGCGATCCGATATCCCGTCCAGACCTGATAGTCCGTAAGTCCCTGTTCATGGTCCCAGACTTGAGTTTGACAACAAGCTATGCGTTGCCGTGCGTCCTGCCCAGTCCGTCCAAAGAATTCCCCAGAGGACGGGCCAAAACTTTTTTGTGAAAGTTGAAGGCTTGCCGTTTTATCGCCGCTAAGATGGAGCGATTCGACAAAGTGTCAGGGACCGCCCAAGGAAACCGATGAAGCTGTGGGTGGGCCTTGAAAACGAGGTCGTGTTTCTGCAGGTCGCGGCTTAAACCCCGGATGTCGTCTGGAGATCCACTGGCAAGCGTCGGGATGGACCCCGCACACCTCCAGTGGACGCCATCGTCCCCTTGGTGCAGCGTTATGGTCTGCTGTGCGTCCCTCCCTGCATCCGGTGGTATCCCGGCGATGACGCCACTTCTAGTCAGCGACCACACATAGGTCGATAGAACGGGGGGAGCGTGACGAAGGCGCGGTGCCGAATGCTGACGTAAACTCGTTCCGACGGCGATGGCTGGCAAGGAGAGCAAAACGGCAGTGGCCCACCGCTAAAGCTTGGCCAGAGAGTGATGCTTGCATTGGTGATCAGGCCGCGGTATCGTTAGAGCAAATTCCCCTCGGCCCGTTCGTTCCAGACCTAGTTGATCAATTGGGCAGGCCTCAATCCGCTGAAATGAGGCCTTTGCTAGCATGTTGCCTCCGCGGTCACGGATCCAGGGGTTGTCCGACCAATTGAACGTGGACCAAAAACCTAAGATTGCTTCCGATATGTCAACGGTGCCAGTTCGCTCTTCTCTGTGTGTGGATGCTTCAACTCTGACGCCGACGAATTCGTAAAACCGCCCTCTCTATCACTTCGTATCCAGTCACAAATGTAGTAGAGAGAGGATCAGACAGTCTATTTACGCGGTATTAACGTGTACAAGACCCTGGAATGTCCTAAGCCAGATTAGCA
>JH597876.1:111466-150420 GCA_000173235.2 Hyaloperonospora arabidopsidis Emoy2
TCGTCGCATTGCGTACGGAGAAGGAACGCGCAATAATTTGAAAGGACTTCTTCAGAACTTCAATAGCTCGTTCAATTTCCTTTTTAAAGCTTCTTGAAGTCGCGGGAAGACTTTTCTTACATCGGTAGCGGGTTTTATAAAGGCCCTAATGACACCTGGTAGTCGGTATATATACCATTAGTGAGCTAATACACTTGTTGATACTCACGTCCATTAAGCTTAAACCTAGAAAAAGCAGCCGTTACATCGAGCATGGGCATTACTAGAGGCGACCTGCGATAAATTAAATAGATTAAACTCGGCAATGAAGTAAGTATCTAGTATCTGTATAACTTATTACATGTCTACATACCTATCCAGAATGTTAATATCATTCAGACTTCGAGGTAGACCAAAGAAGTTATGCCATTTACAGGTCTTGCGTAGCAACATCTTCAAGTACGATAGTTGCATGCTTCTTCTTGTCATGACTGAACTTGAACTGGCCATGCCAAGCCTTCGGATGATTTTTTCCACTCCAAGTGCATACAATCTAGAGAGTCTAGAATACCGGGGAACCCTCTGCGATCACTTGCTCGAAGAATATTGTCGGTGTCTTCCTGTGTCGGCCGGCGTAAATAATTATCTCCAACGACCTGAACAACCGCCTTACACAATCGGTCCAAGCACTCCAATGCAGTTGAGTATTCAACTCGGTAGATCTCATTGCAAGCATCACCTGCATAACTGTACGCGAGAATGCGAAGAGCGACAGTCTTTTTGAGAAGATAGGGTAGACCAGGCTTTCCGGTGCAGATCTAAATAATTAAGAGTAGATATTAGATCAGAACTGTACTAAACCACACCGATAACTTACATGATTTTGCTTGAAGTATTTGTTGCAGTCTACAATAGCTTCGTGCATTTTCAGAAAAAGTTCACGACTCATGGGGAACTGCATCTAAAATCTTCGGCACTATAATTTGGCGCATCGGCGAAGTAGTCACTCAACAGGGTCTCGTAACGGGCTTCCCAGTTTCGATTTTAGTTGCCGATACGCGTTGTCCCTGTCCCTGACGACTTCTTCCGGTTCATAATCGCAACAAAAATACGTCTATAACTTTTTTTTGTGCCTCACTCCATTGTGTGCGTTGTGTGTGAGTGCTATCACTTGTTGCATCGCTCGCAATCGCAGGAAGCGGCCGCGCGGATGACATCACTGGTCGTCATGGAATGACGAGAAATTTCGAATTAAAACTGAGTGAATAGTTAAATCGAGCTGCAAAAACATTATTAATCGCGGTCAGAAAAGGCTTATATGAGACAGTCATACCAACTGCTGTGGAAATTTCTGTATAAGTTAGGTGAAAGTCATACTGAACTTTTATTTGTTAACAAAAGGTTAAGTTATACTCACTGCTGGAGGTGCTCTTATATATTGGATTAATCAATATAGTTCCCATGTTTTTGATTGGTCATAATACAACGTCATATTGCTAGATACTGGCGGCCAATCCCAACACAATAATCGCATCCCTTTTTATTTTGCATACACGCTACTTTTTCAACTCTTAAAGAAACCATTTCAACGCGCAAAAATCATAGTCAGTCATTATTATTTGGCTTTGCTACCACCTCCTGCAACTACCTACGATAGTGTAACCCACTAAACAGATTTTGTAATACTTACGCCGTCCAGTCACATACCAGAGAACCGCCTTGATGTTTTCGTTTTGTGGCGAACCATATAGGTATCCCATATATAGTTCTGTCCCTTTCAGACAACACTTCTCCTTCCATGATACGTGCACCGGAGTCTTGCAATGTCCTTGTCTTGCTCTCCCCTTCTTCGTGCTGGAATATAAAGACAATTGCCGTGGGTGGTTAAATGTGAGCGATTTTCAATAGAACCAGGTAAGTATAGTTAACACATGTCGAATACTGTCCCCCACCGTCGGTTGCAGCCACTCCTTGCTCGGGTTTCAGTGTATCGTGAAGGAAGTAGCTGAATGATACGTTATCACACGTCGTCGACTTAAAGACATGCGTATTAACATTCAGATCTACTATTTTATCATTTGTAAACAAGATTGTAAAATACTTATTTTGTAGAACTCCGGTATCCTCATTTATACCAATCAGAAGGCGTATATTGCATAAACTACGGTAGTTTATGGAGTGGTGTTTAGTTAACGAAAACCTGGTGGGTTGTTACGATTCCCTTGAGTTTTCATTATTTTTGTACAAGCACTTCCAGATAATATCTCATTTAGCATTGACCAGTCAGCTTCTTCTCGCGGACAGGATTGTGATTATCTAGTACAAACATAACGCAGAGTCTATCGTAATTTGTACCAGGAGATCAGCCGACTACAGGCCGGTAGCAGGCGCGGCTCGGCATGCCCGGGGGAGCACCACCCGATCTAAGATGCAAAACGCCGGATCCAGGTGGACCAAAACCAGCTCCAACAATACGAGAGGTAGAGAAGAACACAAGTGATAAACTTTAGCCTTGTCTAGACGATAGAGTGGACGAGACGCCATTATTCCCAGTCGGCGCTGAGGCTGGACAAGGGGACCTCACTACTAAGGCCACGTTATTATCGACGGTCGAGGCGGACTCATTCTCTCTCATCTAATCGCCACCTAGTAGAGTAGAACGAGTTAGCAAGGGGCAAGGAAGCCCGGTGAGCAGTTCATTGACGAGATTCAGCCGAAAGAAATGTTTGACGCAGTGGAAGCGGCTCGGAAGGCGGTTCCACATGAAGCTCCTAGGGAAGCCTGAACTGCAACGATTGTGTGGCGAAGTCGATCTCACAAATTGCTGGTGTGGGTCTCGATCTTCCACTTCCCTAGACATGACGATTTACGGAGGAGGTACTCTGAACCGTACCTTTGAGTATAGCCTTGTGCTCACCTTGTGTACCCGTCGGTTGGGCTGGCTTTAGATCTTTATTATGGCCTTGGGAGATGTCGATCTCGATTGAAGTTTGGGATTAAGGTTCATCGCTATGTGAAAATCTTCACACAGCAATCGGGGTGTTCTTGTGTCCATCTCACTTGAGATCGCTCCAATTTGACTTGGAATCTCTTGGCCTCGTCATAGACGCTTGAATTCACTTGATCTCAGCGCTCGCTTACTTGTACTCTTGATCTCATCCCTATAGATCACTTCGAGGTTCGCATATCGGTATGCGCCAGATAGCCCTATCGATAACTGTCATCCAGTCCTCTTCTTCGTTTGCTGCGTCCGCCAGCAGGTTTCTTGCCTAGAGAACTTGCGCGATCCGGGCCAAACAATCCGGGACCGGTCTTCGCGATCTTGGCCAAATAATTTAGGTTAGGTCTTCTGTGCCTTGGGACACGTGCGCCTTCAGTCGTCGGGAAACCAAATATATCTTGCCCAGAGAAGGTGGACGCGTGTCTTGTGTAGAAGGAGTAAAATTTAAGTCTGTTTGTTACCAACCAACTAATAGCGAAAAACTGTCACTATGCCCACCCTACCCTGCAGAATACTATTCAAACGGATATCCACTTTATCCAGTTCGCCCTCTTGAAACACTTGTCCAAATTATGTAGCTTGTACTCAAATGATAGATGTAGTACCCCCGGTATCGCACCCCAGTACTAAATATGGTATCAAACCATTTGTGTTATCAAATATCAGATATGTTAGCAAAAATCAAGTATGGTACTGAATATCAAATATGGTACCAAATACCAAATATAGTACCCAATACTCAATATTGGGATCAACCAGCTTTCTGACGTCAAATTGGACACCTTCCGATGACTTCCTTGAGCTGAACTTTTGAGAAATCATTTAGGACCATCCTAGAGTACAAAATTTATAATCAGACCGCTGTATCAAATGTGTATTCATTATCAGTGGAGAATATGATCGATCTGGTACTCTAACAGCGAAATATCGACATCGACCCGATACAGATCTGCGATCTGCATTCATTGGACCGATGTACCATCTCAAACATCACATTCCAGTACACATCCAGTCGGCAAGATCATTCGCACTTCCCAATATATGCTTTATTGACCCGCATGAGTTGCCGTGAATTCAGATCGGAGCGCAATTAACCAATATCACTACTCAACTCGTCAGATCGGTAATGAATCTCATCCATTTGCATGAAGTTAAATCATCGTTGCTAGGTCACGCTATATATCTTCTAACCACCTGGTCTCAAGTTTACCTTGGTATATCAGTTGGTTCTGTTAATGGTCAGCAGAGCGTTGAAGTGAAGAACACTTGTTGGTCGAAGCAGCAAAACCAAAAGCGAATTACGTTATGAGTGCAAACTCGTTCCTACCGTTGCTACTCATCTTTCCTGCTCCATTCATCACTCCAAAAGTTTCATCAATCCAGCAGTTCCTTTCCCATGTTCCTTTCCCATAAACGGTTTCTCTGATGTGGCACACGGCTCTTCTGTAGCACACACTGTTGTCCTATAGCTGTAAGACTACTCAGACCATGTTCTGACACATGGACACGCTGATCCATATGCATGTCCATGACACTCATATCGCATCACCTATTCTTAGCACTCTCCCTTGATACCCACATAAATGCTTCGAATCGCCTACATTTCCAAGTTTAGACCTTGCAGAAAACTGCATGCTTGGTCCGCCCGAGAGCCTTCGTCAAGCCGTCCGCAATCATCTCGCCTGTTGGCTTGTGCGCTATCTCAATGACGCCGTCCTCAATCTTTTCGCGGAGAAAGAGGAACTTGATGTCGATGTGCTTTGTTCTTGATGGTAGACCGAGTTCTATGCCAGCGCAATGCAAACTTATTGTCTTCATAGATAGTCGTCGCCGCTCCAAGTTCGAAGCCAATGTCAGGCAGTAATAGGCGTATCCACACCGTTTCTTGAGCTGTAGCTTAAAATGCCATGTACTCAGCCTCGGTTCTAGAAGTTGCGACTGTCGGTTGTCGCTTCGACTTCCATGACACCACGTTGCCGTGCAAAACGAAAACGTGTCCTGTCGTCGAGCGGCGAGAATCCAAGTCGCTTGCCCATGACGCTTGCGCAAAACCTAGCATCTCATCCCTTGTCCGTGCCGTGAACTACAATGCTATAATCCGCAGTCGTCTTTAGGTATTCGAGCGCGCGCTTGGCCGCGATCCAGTGGATTTCCCATATCGCTCGCAGTACTTGACCACTTCTCCTACCGCGCGCATGATATCCGGTCTAGTGCACGTTGCAACTACATGAGTGCACCAATTAGCTCACGGTAAGACTACCTGGGCACAAATTCATCATTGTCCCCCAGCTTGGTCAACGTTTCACTTTCGTTTGACGGTGTGTGAAATTCCTTGCCTTGGCCGACGCCGAAGTTCGCAGCCAAACGCTTCATGTAGGCACGCTGATTTATGCTTATTGATTTGGTCTTGCGATCACGTGTTATATCGATGCTGAGACAGTACTTCAGCTCGCCAAGCCAATCGATACTGAAAGCGGTTTTGAGTGCACGTTTCATGTCACCAATGTGCTCTTGTTTTCCCTCGAAGACCATCAAGTCGTCAACGTGAATGATCACAAGACTAAATTGAGCATCCAATTGTCGCGCATAGACACAAAGTTCGGCAGGAGTACGCGTGAACCCTTGGCTTTCAAGGTGTGCGTTAAGACGACGGTTCCATTCTTGTGCTGCTTGCTTTGTTCCGTACAAAGCTTTATAAAGCAGACACTTCTTGTAACGGTGTTTCTGGTAGATAAATCCATCTAGCTGATCCATGTAGATCACTTCCTTTAACTCTCCGTAGAGGAATGCAGTGTCGAAATCAACATTCTCCATCAACAAATCTTGCTCCGCCGCAAGTACAAGAGCAACGTTGATCGACTCTTTTCGCGCCACTAGAGCAAACTTCTCAATAAAGTTTACACTAGGACGCTGAGTGAATCCCTTTGCTACGTCGTGCCTTGAACTTCATGATTTTTTCGTTAGTTTTGCACTTATGCGAAATACCCGCTTGCACCCTATTGATCTCTTGTCCGAGGGTAAACTTTGAAGCATCCACGTGTCATGCTGTGTCAGAGATTGAATCTAACTTATCATTGCACGCATCCATTCGTATTTGTTCTTGCTTCGCAGCACTTGGTCGTATCTCGATGCGCTTTCGCCGTCCACTTCAGCGCTAAAACAGTGTTGTACCGGTAGCTAGCGTCATAGTCGTCGAGGTTGCTTAGATTGGTAAACTCTTGCTCGTAGCGCTTGACCGCTTTATTCTTGCGTACTGGTCTCATATTAAAATCTTGTTCGAAGTCTCGTCCTGGTGTGCTAGATTGTCGTGTCGTGATTGCACCGATTGGTCTGTCCATTGGTCGTGTGCTGTCAGGTGTCGTTATCGGACTTCCTGGTACCGGCGTGCAGGTTCCCTCTTTGCTTGTGCGTGGTCGCTTGGATCCTGATTATCCTCACCATCGCCCACAACGTCAATTACAATAAGCGTGTCTTCGTTGTGCGGCTGCTCCACCACAGTTTCCGCAAACATCACACTCCGGAAAAACTACTTTTGCAGTGGTTGTATCAAGAAGTCGATACTCGTTGTGCTGCTTGGCCAATCGGAGCAGCATACACCGCACACCAGAGGATTCCAGCTTGCTTCTCTTCGCTTTAGGAACATGCGAGAAGCAAAGACTTCCAAACACTCGCAATAAATGAATACGGGGTTTGCGCTTGAACATCATCTCGAACGGACTTGGGCTCGGACTGGAAGCGCTTGGTGAAGCGCTTGGAGATATGTTACGAATACCTATAGCGGTCAGCATCGCCTCACACTATTATGTTTTGTCCATATTGGCTTCGCTTTGCATACAACGCGTCACCTCGACCAGTGTGCGATTAAGTCTCTCTGCCATGCCATTCTGCTCTGAATTATACAGCACTGTAAACTCCTGGTTAATCATCTTTTGAAGACGGAATAGATTCATCTCATAATTGCGGTACTCATCGCCGTTATCACTGCGTAGTACGTCACGTCCAAACCGCATTTGATTTTTATATCGTGACAGTACTTTTAGACGCTTTAGTAGCATTGCTCTTCTTCCGTAGCGGAAAGTCCATCGCATAACGGCTTTTCATCATCATGAACATCGCGACGTCGCGATAGTCAGATCTTGATGCTGGTGTTATTGATCCCAGAACATCCGATCATACGATTGAGTCCATACGGTGGCTCTCCCTCGCTGCTGCATCAGCCTCATTGTTGTTGAAAGTCTTGCGTACTTGCTTGGCTGTTGCACAAATGTCACAGACGACCTTCGGGTCCATGCATTTTCCCTTTATGCAGCCGCCTTTAATCAGCTTGTTCACGGTCGAGTATGACACGTGTCCGAGTCGGCGATGTCACAGTTCAGCTTCATTCTCTAACACATGGCATTGTGGGATCTCTTCAACATTGAGTGTAAGAAGCATTCCACATCGCATTCCTGTCGCGACGATTCGCCCGCTTTTTGATACAGTACACCCATCGCTGTTGATCTCAACCGTCATCCCGCGCGCAGTAGCTGCTGTCAGCGAGAACAGTTCCTTGTTGAGGTCTTTCACGTGGAGTGTATCCTCCAGCCGCGCATTAACCCACAATGTGCCACTCCAAACACGCAATACCACCGTGCCTTGTCCAAGCACCTTCAAGCTCGCATCGTTTTCGCGCTATTCACATTGCGAGCCGTCGGAGATGTCGTGTATTCGATAAACGCGCCTTTATCGTTGAACATATGTGCCGTGGCGCCGCTGTCCATGATCCAGCAGTCGCTCGTACTTCCTTGAGTGGCGTTGAATGCCACATTCGAGTGATTGTCTTGCCTCTCGCCACTCTCAGGTTTCTTTTTCCGGCAGTCGCGCGCGTAATGTCCGCGCTTACCACAATTGAAGCACTGAACACTTGACCCTGTCTTTTGCTGCCCACCGCTTCTTTTGTTGACGCTTTTCTTCTCGTGTCGTTTTCCGACATGTAGCGCTGTCTCGTCTTCAATGCGCGAAGAGTCCTTTTTGCGCACTTTCTCGGCGATCAGCTTGCTCACCAAATCTTTAAAGCTGAATTGTGTGACGCTCATGCGAAAAGCCTGCACCAGACTTTCGTATTGTGCCGGAAGACTTCGTAGCAATGTTGCACACGTATCTTCTTCACTTGGTCCACACGAAGCTCCATTCATGTCCATCACGAGCCGCTCTAGCTCCCTTATGTGAGCACTCATGTCTGGTGCCGTATACTTGAATGTTGAAAACTGCTCTTTCAGCCGCAGCCGACTTGCCATGTCTTGAGTCCGATGAACTCGCGCGAGAGCTACCCATGCTTCGCGTGTACTACCCGTTGTAATGACATGCATGAGATGAGTGTCGCTCAAGTTAAGCACGATCGCAGCGTGTGCCTGCTGCTTCTTTGCCTCGGAGACGACGGATGTGGCTTCTAGCGATTCCCATAATCCCTTATAAATATGATACATCTTCATCTTCATCTTGAACGCCCATAACGGATAGTTGGTATCGTCAAACTGTGCCACCTTGAGCGCAGAGTCTTTACTTGAGCTCATAACCTGTTAATGGTTAGCAGAGCGTTGAAGTGAAGAACACTTGTTGGTCGAAGCAGCAAAACCAAAAGTGAATTACGTTATGAGTGCAAACTCGTTCCTACCGTTGCTACTCATCTTTCCTGCTCCATTCATCACTCCAAAAGTTTCATCAATCCAGCAGTTCCTTTCCCATGTTCCTTTCCCATAAACGGTTTCTCTGATGTGGCACACGGCTCTTCTGTAGCACACACTGTTGTCCTATAGCTGTAAGACTACTCAGACCATGTTCTGACACATGGACACGCTGATCCATATGCATGTCCATAACAGTCATATCGCATCAACTATTCTTAACAGGTTCCTGGTCCCAGATCGAGATTAGGGTACTTGAACGTCCATCCATCTGAGACAAGCATCCAGTTGCATTTCCCAGCAATTTCCTAGCAATTTCCACCACGTATATGGCTCTTATTTTCACCTTGGGTGGCCAGGAACCGTTAGCATAAATTCCGTAAAGTGACTTTGCCACAATTGCTATACTGTACGTGACTGCTCAGAATTCTGTGAAATCGATGCTGAGCTTGTTCCGTACGGTAATCAACGCTATCCAAAACTCCGCGGGGACGGGATAGACCTTTTCTTCAAAATTTTCGACGAAGCCCGTATATTCAAAGAGGTCTCCTCCGTGGACTGAGAGCAGTACGTGCAGAAATTGATTCAGGTGGTACAATATCAGCTGGTCTTTGGAAAAAATCGTGCAAAACATGCTCAGCAAGATTAAAGGATACAGAATGAAACGCTTTATCAATGGCCAGACACCGGCACGCCTCCGGTGACTCACGCGGTAGAGCCAGAAGACACTATTGTTCAAGGACAATAATGGAATTTATTTTCGATCCAGCGGTACAGAAAATCGGATATGCAACGTTGCAGGAGCATTGTCAGAAACCAGTGTCTGCGTCAAGTGGTCGTCGGCTCCGGGATGGCACTCAAGAGGAATGGAAAATAATCAGCGGGTTAGCTGAGGGGAGCATAGTCGGCCAGACACGAACACGATGAAGATTAGCACGAAGCTGACCAACGGCGAGAACGGGTCAACTCAGTCTAGTCTTCCAGGGACACCGAATTAGCCGCAGATAAAAGCGACCAGAATCATCTGATCGGCGGGATTATTCATCTCAGCGGCGTCTAGGTTGTCTGACGCGTCAAGAAGAAATGGAAGCGTAAGAGATCGCTCTCTAGATGCTGGTGTGCGCAAGATTTCCAACGATTTCGGCATTATGGAAGAGCTGTCGAAGCTGATGGCGTCGTCAGCTAGGCGGCCTTACGACAGGGTATACCGCGCAATACGCGATATTGAAGCCGATCCACTCAAACTCGCGGCGGTGCACGCTTTGGTCCCCATCGGTATGCCGCAGCCGTGAATAAATAGGAGGAGGCATTATAATGGTACAAACGAGACAAAAAAGACGTGTGATAACGGTTCAAATGACTGATGAAGACTAAACGTTTGCAGGGCAGAATATTGTGATAAATCAAATAATAGATATTAGCGTTAGTAGATAGGAGCATGGAGAGTAAGGATGCCTAGCGCATCAGAGTAAAGAGACAGATAGCGCAAGAGAAACAGGCAATGACATGAGCTTTTTATCGCAGTACTATCGACTTAAGGCTAATAACATCCCTTGAGCACAGTAAGAGCGCGGCAGAGCTCATTCCAAATTGTGTACTCTTCTCTGTTGAATCTGATAAGTAAAATAATTCACCTTACGAAAACGCGAGTATTGGATGTCATAATTTAGAGTCGCATTGCACTTAAAAGCCCATTTATCGAAAGCAAAAAATTAATTGATCATACAGTAACGCTAACGTGGGGTAGATTTAGTAATATAGTGTGGTAACGTAAAATTCCTCTTATTTTATTAATTTTGTTTGTCAAATTTCAATATATAATAATATTTAAATATTTAAAGAAAAAAATCTTTTTTATGTTAAAATTATTGTTGTGTATTGCTACATTTCGTTTAATTGCCAACTTTCCGTGTTTTTACTTATGTATGGGCTTTTCTACTGATCTTATTAAAATTGCAGTACAGGGTATCAATAATTTAACACTATATTAACACCACCATCAGCTTCAGGAATATCATTGTGCACACATGAATTAATATCCGCTACTTACTAACCTAGTATATACAAGAATTCAGGATTCTCTGGGTGTTGGCAGCCCCACGAATGGAAATCTGAAGTAATATTCGCATTGGCCGTGAAGGCAATAGAGATCCGTCCCTAAATAAAAAGAAAACAAAGTGCTATTGAACTCAAAAATCTAAAATACTAAACTTTTTCTAGGAATTCAATCAATTCTGACCTTCTATTGCTTGAGACCTTCAATCACTTTCTATGAAATTATCTTCTCTAAATCATCTTGTAAACAGGCCTGAATCATTTTCAGTAAAGTACATCATCAGCCTAAATAAAGATTTCTTAGTTCTCACATATTAGTTTTGTTCATGTTGAAAAACACCGTACGGCTCATAGCGAGCATTTACAGCCCGAATTCCAGGCAATGTTGAATCTATGGCTCCCTCATTAGCTGAACTAACCTAGACGTAAATCCTGATGCTGCGCAGTTTTTAGCTTCTATGGAGTTGCGACTATCCGCTGGAGATCTTGATGTTGTCCTCAGGTAGGCTAAGGCGCTCAGAATACACATAGACCCTGACCTCGATTATTTTTATAATTAGGAAACATGCCTTGTTTGACATTGAGGCACCCAAGTTGACAGACCTTCCTTTAGTTTTAGATTTTAATCATCTCTCCGGCTTTTGGCGGAAAGTTCGTTATCTGTCATAGATTCTAGATAAGTACGCTTATTGATCATGAGAGATATGGCATTCTGGGTGATCTGAAATGCAAACTTACTGTAAGCTCAATTTGCCAGACTATTTTGGCTCATTTCTATATTCTTAGCCTTGTGCTGGCAACTCTCGAGCCTTTGTGCATTGGTGACAGTACTTTTGACATGAGTATATAAAATTCAGAAGGGAAACTGCTAATTTACTAATTTTTCCTTTTCGCAAAAAATAAAATCTCGTAACTCATAACTCGGCTAGTTCATACAATTTGTCTCCACCAAGCCTATGAGTTATCCAAGGAATGGCTTTATCACGTAATCCAACTAGGCCTATCTTTGGTACCTTTGCTTAGGCGAAATGATGCTTTCCATCGATGTCGGGAGAGGGTTGACGGCAGAAACTGACAGACTAGCTAGTCTATACTTGTAGCAGCTACTACACAAATAGCTAATGTTTTACCTTTCTGATGTTTTATGCACGTCGATCGACCAAAGATGGTCAATAATTGAAGTGACTGTAAAATTAAAAAGTATTTTTGATCGATCTGTCTCCGCTACACTCTCCGCTCATCAAGTGATGATAGTGATCTTCAGCTGTAATTGAATATACATTAAAACATTGAGCAATCTTGACTAAGTGTAATTCACAGTTATTTTTCTACTGTCGTAAACGGACCTGTGTTTGGTCTTTTTATCGTTAGACTTCCTTGACTGATGCTTTGTTTGCTATGTTAATTATCAAGACTTTTTATTGGATATAAGCTGCAGGGATGAGCGTGCCATCTTATCGTAAGACTACTCCGCTGTGTGGAAATATGACCGACAGGGTAAGAGGAGACTCAGATATAAACTCAGGTATAGAAAGTGACAAAATGAAGCCGAAGAAGTGGATGTATACGCAGAGAAAACTGCGGATGATGTTTGAAGGTATTCAACACGGTAGAGGAGATTGGACAAGGGCGCTAATGGCGATGAGGTTTACAAAATCAACAACAACAACGCCCAAGATGATGTTTGCAAAAAGGAAAATCAAGACAAAAACAAAATTAACGACGACCACGACCACAATTACATCGAATATGACGACGAACAGGATGACGCCGGCCAAATGAACCATCAAAACAAAAATAAAAATGACGACGACCACGAACACACGACCATGATCATAATAAATTCAACTCATTCTTTGTTCCGTTGCAGTTGTTATTGTCTTTGTCTGATGTTAGTCGCATCCGTCAGACGGCGTGGGAAGCACAGCAAAACCGGACGTCATACGTCGATCTACCGGTCGTCTCGCTGTGATGTAGGGTCTTTACAGTGCTCCCATTCGTGATTTATTTTTGTTTCGTGCACGTAAATCTTCACCGTCTTGTTAAGCGGATCCCATAGATCGGTAGGAACTATTACAGCTGCATGTAGTCGGACAATTCACGTCTTTATCATCGGCTGTGACGGTGCCGAAATCATGAGGTGTCGCTGTGACGTGGCAATGAGGAACACCAAGACTTTGTTCATAGAATTGGGCTGCATTGATACGTCCGCATTGGACCCACAGCTGACGTCAATGGCTTCTTCCATTTGTTGAGCGTCTCGTAACTTGTCAAATCGCCGTGCACGGAGCAGTGATTTTACCTAGACACAGGCTAGCTGAAGGTAGACCGCGACAGCGTGAGCATCGACAGCCGCGGCGGGAGGCATTAAGATTGAAATCAACTGCATCTCAGGAGGTAGAGGGGGTGGGGTGGCTTCACAAGAGCCGCCTCCCCCAAATCCTGGAAGCAGCAAGCATCGCGCGGGACGCTCGAATTTGTGCGGTGAGGCTGGGGACGAGGGGGTTCTTAGCCGCAACCCACAGATCAAAGACGGATCGCATGGTGCTGTTCTCGACAGTGGGTAGAAGGTGTACCGGGGCCTCAGTCGCTTGAGGTGGGAGTCCAACCCTTCGAGTGAGAGGAACCAATCCCACGGTGAGGGGTCTTCACGACCGGCCAAACAACTGACGGAGGGGGGCTAGAATCTTAAGGGGTCATCTCCACGAAATCATCCAGCGGTGCGTGGCCGGGGGTGGGTATCTGCCAGCGCAGCGAAGCGATGACGTGGCTGGTCGGAGTGGACCCATCATAGTTCCTCAATTGAGTAACGAGCAGTTATTTGCGGCGGTGACGGCTGAACTCCGCGCCGCTCCCGAGGCGACCCAACGGGAGGCGTGTAAAGCCACGGTGGCGGCTTTGTTCGCTGCTGAGATGGAGGCGCTTAATATACCATCTGAGCGAGTCCCGCAGGCGAAGAAGAGTTACGTAAGTTCAAAGGGGCGGAGAAGCTCAGCTCCTCGGCTTTTTTGAGGAAGTCAGTGTCATCGATGGTTATACTTATGCAAAATGGTGCAAGTACGCCCGGGAGATGTGTCAGGATCTGTACAAATCCTCCTGGTATTTGTCGACTATTCTCGAGAGTGTAACCAGAAAAGTCAAGTGGGTAGGGAAACCTGTGCTGAATCAATGGGCAGCAAAAGTAACGGGCGCTTGTGCGTCCAGTCACTCTTCTGAGAAAGTCCTACAGCTGGAACCTTTTCAAATGTTAATGTTCAATCCAGAAAAGTACGCAGCGGCGGAGCTTGAAAGGCTACGGGTGATTTGTGCGTCTTGAGGTCGGGATAGATTGGGTCCGCGACTATGTGCTGGCACCGAAGACGAGTGGACAGTCATTCAGGGGTTAGCTGAGAGGCATATCGTCAGCTGTGGGCTGCCGGCTAGTATCAAGAGAATTTTCACCGCGCAGGACCGATTGCGGTTTCATACTACAGTTTAGCAGCAGGTGGAGAGAAAATTATCCTTTTCTCTTATGGGTACAGAAACCATTGCTGTGAGCCAACAACATACGCAAGAGTTGAAGGAGGATATGTTGCTGGCTGCAGCGGGTCTAAAGGTCAACCATGAGGACCTTCACCTTATGCTGAGTCAAGTCAAGACTAACTGTTACAATAAGGTAACGGTCCATTCATATATTTTTCTTTACTCGGATAGCGGCGAAGAAAATTCAGTGCACGGTCTTCCCGTTCAGACGTCGTATGTACCAGCTGCATATTCCGCACGCTTCGAGAGAGGGGGCAGTATGACAGAAAGGTTGGGGCTGACGGCACGCAACTGACGATGCAAACGAAATACGTCATTTTGCTCGATAATGTCACACTTTTCATGGACATCGGTCGTCTTACAGCCTTTTTCACGGAACATATTAGTGCAGCGGTCGATCTGGAGAACTTGGATGCGTGCTCACCTACCTCCTTCACCTCCACGGTCTGGAGATTAGCGGTCCAGTTGGCAGGGTGCCTCGAGTCTCTCCGCGGCATCGTGCGCATCGGCTGGTATGGGACGTATATCGTCCTTAAGCATTCGGAAGTGGGGCGGCGCCAGCAGTGCCTGGGCTGAAGGACTTTTGGGCACCCTATGTCGCGGTGTGGTTATTCTACTGAACAACTACAGGGTCCGGGGTGCGTGATTGCCACCGAGGTGGAAGTAGCGACTGTTGAGGATCTAGCAGCTCCATTTCACAGCTTTGCGGGAATGCATCAGGTGGCGTCTTAACGGATGTGTCTACAAGCCCAAGCGGATACGGTGACGGATCTGGCGGTGAATCCGCCTGAGATGTACGGCAACGGTTCGGAACATGGTCAAGACCGTTCTATATCCACCGGTATGCGGGATGACGGCACTCGTATCCGCAGCGGCTTGAAGTCACATAGAGTGCCATCGGGTGGTACCGCTGACGTCCCCACGACAGCTCCTCGACCTTATGAGTCACGGTGTCTCGCCATGGCCGTAATGCCCGGCGGGACATTCCATAAAGCGTTTCTTCCCGTCGACGCCTTAACCACCAGGTATGCTGTACTCAGGGAGACGGGTGATGCTGTCTCTGACCACAGGGCGACAACCACCGCGGACTCTACTCAGTGGCGCGACGAAGGGGGGTATACCAACCGATTGGCTGAATCGTCAACTGCGTGTGTCCAAGGTGCCGGGGAGCAGATACGTATTTTTAAAAGTACGTCACCGCAGGTGCCGAGCGCGCCTCAATTAGTGGCTCTAAAGCAGCAGGAACGTGCAGCAGTTCAGCGATTGCTTAAAGGTGCGGGAAGCCTAAAGGGGCATCGTCTGGAGTCTCCTGAAGTGGACGAGTTGGCATCCTCCTTGGAGGATTCAATTTTACGGGCATTGCGATTAATGCACGTCTACACACCGGCGACAGGGAATTGGCTGGTGCTCTCTGTAGTCCAAGCACTGGCCAACGACGACATGTGTCGTATGGAAGAGGTACTGCTTCGCGCGGATTCGGGTATGCAAAGAGGGTTAAAAGACACGGGTCAACTGCACATGACGGACCAATTTGAATATGCGAAAAAGGTTAAAACACTGGTTAATGTCCATCGCGGATGGATGGCCATGTCCACTAAAGAGTCAGCCAAACAGTTTACGCAGTATCGGGGGGAATACGCCGCCAATGCCGGTGATCGGGTTACTCCATTCAGATACTCTAACTGGGGAGTTAGCGTCACGCTGCTTGTGACTGCTAAACTTCTGCAAAGCGACATATACGTGCTGGGGCAGCCAATCAAACTTCACTTTTCATGGCACTGCTGCATTTATCGTCCCAGCTCGATGAATGAGACAAACAAGGTTATTGAGACAGTTAAGCAGCTCATCTTGACTGTTTCGGAATGCTTAGAACTTATTGCGACTGCCAAGCAAGGTGACCAATTGCAATTCCCTTTTACACTCCGGTACACAGACCGCCATTATTCGGCCTACGTGCACTGCACGGTTCCGGTTCCAGGCGGCGCTATGGTCTCAACGGCGGACAGCAGCGGTAAGGACATGGATATCTCTCAGGATAAAATGAGTGATGACGAAATGAAGGAGGACGACGAGGGTCTAGCGGAGGTTGTTAGTGCTGACACTTGACCTCTATGGGGCGGTGATATCAGTGAGCTGTCTACCAGACTCGCGGCCTGCAATATTACGTACACATTGCGCCGCGACATTCAGTTGATTATCTGGTGCTCAGCAGCACCTCGTTATCCCGCACTGCTTGAGTTCCTGGTGAACATAGTGGCCACCAGCTCTGCGGATGCCCAGCTCCGCTTACTGGCTACAGATCTTCTACAGATCAGTACAGCGGCCATCCAGCGGATGCAAATCGATTATAATGTCTCGGGTACGGTGATGGGCCAGTGAAAATCCTGGGCGGCCGAGAGGGAGACTCTTTCCGACGATCGAGGTGGTTTACCGGATCTCTTGCAGTCGCCGGTTATTGATCTTGGGGTTATTCCACGTGCGGGTGCCATAGCGGACAGTGGCGCGAGCAGCACTCACGGGGATGCCTTCTCAGGGGTCTTTTTGTGCGAATATAGATCCTCTCCAGGCGCTGGAGCTGCAATCGGGGGATGGAGACCTTACCAGTGTAGTTATTCGGCAACATTCCACGACACTGGTCACACACCGGGTTCCGAAGTCTAAGCAGCCAATAATACTCGAGGGAAAGCGGTCAAGTGCTATCATAAACGAAGGACCTAAGTCCTGGCAGGCATGTAGCACGAGCTTGAGTCGGAGTGGCCAAGGAAAGAACTTACTAGGTTCCCAATTGTGGATTCTAGTAACGCTTTATGGAATAAAATGGCTCAAACAGAACCGCGGCGCCTACTTACTATGGTTCGCGATTTTCCGCATAAAAGTCAACTTCTGCAGGTTTTGAGCGGTGACAAACTCGTGGCGTGGTCCGCGGTCTGGCGCCAAGAAATTATGTATGATCGTCTCGTTGCGTATCGCGAACGGACCTCTGACCCTTTCACTAAAGGATGGATCGACGACTGGAAGCACCGCACTTTGCGCCGACTAGCCCAGTCCTCACTAGCACCTCTTATCAATAGTACGGATGATTGACGGAGGTTAAGAGATAGCGGATACGGTGGGGACGACCTTCTGCAACGCTGTGATATCCCTCACAAAGGACAAATTGCCCGTCACATCCTTTTTGTGTCACGGTACAATGCAGAGATCAAGTCCGTAACGGGCAAAGACGCCGCCAAAGATACTGGCATTGCGTCCCAATTGCAGCGGCATTTCGCGGGACTGAAATCCCTGACGGTATATCGCTCTGCATTCACGGCGATGGTCGAACACGACGACTGGATGATACTCGACACGTTCTTTGAACACTCAATTGAGTGTTCACAGCCTATCTCAGTGCTAAGAGCAGCCATATGCGACATCCCGACCCAGGGTTCCGGCGCCCGGTCCCCCAGGCGGATAATCTTTATGGTATGTATCATCAGCTCAAACGGCCTGAAAACTCTTTTGCTGGCGGAGGAGACGCGGTCTATCACCAGTGGAAGGTCATCTGTTTTAAAAAGCAGAACGTGCGGGGATTTACCAAGGCTGCAGACCTAGTTCGCTCGAGGCCTGGAGGCGTATGCCAACGGTCCAGCGCCCCATTGTCCGTTGCCTACAAGAAACGCATTTTAACAGTGACGGAACGGCAACGGCACTGTGTGATGACTGGATGCACCGGTGGGGTCAACCACAGCATGTCACGGGGTGTCCTCTCTCATACCGTAGAATAGGTGAAGACAAAACTGGAGGGGTGGCGAAATTGCTCGACCCCCGTCGGGCTGCCGATGCACGCCCGTGGCATCCTAAATTGTGGTCGAACCGGGTCATATGCGTGGACATAGAAAAGGTTCTCTGGTTAACATTTATGCTCCAAATCCTCCTGCCGAAAGAGAAACCTTTTTTTCTACTTGTGGGTTGGCCGTGGCCAAGCCGGGACTTTATTCTCGTGGGCGCCTTTAATTCCGTCCAAAGTCCGAATCTCGACCGCTTTAATGGCATGCGTACTGGACGTCCTGAAAGTGCGCAGTTAGTCCCTTTGCTAAATTTAGTGGAGCTTGAAGACGCCAGGATATTGTCGGCCGGAATGAACGACGACGATACGCCTGACCCGACCGATTGTTTTACGTACTGGACCCCATCGACAGCTAGCAAAATCGACAGATTTTATGTTCCCCTCACGGGTCCGGCGACGGTGCAATGGGTAATAATGATCGAGCCCTCGGACGAGTCCGATCATCAACGGGTGTCACTAGTTCTAGCGCATAGTGGGTTAAATGCACCGGCACGTCGTATGGCACGTCCTGTTCAATACCCTATTCACTCACAGCATCCGGCGCGGGTCCAGCAGGCACTAATGACGGAGCTGATTGATCGGAACGTGGGGACGATACAGCTACGTGTATATGGGATGATCAGGTCCTTTAGTGTATAGCTGGAATCAAAACGGTACGTAAGCGAAAAAATAAACAACAAAGCAAACTGTATACGTCCAAGATTCAGCGTCAAACTCGAGCGGGTCTCACGAGTCGACAGCAGCTCATACACGCACATCAGGTTACTCTCCGACAAGAGTGTATGATTCAGAAGGGCCGCAGGTTGGTGCGTACAACAGATCGGCTACGCTTGGATTTTAAGCGAGTGTCAGATTGGGAGTGGGAACAAACGGTAATCAAACTTCACCACCTCCATGGGGCAGCCTTTGTACGCCATGCAACCATCTCGGATAAGGTTGCGACGGATGAGCAACCGGTCTTGGGACATATTCACAACTCTACACCTCAGGGGATCATGCGTCAGGCGTTCGAAGAATTCGTCACGATTCAGGAGAATCGTAAACTGACTACGATTGAAAATGATCACTTGCTTCAGCCTGTGAGCATGGCTGAAGTAGTCACGGCGAGAACAGGACTTAACCAGCACAAGGAAGCGGGACCTGATGGGCTAAAGTACGACTTCTATAAAGACTCTCAAACTATTTTGGAGCCGGCGATGGTTATCCTCGGTAACGAGTTACTGACAGGAAAGGACCCACCGCCATCGTTCTTAGAAGGCCTCATTATACCACTTTGCAAAATGGGGGACTCATCGTCGATGCGATGGGTTACCGTCCAATATCGCTTCAAGAAACAGGGTACCAAATAATTGCCAAGATTCTGGCAACACGCTTACAAAGAATTCTGCCCATAGCGATTGGAGACAACCAGCAAGGATTTGTGCACGGACGACAGATGATGGAAACGGTAATGATGATGTTGGCCGCAGTTTCTACGGCTCAGGTAGAACCCGATTTGCCTGCAGCATGAAGTCGAATTATATTGATGCTTGATTTGAAGAAGGCATACGACATGGTGGCACGGGATTTTCCCTTTCAGGCCCTAGAATCGTTTGGCTTGGCAAGTCCATTTATTTGCATGATGCGAAAATTAAATGAATCTACCACCGCTAAATTTTGGGCCAATGACTCCCTTTTTCAACCTTTGGAGATCACGACGGGAATTCGGCAGGGCTGCTCTCTGGAGTGATTGTCATTCATCCTGGCCGCAGAGGTCCTGTCGTTCGCGATCACACAGGATCGTGAGCTCCAAGGGAGATATCGGGGCTTAACGTGCAACCGACAAAAAAAGCCAGGTACTCTTTTTGAATAAGGCAGTGTAGGTACCCGAATATGAACGGATACCGGTGTTGTCTCGTGGTGAAAAAAAACGTTATCTTGGCCACCAACTGGGAACAGGGGCGCTCACGTACGTGAATTGGGCTGTAAGAATTCGAAACGTGCGGCGGCTACTCGCGACAGCTACTCGGGTGGCTACTAGTGTCTCTTTACGGGTCCTTATACTCAAATTTATCATGCTACCAGGTATACTCTTCACGGTGGCGGACGTCGATATGCCCCACTGGGCGGACGAGGAGCTCCAAAATCTTCACAAACAGTTCTTGTGGAAATATGGCAACCTCTATGAAACGCAGTAGGCATAAAGTCAACCATGGGATCCTGTACACACCGCGGGAATTCGGTGGGGTTGGTTTAGTATCGATAGCGGTTGCCGCTAAATTGCAACGGATGAAACACGCTCTGCTTTGGCTTACGCAGTGGGGAGACAGATACGTAGCAGCTTGATAATATTGGACATTCCGGGAGGCTCAGGGTGATGTCTCTACCGTGATCATAACCCTAGGCCCTTTTCACTCCCGCAGTACCCGAAGCAAGATAAGCGGTGTGTCGCTCCGGGCTGAGATCTGTACTTGGCTTAGGCCGTCGGATTTGGAACAAGAGGCACTCCAGGATAGAAATCGTCAACATATGCCACGGCTCATCTTGTAGACTATGTGCTGGCGGGACGATGACCGGCTGACAATTTCGTTAACGGCACCGTTACCTGCAGTTACTTGAGAGATATTAGCCGTGTCCAGACGGTACTGGTTCATGTATTGGTGGACAGACAACCCTTGGATCTGCGATGGCATAGGTCCACCCGATGACGCGCTCGAACTACGACCGCATCAGACCCTGCTCACTCCAAGATCTAGCCATCGAACGAACAGGTCCGTTAATATACGTGTGTCACGTCCCCAAGGCTGTGGGGGCAGTGAGGCACCACAAATACCGCGTACTAGGACGCTGGGCGCTAGCAATTCTGTTGGGCAGTCGTCCCTTGGCGATAGCCCAAAAATGTGAGGTTCTCCCCACTATGGACTTGCAAGAAAACTCGGACCTCCGGCAATCTTACATCTGTGTGCTAATATAACCTGGTGTAGTCCGTGGGGTATCAGAGACGGTGCGGGGTAAACCATACGAAGGAATATGCTGAAGCAGAAGTCATACGGGATTAACTGGACAGTGGAAGGCTTTACTGTGACTCCACTGGAATATTGGGACGATGTCGCCGCCCTCCAGCGCGCTCAAAAGGACCAAGGCCTTGTCATCGAGGCTCATCCATCGATCCACAGCTTTCCTTGGCATGCCCCACCAAACATAGCGAATCGACACGTACTGGGGCACATCAAGCGCCAAGCTTATTGCAATGCCAATATGGGGATCGGTACGGCGTTGGAAGGTCTGCTCCAGAAGTTACAAACATGCGTAGACCGGAAAGATTGGCACTCTGCGGCTCTTCACCAAATCCCGAATCAGCTGTGGAATCACCAAAATACGATCACGGAGTTTCATGTGTGGGTCTATTATCGGCTGCTACTCCAACAGCTCATTCTATTTTTCCGGGTAGGGACCTAGACAATAGCTGTCGACGGCTTTCCGTCTGTGACGGTCACAAGGAGACACTAAAGTACATTTTCTGAACATGTCCGGTGGCCCAATGATGCTGGCAGGCGGTACTGACCGTATGGCTTGGGTTCGACGTGCGGCCGAATGAAGTGAGTCGATATGCGGGGCACTCCATGGCACGGATGCCACCGCCTTTATCTACGACACTATTGTACCGGCTGCAGCGCGCCTTTGGAGATACAGTAGAGGCGTACATTGTTGAGTGGAAGCGCATCTGGTGGATCCTGTGCTCCGTCGGTATTTTGATTCTATGGATCCAGCGCAATCAGGTTGTGCACGAACAGCAACAATTTCACTCCAGGGGAGTGTCCAAGCGTTTTGCTCCAACGGCCTTCGGCAATCACGAGCTTTATCGGCACAAAAGCACTGAACGCTACATTCTAGGGTTTAGGGCATTCGACTATAGCAGTGCATCGAGATATTCGACACCAGCACTGCTCTTTCCAGAGCACCATATCATGTGGTGAGCCACGTACAACCACCGGGCCATTCGACACCGGCGTTGCTAATCTGGCTTAGGACATTCCAGAAGTCTTGTTCACATTCATACCGTGTAACAAGCTATCTGTTCCTCTCTAAAATGTGTCTCGTCCATTCAATACAAAAGCATGCCGTCCTTTCTCTGCACGAAGAAGACCATTTACACGTCTTTAACTGCTAACTGCACTTTTTTTAGACATCCTTGCATCACCACTCCCATCTCGTCGTCACAAGGCTGCAACGATACATCCAGGTTACAGCTTGCATTGCAGCCATGCAGGTACCCCTTCATACTACTACTCCGTCTACTCTACTTAATCACACTCGAGTCTTCACGCTCCTAAGACCCACATCAATCTTGTAGCTTGACTGAAGACATTCTTCCACGAAAATCGGAGCGTGTTTTTGACACAGTGCCTTGTTGATCACAGGACTCAAGCGTCTTGCCAACTTGTGACCATGGCGATCGAGCAACCTACACTACGTTTTCATAGAAAAACCGTCCTGGTCAGCACACTCACAATCTTCGTCTGCACCATTAGACACGTCCGAATCTTCTCCAAGCAGCTGCTCCACTGATGCAGACTCCAGTTCCGTTTTCATGGCATACGTGGTTGTATTTTTTCGGCAGGTTGATTGAAGAACGGAAACGCGCTGCTCTTGCTCCCCTAGATCTCGTAGGTGTGCCATTGTCGGTCAATGCATTCGTGGACAAGGCATTGCGAGTTAAGCTTCTTCCATTGTTGTTTTTCGATTCCTTTTAGTTTAAGTAAATATTATTTTAGCTATTGAAAATGCCTATAATTGATGCTCATAAGCCGCGTCATTTATTGACCATCTTTGGTCTATCGACGTGCATAAAACACGAGAAAAGTAATAATTTAGCTATTTGTGTAGTAGCTGCTACAGTATCTGCTAGCTAGTCTGTCAGTATCTGCCGTCAAGCCCCTCCCATCAATGTCTGCCTTAAGTAATGGTCAGGGATGTTAATTGACCGGTCGTAATGCTTAAGTGACGGTCACTGTCACAATGACCGGTCAAGTGACCACAAGTGACCTTAAGTGATCATGCCTTTATTTAATACAATGTTATTTAATATAATGCCGCTTAAACACAAATACTACGGTGAATGACATTAATACTACGGTCACAGAAACTACGTCCGCAAAATGTGATTTAGCCAATCACAGCTTATATCATTTTTTACAGCTCGATAACAAAACAAAAAGGAAGCCAATAATGTGCGGCTTGCTGGCGCCGGGCAGACGTGCTGAATGTAGGCTGAACGAAAGCAGTCAAGCAGCAACAAGTACGCACTTAAAACCTTCTGTGTTTGAGGCGCCTTCCACTATATTTTGTGCTGCCATGTTTCTTCGTTGTTGTTGCTGTTGTTGATGCTGTTAGTGCAGCTACTGCGTACCAGAATGTAGCCGGAGAACGCTTGCCGCAACTTAAGCAGCAGACGCTACCACACGAGCACCTCAAGATATCATAAAGCCTAAGCGGGTCATACGACGAAGTTGGCAAGGTCATTAGTATCATGCTGGACCAGTAGTACGTACTTAACAGTTTTTGCGTTGCTGCGCATTTGACTAAAATTTGTGTTGCCATTTAAAATTGCTTGTTGTCGTTGTATTAGTTGTTGTTGTTGCTATCGCTGTTTGTTTTTGCTGTTGTTGCTCGCTGATTTCGCTGTTGTTCCTGCTGTTAGTGCAGCCATTTGCGTACAAGCCCCTCAAGCTACAGGAAAGCTAAGCTTTTCAAACGACGAAGGTGACAATGTCGCCTGATTTTTCTGTACCGCATGTGTGGTCGTAGTATCAGTGTCTGTGGCTTTAGCGGTACCCATACTATTTTTATGGCCATGTTTACAGCTTTACAATACAGCTTTCAATATTTATTATTAGTCACCATTCTTCTTCATCGCGCTTCTGACTTCCTTTGTTAATTTTTTCCTAGTCGTTTTCGTTTCAAACATGCAACATAATAGAAATGACCACCATCAATCCTCGTCAACAGCAGAACATGTGAACGAACATGGATGGCTTTTTATTATAGCTTATTGACCATGATGATGATTATGTAGACCATTGACCGGCCAGTATATAAATTTTTATTTTGAATTTAGCAGACATTGAATGGTTCAATCGGTATACCTCCCTCCTTAGCTATGCCTCAACTCAGATCCTGCCATAATTATCACAACCACTAATTACATCATCAAAAGATTTACTTTTCTCCTCAATAGATGCACCTTCGGTCAAAAAGCTCAACTCGGCAACTGCTTTGGTCACGATTATCGCAGGAGTTGTAGTCACAAAATCAATTATGCCGTCGACTTCCCGCGTCCCATCCTACGCAACATTTGGCAGTGCATTTGGAAAAATTTCTGTTGTCTATCAATATCCTCAAACTGTTGTGCATCAACCTCGGTTTGGTTACAAGCGTTACCACTGGCTCTAATGCCTGTCTCTCCCGAGAATTCTACTCTACTCTTCTTCTTCCGTGGTCGTAGGTAGCCGAATTTTGACATTGTTGGGCCTCTGCATGCACTGATACTTCGCGTATTCATGTAAACGTACCTTAATTTTCTTGCTCTTGCACCGAGTAAACGATTCTTCTTTTGATGTGAATAAAGACCACATTGCTTAAACATCAATCGGCTGAGGCAGCGGATGAGGGTATTGAAAAGAGCTACATGGCAATTTGCATTACATTAAAGTAACCCATATACAATGTTCGACAATATAAAAAAATAGTGGGGCAAAAAGCAGCATTTATTTTAACCTTAACATTTGTATGTGAGCCACATTGGTCACTTTCACTTTTATGATACTACTAATATAGGGGTCACTTTCGGTCACTTTGGATAAGTGGATAGGTCAATTGACCTGGTCACCTGACATCGGTCGGTTACTCACATCCCTGGTTATGGGTAAGGGCTGTGTCGTACTCCTGATATTGCCGAGAGATCGGCAGTAAATTCCCCCTTCCATAACTCACCAGGAATGTTTGCGCCGCCTCTATAAAACCACGGCCACAAACTTCTGGCTTGTTTTGTCTGTCCTCACTATAGTCTAATTTATAATATATCGAGTAATGTGAAGTCGACGCGTATAACAATGGTCTTGTGCGCAGCAAGGCATGTGTCACCTTTCTGTTCGAACTATTCTTTCTTTAGTATGAGCAGGATATTCTGGCTTAATGCAACGCACCAGTTTACGCACACACTCATTTCTGATATGCGACAGTACCGTCGGAGTTCGTCTGCAGACGATAGGACAGTACGAGCTCTACTGCTCTCATATTCAAGAGCCCATATTGGATTTTTCTCAATCGCCGTCCATGCGTCTTTACTGCGCTTTCGTGCTGGTTGCAGTGTCCGTATGTGCACCAACAGAAAAAGCTCTGCTGGTTGTTCAACACCGCTCAATTGAGGTGGACACTATTAACATCCCTACTAATATCCACGCTGTAAAGGATCACAGCGCTGGTGAAGAGAGAAACGGCCCCGTGCGTAAGTGTAACGGGGCACCGGTCGCTTGTACAGTTACAGTACAAGCTGCTTACTCTGAATACAGAGTAAGGAGGTGCCTCGAGACTTCATGTACGCGCGTCGTGCAGAGGAGGGTTTCAACACGAGCTAAAGGGTAAAAGTAGAACTGTATTTAGTATAGTTTATCTCCTGTTAATAAATCCTATTTAGTCTTCATTTAGCTATATCTAAATACAAACATGTATTGTAACTATCTGCTCACCACTCATTGCGTTCTTCTGTCGTGGCTCGGCTTTATTGGTTGATATCATTAATCTATATCAACCAATGAGTAGTGTATTACTTCTGCAACACAATATTGCTTGTTAAGCCAATATTGTGATAATATTCTGTTTGTCCTAGCAGAATATTCATACTTGATATTTACCTTATGTACACTATCATGTAACGGAGGCACCCCGTAACATCACCCCCCCTAACCATCAGTCACATTAGTGACTGATTGATGAATGAACGACTCCAATGAGTAACTCTGGGAAAGGAAAGCACTTTTTGGTTAATTCCAACCATTCCTTCGTTCTCTCATGGTTAACAAGTCCATGCGATGTGCAACCAAAGCTCCTGAGAACGCAGCTATGAGATTACGATTCGCTGAAGAGGATAAAGCAAAGGCCTTGAACGCAGCAGGCGACAACCTGCCTACTGCTTCTTCTGGTGTAGGATCACGCTATGATACACCGCGTAGCCTGGAAGATTACGATCTCGAGCTCCTATACTCTGGGGAGTGGGATGGCGACACCGACTTGACGAAAGCTGCCGTGAAGACAGAGCCAAAAGCGGCTATGAAAGATCCGAACAAGTAGGTCTCGCGAAGTGCCATGAGCCTCGCTGAGCGTCGTGACATCTTCGGATCGTCTGACGAGTCTGAAGCTCCGTTTTCAAGGCGGAGTCGTTCGCTTGAGAGTAATCAAGGCGGTGGCAAGAACCAGTCGAACTACGATGACGGTGACGGAGTAATGCGTCACAATCAAGACGACCGTGCTGGAAGTGGTGTCGGTACTTCTAGTGACATCACGCAAGAAGCCAGAGATCGCGACGTTATGCGCGTCGCTCCCGAGAAGAGGCGTGGCTGCCTCCTCAGCGAGTGTTGGATCGTTTGTCCGACAAGGTAAGCGATCGTTATCGAATAATCCTTTTCGATTCATCAAGGCTTCATGGCCTTGATTATAGTGCGAGCGACTTTCGCACTGAGCATGATTCTACATCGATGTGTTCTGCAAACATCGATAGTACAGCGGGAACCATAAACGTGATGGTGCTTCGCTGATACAGGCTTAAGACGCATTCATTCACAACGTTGGGGTCCCTTCCATTCTTGTCAGCGTTTCGTTTTTGTCGATCTACCGCCTCTGCGGATAGAGTCTTGTACGAAACGGACAACCGTTTCGCAAGCCAGTATAAATCAATCTGCTGACTCGTTGTCTTTAGCTGCAGTGCTGTTGGAGCGTACTGTAGCAGGATCACTTGTCAACTCTGTGAGTGTGTCTTTGGACGCACTAGGCGTGACGCTGATTTGATCAGTATCGTGGTCAGTAAGAGCATCTGCGCTCTTACTTTCCTCTTCTTCACCAAAGTCAATGTGATCGACATCGGCGTCGAACGTGGTGGCCGCGTTGTCAGTACGTGACTAGAGAGAGCCGGATTGAAGGTCGCTCGAATGAGTCCCTCCCTTCCTTAAGCGATATTTACACTCTAAAAGGGTGGGAAGACGCGGATGACACAATCCAGTCACGAAGAAAGACGTGTGCGTCGTAGACGCATAGACTGAATTGTTGATGGCAAGCTCCACCACCAACAGAAATTTGCTCCAATTCGTAAAAGAATGGACGTACCCTCGAAGTATCTCCTCGAGGACACGACTGGCGCATTCCGTCTGACCTTCTGTTTCAGGATGGTCAGACGTGGACATCTTTAAGCGCGTTACGAGTGTTTTAAACATGGAACGCCAGAACTCAGCTGTGAACACGGTTCCCGATCGGATACGAGTTCACGAGGCAACCCATGAAGGCGAAGGACTGCGTCTATAAAACACGAGCGCAAGCCGATGCGTTGATTGATTCAGGTACAGCAACCAGATGTACCATCTTGATGAAACTGTCAGCGAACACAAGAATACCAGTATTCTTGTGAGAGTCTGCGGGAATCCGAAGACAAAGATAATGGAGACAGATTCCCGGCAATTGGCCGGGATGGGCAGAGGCTGCAACGAGGCTAGAAGGGAAGGACTAAACTTCACCTATTGACAGACCTCATAGGCCCGAGCGTACTTGCTCACGAACTGATACTGGCGGGGCAAGTAAAAGGCGCGGCTCACTGTGAGATATGTTTTCTCACGACCACGATGTCCGCAATGAGTGCGTCGTGGTACTCATACATGATACGTAAATGCAGGTCACCATGATCTGGTAGGACGACACGACGTGTGTCGGGGCAACAGCCGAATACTGGACTAAGCCGTTTCGAATTGTATATCTACCCGTAGAGGATCGATATACTGTTTGAGACTTTTTCCGGATGGGTGCGAGAGATGATGCATCAATCACTCCAAATTCCCGGATCATGCGCCTTTCGTATGTCTTCCTATACGATTGACAACGGGACACTCGTACTCAGTAACGCGACAGTGGTTGGACCAGTGTCTGGTGTCTCAGCCGATTCGAAATCGGGCCGGCGCGGGAATGCGCCAGTGACGACATTAATGCGTCCTGGTCTATACTCGACGGAAAAAATGTACTCCGCGAAGAATAACAGCCACCTCGCCATCCGCTGTGAGATATTTGGGCTGTTTACAGCCGTGCGTAAAGATGCATGGTCCGTATAAACAATGAAGGGTATATCGCCTAGAAGATATAATCTGAATTTAACCAGCGCTTACTTCATGGCAAGAAGTTCCTTGTCATGTACGGGGTAGTTACATTCAGCTGGTTGCAGCTGGCTTGACTGATAACAGACGACATGTTCCGCATCGTTTGCATCGTACTGCATTTATGCGCAGCCGATTGCGAAGTCACTGTCGTCACAGACTTGTGGAATGATCTGTCTTGATCTGCAATCGCCAAAACAGGCGATCGTATCAAGATCTGCTTGATACCTTCGAAGGAGCGCTGACAATCAGCACTCCATACCCAATTCTTGTTCGTTATCGATAAACGAGAGAGATGAACAGTCATCTCGGCATAAATGCGTAAATATTTATGTAAATACACCACTAGGCCAAGGCAATTTCGAAGTCCCTTGACATATGTAGGCACCGGCCAGTCGGTGATCGCCTTGATATTTTCTGTATCGGGGCGGACGCCATGCTTGCCCACGATGCAACCAAGAAGTGGTATTTTGCTAGCAGCAAATATATACTTCGTGAAGTTGGCGTACAACTTATGCTCGCGCATTAGTGTAAAACCCTTCTGGACGTGGAGTCGGTGCACTTCCACATCCGTCTGCCCGTCCATAGCCCAGATATGAACGAACACATCATCAAAGTAGCTGGGTGCGAACTCTCTTACGAATCTTAACCGATTCGTCACACATCTTTTGAATGTGGCAGGAGCATTACTCAGCCCTTGTGGCATAACCAGCCCCTCACAGAGAATACCACTTGGGGTGCTCACCGCTGTGTACGGGATGTCAATTTCACTCACAAGGATCTGATAGAACCTGTCCATCATATATATCGATGAAAAGATGGAACTCTTTGACATATCATCTATATTGACATCATTCCTTGGTATCGGCGTTTGAGCCGGTACAGTTGCAGCATTAAACTTATTGAAAGCATGTACTACCCGCCAACCTCCTGTATCCTTTCACATACACAAGGTCAGAAAGCTATGTGGAGAGGTGGACTCCCTCACATGGCCGGCTGCTAAGCTATCTGCAAAGAATTCGTCGATCGCTAGTACTTGTTCATGAGGCGGTGGCCCCATTGCTTCATGACACAGTACTTCGAACCCGGTTTCAGGTCGATTTCGTGACGAGAACCTTCGCCCTTAGGTAACTCGCACGGCACTGTTTCTGGGAATACATCCCTGAATTCAACCAAATCATTGTAGAGAGGATTTGTCTTGGGCGATTCCCGCGATTGGGATGTATAACGCTCAATTCGAGTCTTCTCATCAAGGACACTCTCGTCCATTGATGAGCTGCTGGGAACTCGTTCATCTTCGGCAAAAACCATTGCCGATCGGATATCACTGACGTACTCATCTTCCGCGACGAGTACGCAGATCTGCTTGAACTTGCCACTACCCAAATCACGGTTTACCGGGGGTAACTGATCTCCGAAGTTAACTTCGGAGGCGCAATCAGATCAAGCGTATGACTACCTATGCTTGATCAGTCATTAACCACGACATTCAATGTCTCTGTTGTCCCTTGGGAACTTACTTCCACTGTTTGTTGGAGAATAACTCCCTCAACTCTAGACTCTCGGGCTATTTCATCTTCGTGTTGACCATCTTTGGCAATCGGTTGGTCATGCTCTGAGTGTTGTCCTCTAAGAGGCCAAACATGCCCCGGTCCGCTCAACTATTCGAGTGGTGGACCCTCGGCGCTTCCTGCATTGTTATGAAGTCGCCGGGAACTTTCTCCACAATGTGAGGGTTAGTCTACGATCTTGTGCAGTCGTACTAACGACAGAACCATACGTGAGGCCATCGCACTCACTCGTAGTACATTCACATGGTCGTGGACGCTTCAGGACGTTCATCAGATGGGCGTCTTTTTAACAAGCGTCGGGCTTATCGACACTTCGTCGATGCCAGCTGACTTGTGGATCGTACCTTCTGAGCCACTGTAAACCAAGGATAACATCAAAATTGTCATCCAAGCCCAAGACGATGAAGTCACCGTCGTATTGGACTTCTTTCAGTGTATAGTTAACCCCTACTACACGCTTCATCACTGTTACGGATGCGCCTGTCGCGAGGCGTAACTTCATCCTCGTTAGAGGGATCTCTAGGTAGATAAATTTAAGCTTGCCATTGTCTATCGATTGGCGTCGTACAAAGTTATTTGATGCCCAACAATCGAATAGGGCTCTTAGTGACATGTCCTTTGCCACTTCGAGCTTCAAGGTAATGAGGGAAACCTCATTATCAGATGCAGTAACACACAATGATTGCGCGTTGGGAGAGATTCTCGTCAAGAGGCCTGCAAATCCACGCAACGTTGATGGATCAGTAGGGTGCTCCGCACCTACTAACCCTGACCGTTATTTTGGTCGTCCTTTACGATGTTGCGTTTTCGCAATAGCGTTGGACCCACGCAAAAGACCCTTTTTGGCCGCTTGACGGTTACTGCTTCCTGCGGTACGTGGTACCGCGTTCGGGGAGCTGCATTCGTATGCATAATGCCCTGGCTTATGACACGTATTGCATGTCTGTAACAACTCACCTGCCGAATGAACTAGCCCTGAAATGGATGGCGCTAAAGCGGGTTACTTATACTTTGCCGGCACCTATTGCATGTCTGCAATTTCTTATAATTCGTAACGCGAGAGCTTTCTCTCTCAGCGTAACAGAGGCCCATCGGTTTTGGGCCTCCGCTTTCCTGTCGCCTCGGGGGGCGATAGGAGTTCTAACTCACGTGAGCTTGTTTCACGCTGAAATCTTCTTGTTACGCAACTTAATTTGTCTCTTCCATGGTATAAAATTCCAACCGGAAGATAGGTCCTGACTGGACCGTCTGTGATACCCTGCATGAACGTCGTGCTCAGCGTTTGTTCATTCGGCGGATTGGACGTGATCCACTCATAAGATGACGTATGTACTGAATGTATGAGTGTATATCTCGTTTGATTTGTTTGAGTTTCAGGGGTTCAGAGCGAGCCCTGAACCCAGCTCGCGGCGGTTCAAATGTTTGCCGAAGCAGGTACTTGAAGACTTTTAACGACCCAAAGACAAATGGATCGTGTAGCTTGAGGCCCAAGGCTCAAGTCTTCGCACGCCCTGCCAGGTTCGATTGAGCAAATGCGACCTAGATTTGCTCATCGACGATGTGACGAGCCCTTATGGCGTCATCTAGATCAACAAACCATCTCAACAGATAATCTTCTTCAGTTGCTTTGTATTTGGAGATGTCAATCTTTAGAGATTCGGGTCGACGTGTGTGTGTCGACCCGGTAGCAGCAGCCTGTTGCTGTCTCAACAGCTCGAATTATTGAGCACTCTAATCTCAACAGCTCTGTCTAATGAGACCCTAGTTGGTGAAGCAAGGCTACCTTTCCCTGTTCAGCGTCAAGTTCATTCTGAATGAACTTGGCTATGGCAGCCAGTTGCCCTTCTGGACCCAGGGCGGACAGCATTGCGACTACGGCTTCTTGCCCCATCGTCCAACTTAAACGCTCGACATCATCCCATTAGATTTGACTCAAATGGGAATTGATCTCGTGTGTTGGACTGAAGTCCTTCGCTTCATCATCCAAAATGTTCATAGTCGTTGGACGGACAACAAAGTGCTACCGGGGTAACTGGGCACTGGTCGCTTGTACAGTCACAGTACAAGCTGCTTACACTGAAAACAGAGTAAGGAGGTGCCTCGAGACTTCATGTAGACGCGTCGTGCAGAGGAGGGTTTCAACACGAGCTAAAGGGTAAAAGTAGAACTGTATTTAGTATAGTTTATCTCCTGTTAATAAATCCTATTTAGTCTTCATTTAGCTATATCTAAATACAAACATGTATTGTAACTATCTGCTCACCACTCATTGCGTTCTTCTGTCGTGGCTCGGCTTTATTGGTTGATATCATTAATCTATATCAACCAATGAGTAGTGTATTACTTCTGCAACACAATATTGCTTGTTAAGCCAATATTGTGATAATATTCTGTTTGTCCTAGCAGAATATTCATACTTGATATTTACCTTATGTACACTATCATGTAACGGAGGCACCCCGTTAGAGTGAGGCAATCAAAGTTCTAGAGCATGTGAAAGTGTTTAATGAGCCCCATTTTTGTGATCAAACGATTATGTTCACGAAGCGATTGTCCGCATGGCCCGGCGGGAAAAATGAGGACATTCCTCAACCTTACCGGTTCATCCTTGCGGACTACATTAAGCATTCACTCCAGCACACCTGGTTTGCTGTAAGGTATCTGTTGCTGTATTTAATGCTGTCCAAGTGGCATCGACGATCAACGAATTGAAGAAGATGGAAAATGGGGTCCTGAAAATGCTTGCTGACTGCATGCGGATCCATCTTTTTGATTTGTTCGAACATCGACGACAGGAATCCGATGCAGTGTTCGTGCTCTTCCATCTCGACCGGGAAGCTTGGCACAGTGAGCTAAATGTCGACTTCAGCAAATTGCGGGCCTCGATACCTAACCATCCACTGTTCTTGTTCTGGACTGGGTATGTGTACTTCGCCTACGAAAAAGACGCTGAGGCAACGATGGTCAACACGTTAATGACATACTTTGGCCATAAAATGAAGAACAAGCCAAAGAAATCATTGCAGCAACGAAAGACGAGGGGTCGAAAGATTTTGGTTTGATGTTGTACGCATTGCAGCGAAAAAACCAGCCAAACACAGCGACGGGAGTGGCGGAAAAAGAGGCGGTGATGCACATCCAAGGGTCGGAGCGCAATAGCAAGAAGCGCAAGCGAGAGTCACCTTGACTGGAGCATTTGATGAGCTGAATCTGGACGGCTACACAAGCGGCTAAGTCCAGTGCGTTCTCCCCTGTTTGTCACTGTTTTCTATGATCTTAGATGTTACAGTAACAATAAATATATACTTTCTTCATAATGATATGTTATTAAAATACAGAATGTGCGTGTTTGCTTCCGTTTCATGCCGTATATGTGAGCATGCTGTGGATAAAACGCGCATACACAATAATCTGATTGTCGTCAGTCTCGAAATGCGGACACTAGTGCTACAGGGGTGAACTAAAGGTTTTGAGTTGCGTAGACAAAGCTTTGGTTTCACTCTTGGATCTGCTGCGTACAAGCCTACAGCACAGTATGCTCCTCCCATATCACTTGACAACTGAGCTTGGCTTTATTCATCGCATTTCTCTCAAAGATTCGTCGTGGAGATGTGTTTAATCCAGCTCTAGCAAGCGGTCTGCAGGTTCTTCAGACATCTGTCAGCTAATGTCATGGGCTGGTTCCAGTTGGCCTTGTGCGGGTCAAGCGTGAACACGATCAGTTGCAATTCCCGATTCGAAGTCATGTCAGCCGTCCGCGGCGAAGGAAGGAAGACGTTGCTTTGGACGCGCTCGAACCGGAAGCCGAGCGCTACTCCCTCTTTGAAAAGCACCTGCACTTTGCTCGGGTCGGCGTTCGTCTCGGCGTTTTCTTGTCACAGCTCCAGCACGATGTCGTTGCCGTCAGTCAAGGCAGTATGTGCTCTGTTTTAACATACACGGTCAAATGAATGATAACACTAGCAATGTGAGCGCAGAGAAGTGCAAAGACCTACGCAAATCGAGAGGCGAGAAGTCCGCTGAGGCCAGCGCCAGCGCCCAGTTCCACCACCGTCTTGCCAGCCAGTTCGTCACTGGGCCACGAGTTACCATGCTAGAAAAGCTGAGACTGGCCACAGAACTTGACCTGTGAGATCGTGATCCGTAGATGCGGCGTGAGAGCACTGCAGCTTTTGCTTCGTCACGCCAAAGTCGAACTCTTGTGTCGTATAACTGGAAGCCAACGAGTCAACGTGGACGTAAGTGCTATCAGGACGAAACAACACACATCAATGCACGAACAGCTTGGTGCTGAAAAAGTCTTCGTAGTCCTCCTTGTCTTCGGAGCTGCTCATTGCGGTGATGCTGTCCAGCGATTTGCCAGATTTGCTGAAGTACGATGTGTGGCACACGAACAGCAGCACCTCTCATGTTGCATTTGTTTCCCAGAGAACTTTCTGGCCTGGTCTTCGACAAGTCGGCTACAACTCCCATCGATATGGACACCTCAGACACATGATGATAATCCACGTACGATCCACGACAGCCTTGCGACGCCACCGGCGATAGCGTGTTCGTGAGCTACCGCAGTTGCGGCACTCAAACAGGTCTGACTCGAAGCCCTCAACTTCGCGTCCGTCACGCATGACCTCGTGTGTGCGTTTCTTGATCCACTCCTTCCTCTGATGCACGAGCTGCGGATTAGCCATATCTGGACAGCTCATGCGCACCAGACTTTGACTTGGCAGCTCACCGGACACTAATCGGTTGCGCAGGTCGACGTTCCGACATCCTTCAGATTAAATAGCAGCGTCCTCGCCTTGTGTGCATACGCTTTCGTCAACGAGTGGCTGCATTCGTTGGATCACCACAAAGCGCAGGATGTAGCAAGGCATATAACAGAATCCGCACTCGAACGCACTAACAAACAACTTGTTGATCTTGAGGTAAATATAGGACTGACTGCAATGTGCCTATACTGCACTAACGCCTTTCTAAGACAATCACTCCTAATACCAAAATCATCTTCAACTTACTTCCTCTGTTACCAAAGTAGGTGCGGTTTCCAGCACGCCTTCCTCCAAAATTAGTTCGTCACTTGGATAGATGTTGCTTAGTTAAACCGATCATGGCGCATAATTTCTCGAGTCTGTCGCTTGCGAGAGGTTTCGTCATAATGTCGAATGGGTTGACATCGGTCTTGACCTTCCACAAATCCACATTTTCTTCGCCACTTGGTCTCGGACATAATGCCAGCGAAGCTCAATGTGCCTTGTTCTGCGGCTGTAGGTAGGAATTGTTGCCATTACAAAGGCATCTTGATTGTCGATACCCATACGAATTTTAGTGTCCATTTCAGGAAACACTTGTATCAGGACGTGTCGTAGTCCTTGGCCTTCCATACAAGCTTCACATGCGGTGACATATTCTGTCTGTGCGGTTGATTGAGCCACAATCTTTTGACGTCTTGAAGCCCACGAAATTGCTCCCCCAGCAAGGCAGTGTACGTAACCAGTGATCGACTTACGCGTATCAGGGTCGTTTCCCCAATCAGAGTCACAATAGCCATCGAAAATTAGTTTTTGTTTCCTCCTCTGCCTTGCTTCGAGAGTACACGATGCCGTGACTTTTAGTACCAATTAAGTACCTAAGTACCCTTTTTGCAGCGCCAATATGCTGCTGCGTTGGACTTTACACATAGCGGCTGAGCTGTCCGACGGAAAATGCGATATCCGGTCTGGTGCAAGTCGTCAGGTACATAAGCGATCCGAATAGTTCACGATATGGAAAGAACTTGCTGTTGGCAGGAACTTCCTTTCGTCGATCCGTATCTGTATCCTTAACAGTCAGACGCATGTTTATTTCCATTGGTATTCGGCTTGAATGAGCCTTACTAAAGTCAAAGCGCTCAAAGATCTCCTCACAATACTTGGTCTGGTGGATCTTAATAGCGTCACTCTTTTGCTCAACCTGCACACCCAAATATGTGTTAAGTAGACCTTGATCCTTTATCCCGTAATATTTGACAAGCCTCTCGAACATTCGCTGCTTGAACTCCGCGTTCTTGGTAGCGCACAAAATGTCATCCACATAGAGGAGGACAATCGCAAAGTTGCCATCACGGTCATAGAAGTAAAGGCACGGCTCCGTCTCACACTGCTTGAATCCATAATCAATAAACCAGCTATTTGTTAAGAATAGGTGATGCGACATATGTGTTATGGACATGCGTAGGGATAAGCGTGTCCATGAGTCAGAAGATGCTTTAAGTAGTACTACACCGACAAGACAACAGAGGTCGCCATCTATATGAACTCGTAGCTCAAGTGGTACGGTGGGGCAGCACCAAGCGTGAGGTCACTGTTCGATATCCAGTGACGAAATAAAAAGTTAAAACCTTCGGGTACTGGTGTGCCGGGATTCACCAGCACTGTCCTACCAGACAGTGACGTCCCCCATTTTTGTCAAATGAAGAGCTGTGTGGAAGAGCTGTGTGGCCACATCAGAGAAACCGTTGTATGGGAAAGGAAGATGGGAAAGGAGCTTCTGGATTGATGGGACGTTGGAATGAAGAATGGACCTGGAAAGATGAGCAGAAGCGGTAGGAACGAGTTTCCACTCATAACATAATGCACTTTTGGTTTGCTGCTTCGACCAACAAGTGTCCTTCACTTTTACGCTCCGCTAACTTTTAACACTATTGACCTCCGAACTCACTCTCTTCCTGACTGGCGTAGTCCATACAGTGCCTTGTCGATGATATAGATCATCGCTTTGTCTTCACACGTGTAGCCCTCAACTTCTTCCAGATGCTTTTTGCCTACTGTTGGATTTAGGTGGGCTGATTTAATGTCGCCCTTATATATTACGATGTCCCGTATGATGCACACAGCAATAAACATCCGAAACGTGGCCATGCGTGCCACAGGAGAAAAGGTGTCCTTGAAATCGAAACCTGGTCGCTGCTTGTCGCCTCGTGCAACAACGAGTGCCTTAAATCTTACCACGTAGCCTAAATGTAACGGGGTGAGCCTGTTACATGTAATTAACCCTTGATACTTGTTGATTAGAATATTATCATAAAGGTTGATAATGTTCGTGAATATTACCATAACGGGTAATATTCAGAAACACTCACCGATTGGCTGATATTGGCCATCATATCAGCCAGATCTAGCGGTCCAATCAACGATGGACGCGCGCAATGAGTGGTGAGCAAGACTTTAGCATACATTTTTTGTCGATAAATATAATAAAGTTAGGACTAAAACATCGTTAATGATTAGGACTTAATTATATTTAATACAGTTTTACTTTCTACTTCTATTGAACGCGTCGTTCACTAGCTAGCCTTTTTCTGCACGTAAAGTGTACGTGAAGTGACGCACGGCACTACCTACACTGTTTTCAGTGTAGGTGAGCTAGTACTGAAGCAGTACTAGTGACCAGTGCCCCGTTACACTAAGTGATACGTCTACACGTCAAAACCCCACATCGTGTTAATGGTTCAGTAATTAGTCGGCATCTCCGACCGCGGAATTTTTCTCAGTACTTGTTTTGTTTTGAGGGCATCAACATCCATGTCCATTGCCTTTCGCCATGGTCTAGCATGCCTCGATTGCATAGCCTGCCTGTAATTCTTTGTCATCTTGACATCTGCTGCGCGCAATCCACGTCTGCCTTGATGGGATTGTCATGTAGGTCTTGAATGCAGAATACACTTTGTAATCTTCAAACCTTTCGAGCTGTGGTTGCTCTCTATTATTTAGAAGCTGTGAGCGCCGTGCTACAGCAGCCATCAATCGTTTTGCTTGTATCTTGGTACGCTTCTTGTCGCGAGTCCGTCGAATTTATTCATCTGTAGGATGTATATGAACAATCAGTTGACTTGATGGGATTGCCAATTGTCGCTCGGTCACTTGACCGTCGTAAGCCTCACGTTTATCACTTGGGTCGAAGAGGTAGTCCCACTTGTTTTCAATTGTGCCGGATTCATATCCAGCGTCATCGACGGTAACCAGATCCTTAACGGGACACACTGACTCGGTACCCTCCAGATCATAATCGCGATCAATTTTACTATCTTCGATGACGTACTCGAGAATGCGACAATCCGATAAGTTATCCAAATCGCTTTCATTGCCATCAAATTCGTCATATCAGCCCGTGTAATAGCAACTCCATCGTTATCGTCACAATCATGCGCCTTGATAGAATTCGGGACATCGTCTTCAGCGTATTCTATACTCTTTGCGTGGTCGATGTCTGAGTGTGCGACACCATCTTCGCCACAGTTAGAATCTTCATCGTCTTCGAAGTCATGTTCATATCCTTTACTTAGACTTTCTGCAATTTGGACCGAGAACTCCTGCTCTGCATCGCCATTAGATATGTAATCTTCTTCTTCTCGTACTTCACTAGATGATTCGAAATCGGGAAGGCGGCTGTTCTACAGTATGTCGTCCCATGTACGTCGATCGGAACTCGTTAATTTCTCGCCAAATATGTCATTCAATTCTGTAGCGTTTATTGCTTCGCTATTCGCCACCATGTCGTTCCATACATTTCGATCCGCCTCGTCGAGGCTGCTTTCAGCCGAGACCATCTCAACATCACTGTATACAAGCTGCTGTGATTCAATGTCATATTCGGCTAGTTGGGAAGCGCTATCGTGGTCACCATCCGCGTATGCAACAAGCTCGACTTCTTCAAATGGCTCATTTAAAGTGTGCAGCCATTTCTTGACCGTTGTGGTGTATGAGCTCTCATAGCGATCCTTGTATTCGACTAATTCGTTAATTCTTCACGTTCGATACGAAGCCTTTGTTGTGTTCCGTGGGAACATACACATGACAACCGACAACATCCTCTCGGTAGCCTAGCAGAAAACCCATTCTGGATTTCATGTTCAATTTTCTCTTCTTCGACACCGGGACATGGCAGTAGGTTAAGGAGCCAGACGATCTGACG
>JH597876.1:163942-174997 GCA_000173235.2 Hyaloperonospora arabidopsidis Emoy2
CAGCCCGTTGCCGATCGGACTGAGGCCACACGCTGCAGCTGCTGTAGATGGTGCTCGTCCGCTTCACTAGACGGTTCACTCGCCAGTTAAGCCGTAGCACCTGTAACGGCAGCCTTGCGCAACGAGACCGCTACTTCCAAATCCTGACGTGAAGGCACCGCGTCCCGTATTGCGCGGTAGTAATTCGTGAAAATATTCATGTACGGCAGCGGACGCAATGCGCCTTCTTCCTTGTCACCTGCTTGCTGCTGGTCATCGTCGTCCAGCACCACCCACCAAGGCTCGTGCAACAGCCACGGCTCGCAGCTCTTCAACATTTCATACAGATCCCATTCACCCTCGTCAGCTGACTCAGCGTCACCCCAAGACTTGTGCATACGACGCGGTAAGCGTGATACTTGGGCCTCGACGGCGTCATTCAATAGATCCACAAGTTGAGCGTAAGCAGCCAAGACACCACGCCCAGCCTGGGCACAGTCATGCATCTTTTGCCGCATTTCCTCCAGCAGCCCAGAGCTCGCCAGCGATGTGCAAACCGTCACAAGATTCGAGCACAAATACAGCAGCTTCGGGTTGCTCAAAGGTATCTGCACCAGCGTGTACTTCCTGTGCTGACATTTTGTCGTCTTGCTCGAAGCTAGAGGCGTAGCCGGCATCGGTGGAGTAATCATTTCGAATGAGTGACGACAGATCTTCGGATTCGACTCCTTCTGCTTCGCTGCAACTTCTTCAAAGCGATAAATACGCTTGACAATCGTAAACGCTAGCTGCAAAATACGCGCGCGACGATAGAGCTCACTGTCAGTGGGGACCGGGGTCATTGCTGGACGTGAATTTCCAGGAGATGACACAGGCGACAACGTCGGGCAGATCTTTTCAGAGGCCTCAATGGCAGCTGTAATTGCCTTGTCAGAGTCCGTCGAGCGGTTGCGCTTGCGATTCAAGTAGCTGTCAGGAGTTGATCCAGGTGACATCATCATCATCGGAATGCCGCCTCCTTCGGGAATCATAGTTTGCAAACTACTTGACCAAGTATCACGCCGCGCATATGGATATGGCCTGGCAGAAGCATACGCATGCTGGTGCAGAGCTGCAGCCGTAAGGCGCGACGTGTTTCCAAGAAGAGTCCTTGCACTAGAAGAAGAGACTGCAGAACGGGTAGATGACGGAGTGGAGCTTGCAAGCGGAGTCCTGGAATAAGGCGAGTGATTCTCCAATCGAAGCTGCATCATGCCTGTAATCGGGGTAAGCACAGGCACTGGTCTTGGGGGTTGGCGTGGCATATTCAACGGCTTGGAAGCAGGCATTGGAAGAGCGGCTAGGGATGACCGCCGCGTATGGACCGATCGATTACCATCTGCTGCACGAGGTCCCACAGAGTTGTTCAGGAAAGCGCCTACACCTGGCAACGATGGCATCGATACCCGACTGTCTCGAGGACTCTCGAAATGCAGTGGATGCGTGGCGGAAAGCGACAGTCTCTGGGATGGTTGATACAGCTGGTGCTCGTGCAATTGCTGCTGCTCTTGTGGTGTAGGGAACGAGATGGTCGAGAAATAGTCTGTTTTGAGTGAAGCCGATCGAGTTAAACGCTTGCGTTCACGCCGAGCAGGGTCCTGCTGCCTCGCCATAAAGCCCGTCGGCGGTCGTTGTTGTTGCTGGGCTGCCATATGCAGAGTAGCTGCATTTACCGCAGCAGTATTATTACTGCCTGCCGCGCTCCCCAAGAACTCATCAATACTCCTCGCACCTTGCGATCCTGGCGGCAAACCTACTCCAGGACTTCTCAAAGCAGACAGCACGTGTCGCGGCAGCTGCAATCCCATCGATCCACTTGACAAACTTGGCACAGCGCTGTTAGCAAGCGCCGCGTGGCTCATGGGCGCACGGAACGTCTTTCTAGCCTTGCGGCTTGACGAGATCCTGAACGCCGGTGATGCCAGTGCAGCAATGCACGTCATCGTGTTGTCACTTCCACTAGCACTTGCATCGAAAATGTAGACTTTGAAAACGTGCAGATTCTTGCAGTTAAGTCGCGACGACTGCCACCCATAGTGCCACGACTGACGATTGCCATTCAGAAGAAAGCACGAGCTTTCTACTCCCGACGTGCTGCCACCTGGCACTGCCGTGCCTCGAAACCAGCGACCAAAGGGCTGGTCTGGCATCTTGACATCGTCAAAAAGCTCTTGACGAGGATACTCGCGACCAACCACGAGGTTATTGCGGCCGAGACCCGTGTCGACAACCGTGGATGCAGTTGGCGATGGAGGCGCTTTCGCGTGAGCTGGCAGCTGCTTTGCCAGCTCTTCAAACCTGCCCAGCACCACTTGACATGTTGGCAGCAAACACTCAACCACGAGCCCCGAGCCACAAAAGCTCTTGGGATTATGACCGCCACAGCAATGCGGGAAACACCGCAGATTCTACAAGTAACACAAGGCACCACTCACAATCAGATGAAGCTCAAGAAACACAAGAAGCTGAAACCAGCAGCAACAATAACAAGAAGCAAAAGAAAAAGAAGCGAAAGCAAAAGAGTGCCATTGCTCCAAGAATGAAAAAAATAGATCCAAGATCAAACGGACGCGCACCTTGTGACCACTGGCTTTATTGCTCCTACAAAGTGCAGACATAAAGACAGTCAGTCACACAACCATGACCATTAACTCACCTATATAGCAACACCCCCCCCCCTCTCTCTCTTTTACAACCACACATTATGTGCCCGCACCTCAAGTATTCACTCGAAAAAAGCTCTTTCTCGCACTGATCGTGTGTGAAGCGAAGCCTCGGCCCGCTCCCTCCCCTCGCCTCAGAATCGTCGGTTGAAACCGAGCTCTCGTTTGACTGCATCTTGGCCGTCTGGTAGTCGCTAGGAGCTCCGCTTGCGTTTCTCCACTGCTGCTGTGCCATGCGTTTAAATTGCTGACTGGAAGAAACCACGAGCCACAGTCGGTCGTGGGGGCGGCTTGCTGTCCCTTTTCTTGCACGTCCTGCTCTCTTCGTCTGGGTGACAAGCGACGGGTCCATCGGGTGTCACGAACGACATGACGACAGCTTGCGTCAACGGAAGTGCACGGGAGAACGTCAGTTTCAGCCAATGAATGAGCGAGACGACGACCTCGTGACTGACTTCTGTCAGTTTGACAGACGGGCGGACACCTCACTTCAAGCGGGACGGACGTTCTGAAGTGAGACAACGACTGGTCGGGCGGATGTACAACATGTAGCAGCTTGCAGTACTCGACCATTGTCACTGCATAAAGCCCCACCTGCTTATCGGTACAAAATACCTCGAGCTTTTATGGACATGATGCTTTCTTTATCCACACCACAAGAGCTCGAACTGTACGTCGGAGTGCCGCTCAGAGGTTGTACATGCACCACTTTTTCTCTGCAACTTTCTCTCTCTCTTTCATGTGTGAGCATCCCTGCCAGGACGAGGGTGGACCTTCTGCCGGGCGGATCAGATCCGCGCCTATTCCAGACTCGATCGAGTGCCGCGTCACCGTTGCAAAGCTATCGGAACATTGCGAGGTATCTTCACTGTGGCGTTTGCCGAACAAGCGCAGTGCCTTTTGATAGAGTAAGTCCCACGTTTCTTGGTGCTGCCCTGAACCTGGCTCGTCCGAAAGTTCCGCACTTGTTCCGCGAACGACGATCCTGTCACGACTGTTGCGGTCGTTCGGCCGCAGGTGACAAAGACAAGACGAAGAAGACGAGTCGTCGTCACGGCGGCGCTTTATTCAAATGATCCGATACTAACATACAAGTCATCTTATCCGGTATGGACGAGAGACGGAGCGATTGCCTTGTCGCAAATAATTAATCCACCGCTTGCAGAGTATTTCTGCGACATATCGCACCAACGTGATACGGACAGAAACAGGCGGTGCATAGAGATGGTCAATCAACCTACCGACTTCAAGTAGGTGTCCGTCCGCCTTCGGTCCTCTTCACTTGCCGATGAAAACACGTCGGACGCATTTGTTCCGCTCTTGCGCACAGCACATAGTTGTAAGGCGATTATGTATACAGCAGCGAAGCATGGGGTCATTAGCTTGGTGGTGGATTCTGTGTGAGGTATTCGAAGTGTCTGCGCTGTTGCATCGTGCCACCTGTAAGAGGCCTCTTCGTCTTGGTGGCGGGTACAGCGGCTGCAGAATGCTCGGATCGAGAGCTTCCGTCGTGCGCGTAGAGTATGTCGAAGTAACGAGACTGGTGCGATTGGCGCAGACGGAACGTGTCAACTTGCCCGCATTCCTTCGTTGATTGTCATCTACCGTCCAAGTGGACGGATAAGCACTGACCGCCGTACCTTAACAACACCACGAACGAGACTGCAAAGTGAAGAAACGCATCGTGTACACAATCACACGCTATGTATTGATACAACTCACCATTGCCTGATCCGCTCCTTCGAGCGCACCATGTCCCAGGCGTGCAGGAATTCCCCTAACGCCTCACACCAATCAGTTGCTGCTGCGAGGCCTGAAACAGTTTGCGCTTGGTCTTTGCAAGCTTGTGCATCTCGCTGGTGTTTTTGCGAAGCACATCCAGCACGAAAAGCGAGCGGCCAGGGTCCAGACCTGCAACCTTTTCGTTCAGTTCGCGCCTGTGTGTGGCCAGCTCGTCACGTTTAAGAGATACTGCAGAGAGTGAAACTCCATTGTCAATCGATAGGTTGACTGTTGTAGGACTGCTGGATGGTGGGGTCGGTTGCTGCTGCATTTGCAGCGCCTCCTCACGACGGCGTACACGCCCAAAAGCATCCTCAATGCCTCCCAACTCCAGCGTCTGCATCCGCATGATCTCCAACAGTGCGTACTCCATGCAGTCAGCATCGTTCTTCGTGTTCAAAGAGATGGCACTAAAGACATCAGATGCTCGTTCGCCAAAAGCTCGCGTTTCCATATCGTCATCTTCGTCAACCTGATGAGACCTTACATTCTTCGACGCTGCGAGTCTCTCTCGGCGGCGCTGCGCATGACCTTGATCCAGCTGGTTCATGTCATGAAGTAGTTCACACATGCGGTGTAAATGGTGCGACTGCTGACGCGAAGCCCGTGATAGTTGACTTCCCTTTTGTGCTGTTGATTGGTATGACCTTGCCACGTCAATATATTTGCGACGACGCTCGATGCACGAGCGACTCGCTGCGTCGTCTCCTTCTGCCTCTGTAAAACTCCTCGACAACTCGAGTTCGCAATCTGTAGGAAGACTCGCTGGACCAGTTTTCGAGCCCATACCAGTAAGAGCCGTACCTGTTGTAGTGACTAACTTTGCAGCGCTTGAAGTAATGGCCGATACAGCACCCCACGCACTCCAACTGCTGCTGTGCATGCTGAGTGTCGTGTTGTTTGACGATGAGGGAGCATAACTAGCTCGCGGGGATGATGAGCTTCGGGACTCCACGTCGTCGCAGGGTGAGCATTCGTCTAACGACAGCAGGTCGTCACCCTCCAATCCGCCGTAATAAGTAGAAGTAGCGCGCCGAAGACTTTCGAGTTCTTCCGTGGTCGATAGCAAGAAAGCGCGCACTTCTTCCGTCACGGCAAACAGCGGCTGCCGAAGTACACCGCGCAAAAAGGCTTGCAGTAAACGCATGCGTTCACCAACAAACTCCTTATCTTTGTTGAAGAAGAGCTGCTTTCCCGGCACGCCGGGTACCAGCTTAAACGGGAACTGACGCTGCAATTCGCCATGCAGCCAGACAAAATCGCTGTATCGGCGGTACACTTTGACAGACGAGCTGGGTTCTTCAACTTGATGAAGGCGTGTCCAGGTTTTGGCAGCTTGGTACGGGTCAATGGACTGAGCGCCCTTCGTCGTGTCACTAGCAATGCAGATCACAGCATATCTCGTATATGGCATCATCCACGAGCCCACGGTCATCGGTTCACACACCAGTACAACCAACTTTCCAGGGTCGTGACGACCGGCATGCAGCGAAAGCTGAGCACGAACGCAGTCTACTTGCTGTTGCAGCTGCTCCGCTTTCGACGTCAACTCTTTTGCCACAGCTGCAGCGCTCGAGGCATCATGTTGCATGCGAGCAAGCTGCGCAGCATCCACCTCAAGCTGCCGTTTCAGATTCTCAGTCTCTGTCTGCAGCACTGCCGCTTGCTGCGACGCGACCAGAGCGCGGCGTCTCGCTTCTTCGGCCAGATCCTGTGCCTCTTTCTTCTCTTGCTCATTGATCTGCACCTGCTTGGCCAGAAACAAGGCACGCTGGGAAGCCTGCACGCTCTCCCGCTGGGCCGTCCGAGCATGTTCCTGTGCTTCTTTAGCCAAGAGCTCCTTCTCCTTCACTTGAATCGCCCACTCCTGCTTGAGTTGGACCAAATGAATCTGAGACCGCGCTTCCATCTCCTGACGGGCGCGCACGAGCTCAAAGTTCTTAGGAAGCGCCCGTGCGCCTATCGCCCGGTTCAAACGCGTGACGCGGCGACATGTGGGACATTCCACTGCCATTTCTTCGCTCGAAGCGTCAGCCAGACGAGTATTTGCCGTCGCCCAGCCATCCAAACAGCTCTAGTATTATCAGAATCAGAGTTTTTTTTAATCAGAATCAGAGTTATTAGCGTTATAGAAATTGTTAGAAATGAGGGGAAGGGGTAATAGAAATTCAGTCAGGTGTGCAGCGCGTTTCTACCTGGCAGTAAGTGTGGCCGCACGTCAAGAGGCGCGGGATGTGGCCGGCATCATTCGCGTTGTCGTCGTTGTATGACTCGTTGCATAGCTCGCACTCGACACTGGTGTCCACGAGCTCGCGCCATAGAGCCGACGTGCGCGCGTCTACATCATCAAGTGCCGTTTCTATCGTTGGGCCGGTGGGCATTTCTAAAGCGGTGCAGAATCGAGAATAAGTCGGTGATGGAGGATCAGGTTAGGAGGTTATATGTAACGATTTGTTCGTACTTACTTGAGGTGCGAATACATCAATTACTCGAAAAGTGGGTATTTATCTATTTGTTGATGTTGATGTTGAAGTGGTGAGTTGGCTGTAACATAACCTATAGCACGTCACAAAAAACATCTAAAAGTTTTTGGGTGGTATGGATTCTTGGAAAAGTTCCTGAGCTTGTATATAAGTCTAAAGGGTAAAGGCTGCGAATTATTTTGAGAACTGCTTACGGCAACACGGCCGATGTCAAACGCAACTGCCGCGCTACTATCGTTCCATGATTATCCGAGGTGTTCTTGGAGTACGCCGCTAACACAGCAATGGGTAAAATCTTGAGATGGAATACACGGGTTGTGTCCTGTTCTATTACTTCTCTGTCTTCTGATTGTACGCCAAATCGTATCGTGTTCCATATTACAAGTTATATAGATGCTATTTTTTCTGCAAGTCGGAGGTGGCTAAAACGCTGCGTACAATAGGTGCTGGCAAAAGTCGCCTTGTACACTTCAAAGCCAGTACACTCTGGTAGCATGCTCCTGAACTACACCAAAATAATGCGGAAGGATTGATACTCCACCTCAAAAATTATCGAGCTACACATACCGTCCTGGAGTAGGCAATGCCCCTCTGCTGATACAAGCTCATTTCGTGTCCTGTTCAGAGGCTGAGTTCAAGTGGTTGATTCACCTAATGCTCTATATGACTCGATCACATCTTGTGATTAGGTACCTCATCGTGACGCATGTTAAAGTATTCGGTACCCTGTTGCAGCCTCACGCTATTGTGAACACGCTCTGACTTCGTATACACGGACCTCTATAGCACAACTCGAGTACATGTCTAGCGAGCATGTTCTTTGTCCGATTCAACACGTCCTTTGCACAGCACAAGTATTTTGAACGCAGTATCATGCACCGCTAGTCTCTGTACATTGCAAAAGTAAGCCCATCTCCCCCAGTCCTAGTAACATCCTATGCAATATATACGAGAGTGACTGTTTCAATTGGGGATGTAGTGGAAGACACCCCGGTTCGGTCGATGACCTAGCTGCCAGATTTACAATCATTATGGTGACTATGACGGGCGGGTCACTCTCACTTTCGAGAAGGTTAACAGTCGAAAGGATAGCGTTAGACCCGAGTTTAGAATCCACTTATTGACTGGTTAACCCACGGAGTAGACCTTCAGCGCGAGGGACGTAGCTACTTTGGCACGCGTTCAATAGAAATTCATTGACTATACGCTTTGCCTTCCGACAGTGTCGCCTCATCTCGGCATAAATAACTTTTTCTTCTACTCATTTCGTAGACGTCGCTGTCTAAAGATCTTGCTTAAGCATTGACATTAGTTTCTTGTACCTTCGTGCTTAAACACAGTGAGCCTTCGCAATCAATGTGCGGTCACAGTGTAAGAACCCAACATGTTAAATTTCATACGTCGAAAAAGAGTCAGGCATCGTTGTCAGGTGAATCATGGTCCTTGCTACCGGATACATGGATGTCCGAAGATTAAATCGAAAGTGTCATCAAGGCCTAGTACAATCAAATTACCATCAGACAAGTGTGCCTACAAGCATCTTGTAAAGGCCCGCAGCGCATTTTGTTGAATCAACAGATGCCGTCGTTGCTAACGCGCTTTCGCCTAAGCATAAGAGGTGTTGTGCGTTCGATCACGATGTCCTGCAATACTTGGCAACTGGCGATGATAGATATCGAGAGTTGACTAGATCCGAAAATGGTAAGCTCGTTATTGCTTGCGATGAGATCCTCAAATTCGATAGCGGTGACTATGCACATTGACTGTACCTCCGAGTTACCTTAATTTTAAAAACATTATACATTTTTGACGCGACTGGTTCATTGGGATGTCCATTTTACTGAACTCGACCGTGTTGTACATCTGTGCATGCTCCTGCGACTCTTGTGACTTCGCGGAAATCTTGTTACTGGCACTTATTGTCAGAAAATCCATCGTCTCGTGCAGTGTAACGAACTGGTGGTGATATGTACTCTCATACGCGCGATGTACTGTTTGTTTATACCTATTGCAGCGGAGTAACAGATTGTGAAGTTTTAAGCAAGGTCGTTCAGCCTCTTTACATAAGGAGGCCCAGACTCTAAAGTAATGCCTCCTTGACCGATAGGGGCCGAATAAAAACGCACTAAACCCCGATGGTAGTTTCGACGATCGATGGCAATTCTCAGCGAGGGAGGTAGGTGTTAAAGGAACCATCTTCGAGACCTTGGTCGCTATTTATAATTGTCTTTTATCATTGGTGATACACACAGGTGATTGAACAATCGAATGTGATTAGTATAAGCGTAAATGCTACGCTAACGCTGGCTGGAGCCCAGAAATTTTACAAACTTTGTGTGATTTTACTCCGACCATAGATGAGGGTCGGACTTATGTAACAAGCTTACAACCCGATAGACTTCGTGCATTGGTGGGTCACGCGATATATGACAATTTCAGGTACAAATGTTTATAAGGAACCACTGGTACGCACGTGTGTGTAGAGTGTTGGTGTGCCTATGTAAAATTCTCGTGTTTGTAGCTATGGTATTCTTTTTGAGGCAAAATTCGTGAACGATTTTGTGTACAAGAAGCATCCTCGTTTGCGCAATAGTAACTCAGTCCAAAGGACTGAAGAGCAACTACAATAGTGGTTATGTTTGAGCGGTATAATACAATTTAATCGTCGTGAGTATCACGAAACGCTTTGTACGTTGAGATTATCTTCGATTATCAAGCAAGCTTGCAATTTACAAAAAAGTGAGGTAAGGGATTCGACAGCTTCGTATTTACCCTGCACCGTTCACTGAAGGAGAATATGCAGTTTTTGTGGGATCGAGCGTTGGGTCGCAATCCTTCGCTGCAATCACAACCCCAAGAAATGGCTGCCTCAGAATATGTAGCGGCAGTTCGACTGGAATATTCTACTGAGACTGAGGGTTTAATTCGTCGACGAGTCTCCGAGACGAAGACGAAAGGATGTTCGGCGCTGTTGAAAGTGGCATGTTCGCGTCCGCACTTGGCGCGAACATGAGCGGTCGACAGATGGCCATCGAAGCACTTGGGTCGCCAGAGCGGAAGTCAGCAGCTTACCCGGCGCGAGCGCTAGCGCCTGGCGACGACGTGTCGATGTTTGCGTCGCTGGCACCTCATCGTGGACAAGCGCCGCTCCAGCAACGAGTGCCCGCGCACGTAGCAGCGCCTGCAGCAGGGCCTCAGCAGCAAGCAGCGATAGAAGGGATGAACTACATCTCGACAGCGACTACGAGCCAACGAACGTTGTCGATCCGCAATTTCGACGGGACCGAGCTCTACCGAGGGCTCGGCAGCAGTTTCTCCGACTGGGAACGTACGTTCTTGCGCGCGATCAAGCTCGCCGAGTCTTCATGCGGTTTCCTTTGGTCGGAAGACGTGAAGGTCGACCTGCCCAGTCATTTCTTGTTGGGGACAGGGGAACGCTACTATCACAAGCAAGTGGACACAACTACCGACGCTCGACTACGTCATGTGTCAGCTGCGGGCGATATTTTAAACGACGATCACGGCCAGACAACCGATGAAGCTCTTCATGACGAAGAAAGAGGCGAAGCGAACGTGGTTGGAACATTTCCTCTACATGGTCGCCGTAAGTGACGCGCGCGGCGGAGCGGACTCGCTCGTCCTGGACAACATCTTTCATCACGTTTTGCCCGAGCTCATGAATGTGATGAGGGCCAAGTACGACCCCACGCGATCCGACTACCTGTGGCACGCGGAGGAGTTGGCGCAGCTCGCGCAGTCGATCGAGCATGGAAGTGGCGCGAAGTCGCGAACCTGCTTTGGGTGTGGAAAGGTCGGAAGCCGTGGGCGCGACAGGTGACAGCGCGACTAAGCGCGCGCAAGCAGCAGATACCCATGAGAAGCCAGCTGCCGGTGCGGAAGTCGTGAGTGTGGCGTTCGAGCGTGACCAGCAAAACTACGCCAAGGCCATGCGCAGCACCAAGCGGGGCTGCTGGGTAACTGAGATGGAAGCAGAGATTGCGGCTCTGCAGGACAACGACGTTGGACGATCAACGCGACGAGCCCCCGGGTCTAACGCTCTGCGCAACAAATGGGTGTAAAAACAAAGACCACTGCTGACGCGAGCTGGA
>JH597876.1:176252-205163 GCA_000173235.2 Hyaloperonospora arabidopsidis Emoy2
ACAGAGGGTATCTCCTGGATCAGGAGAAGGCGATTGGCGACCTCCTGCGAGCAACGGTCTCGCCGACGCGAAGGCGGCGCCCACGCCAATCGGAGACGACAGCAACGACGAGCAGCCGAGCGACGTGGACCTCTTCGGGTCAGCGCATGCGCCTCCGGGACCGACAGTGCGCGACTTTCAGTCACTGCTCTGGTTGCTCCTCTGGGTCGCGCGCCGTACGAGCCCGGGCATCGCCTTCGTAGTCGATAAGGCGACGCGTCAGACGCACACGCCGTGCGTGCTTGACTGGAGGTTGGCGAAGCTCATCGCGCGCTACCTCAAGGAGACTGCGATGCTGAAGATCACGATGAAGCCTGCCCGAGGCGACGACGCAGCGCCGCGACTAGACGCGTTCTGCGACGACGACTTTGCGGGAGACAGGGCCGACAGAATGTTGATGACGGTCGGCGTGCTCCGACAAATGGAATGCCGGTGAGCTGGTGCGCGTGCAAGCAGGGCAGCGTGTCGCTGTCGACGATGGAGGCGGAGTTTGTGGCCGCTAGCGAGATCGCGCGGGGGGGTGCTCGGCGCGCGAGAGATTTTGATGGAGGTCGGGCTTGCGCCAGCGCTGCCCATGCAGCTGCACGTCGAAACCCAGGCGGCTATACGCCAGATCGCTGGCGAAGCATCGTCGCTGAAGGCTTAGCACGTGGACGCCCGCTACAAGTTTCTCTACGACTTCGCTCGGCGCGGCGTCATCGTAGCACGCTACTTCAGGTCCGAGTTGATGCTTGCGGACCTGTTGACGAAGACACTGGACGCGTCGGAGCTTGTGACGTTGCGCGAGCTTATGAAGATCGGGTAGAAGATGGGTCGACGGTGCACGACGATGGAGAGAGGTGAGAGAACGGAGGCGCACTCGCGGAGGAGTGTAGAAACGAGGACAGAATCAGGGCGATTAGCGCCAGCCGTTTTGATGGGAGATAGGTGCAGAACGTGTACGAACCAGATGAATGGAGGAGAGCGACAGCTAGCGAGGCAGGAAGAGAGCGAGCAAGTGACAAGAAATTGACAGAATCTTGTCAACCACCTACTGCGTCGACGCACGATCGCCTAAAAAAGCAGCTATGAGTATGATGAGTTCGAGGCGCATGGGTGACAAGTGTCGAGTCGTTTAAGCTAGAGAGGGAGGGAGTTGCGAAATGGCAAAGACTAGAGATAAGCCGAGTCCCAGGGTAGGGTTAGCGACGCAAGATTGGAATTTGTATCGTAGCCCAGGGCTGGTCTAAACTTCCTCCTTTGATAAGCTACCTCTCCTCTCTTGAATTTTCCAGTACACAATTGTACATAAAAAGCTCTTGAGTTGTTCTCTGTGATACTATTTATCACCTAGTCACAAAAAACATTGTGTCTACGTGAGGGTAATCGGTATGCGTCATGAAACACAATCTACGATAGAGCGCTGCGTGGAAAGCATTTTGGCGGCGGGAGAAGCACAGGTGAGGTTAGTATGTGTTGTCGTGGGTGTGATTTGTCGTTGCATAGAATACAAACGTATCGAACACAAGTGAGTTATTGCTGCTTGTGGGACGTGAGTCGTGGTATGAAGCTGCGACCGTCACTGCTGTCGGCTTTGGCTTCAGTAGTGGATCAGATAGCTGTGGGGTTGGCAGCTGACTAGGAGCGAGAATGCGTCAACAAATTGCGGAAATTGATACAGATAGTTTAACTCTTGTCGTATTGAGCCATTGCATATCGTAGTACCAGGTATGATGGTATGGCTGCGATGGGACATAAACTACTGCTGTGCTGAGAATGGTTTCGGAAGACCAACAGTCCGAGCAAAGATCGTGGCGTAAACGTTGTAAAGACGAAGGAGATGACACCCAAACTCAACGCATTTTTCGACGGCCTGGCGGATGAAGAAATTGTATGCAAACTATTTGCCTTGATATAACGTTTTCTTAATATGGTCAATGTTCTTCGTGTACCTCTGCTCATCACTTTGTCAGGATATAAATGATGACATTATCTCCGACAGCCTAAGTGATGAGGTCCATGCAATCGTCGATAGGGCTTTTTCTCGCTCTGACTAAGAAGTAAAGCAGTCGCTCGTAGCTCTTGCTCCCAGCATCCTTGTAGCAGAGCTACCCCCACTCCTTAGTCAGAGGAAGGCTATTAGACTCGTAGAGTCTCTGTTAGTATATAAAACTAAACATGTATAGACTTAGACGATCTCAAGTCTTACAGACTTACTGATACTTATCTATAAGTTCTCTAACAAGCTCTTAAGCTTTTAGTCCTGGTTCAGGGGACTACGACTCCAAGGAATCACGTGGCACTAATGCTCAATAGTACTTGGCCTTAACACAGGCACTGACTCTTGCAACCAAAGACGTCTAAACAAGACACGTGTCTGAAACTGATCGAAAGGGGAACCGAATGTATTTATAGCAATAATATACCTCACTTCCGTCTTTAACCTTAAAACTATGCTACCTACTCGAAAAGTCCTCATCGTAGTTCTTCTTGTGTACCACACCAGAACTATGTCGCCTCTATGAAGACCCTATTACGATAGATATCCTCAAACCATAACCGATAGAGTACGGTATTACCACTTAGCGTATGTGATACAAAGTATGCCTTATCAGTCAAACTGATCTCGTTATGTGTGTATCACACCCGCGTACCTGGTTATCACAACCATTTATGTAACCCCTTTACACCCTCCCCCCACCAATCTGTCGATACCCCGAATTGACATTCTTCACCTCTCTCATTGAGATAGCTTGGAGAGAATAGATAACCTCACGGTTGTTTCACGACACCTTGCGCATCAATGGCGAAATTATCGTATTCCTCCGGGTCTTTGGAAGATATCATACGAGACGAGAACATCGTCGATTATGACAGTGATACTGTCGTTTAAGGGATTGAAACCCCCGAGCCTGCCACGTCAGCGTCGCGCTAACCTTCGCGCATTGCGCCAAACCAGAACGATGCACGGCTCAAGCGCTGACTGCGTTGCGTGCTTCAACCACTCTTGATGAACTTATCATCACCAACAAGCTCGATTAGCAACAGCAACGCTATATCGAGAATAATGAGAGAGCTAGACGTCTATCTCAGACATTATCTATTGTCGAGGCGCATTCGGACTATCGCTTCAAGCCTTTAAGCGTTGATAAGTTGGTGTGAAAGTTCGCAGGGCAGCCCTTGAATACTTGGCCCACAGGGCGTGAAGCTACGACGTCTGACGACATTTCCGAACGAGATTCTATCAGAGAGAGATACTTGACGCCCAAAACGACGACGATCTACGATTATCAAATCAAATTGACGGAACAAGCACGTGGTGCCTCTGTACCGACGCAAAGAACGGTCCCGGCCGTTCTGTACCCAGGTGAGAGCGAGGACGAGGATGACAGCACGTTTACTCGTTGGGCAAATAGGGCACGTTGGTTGCCCGACATGAGTGCTCTTCGATATAGTGCCTCCAGGCCGATGTTCGGCTATAGCGTAAGATGCGCTATGAGTTTGCTAATCTAAAGGCCAAATACCAGCTACGTTCGCTGTATCGCACACAGTACGCGAAACCAGTTGCTATCCAAACCACCACTGTTTCGACTGTGCAGACAGTCGCGGGTCACTCGGTGTTAGTGGTCGAGCCCTACACCCCACAACTATTGGTGGGAAGCGCGTTGGGGTGCAAGCTGACCCGCAGCGCGACGCTCTAAAACGTCAACGGCATACGGGCAATCTTGCCGAAGGGTACCTCAAACTCCCATGAGTTTTCAGACTCAAGGTATCCACACCACTTCACCAGACACTGGTATTGACCTTTGTGACGACGCCGCTTCAGAAGTCTCTCTACATGGAACTGTAAGTTCCCTTGCTCGTCGATCAACGCAGGAGGGGGTTGATGTGTCGGCACAGGCTCACGAAGACCTGGTGTCAGAGGTGAAGCGACTCCGAGAGTCTTTTGCTCACGTGCAGACGGCACTGGATCATTCCGTAACAGAGAGTAAACAACTCCGGGAGATCCTCGACCAAGTGCAACGCGCTCGTGAACAGTCATCGACTGAGTTGGCTCATTTTCGTGAGCACCGTCTCGGTTCGATCGACTCGGTCGACAAGCGACTGCGGAAAATGGAGTACAACCTGCCACAGCTGGATGGCCAGGTGGATCTCTTGACGAAGATAAAGATAGCGGGGACGACGCCCCACCCTCAGGAGCAAGCGCTTTCCGGTCTACGAGAGAAGGATCATGATATGGCTTGAGCAAGCCAACGTAAAACATTGGGTATGTGCGCAATGACAGGGAGCATCGAGCTCCAAGTCTTAGGAGACTCAGCACAAACACTGCAAAGTTAACGTCGCCAATGAAGCGATTAACTCGCTCAGTCTGACCATCGGTCTGCGGATAGTCCTCTGTAGACATGTCCAATCCCGTGACAAGCACCTTGAAGATGGAAGTCCAAAATTTGCCTGAGAAGAGAGGGTCACGATCAGAGATGATTGCCAGCTGAAACCCGTGTTCACCAAAACACGATCGATAAACAGCATAGCTGTACCTTTTCCATCGATGGAATCCGGCGCTGCCGCTAAGTGAGCCATTTTGCTTAAACGGTCAGCAAAGACCACGATTCCCGTATTGCCGTCACAGTCTTTGGGAAGATCAAACAGAAAATCCATACTGATCGACCCCCAACACCCCATGGGCACAGGTAAACTGGCAAGTGGCGCAGCCGAATGTGCTAAGGGTTCGACCCGCTGACACGTTTCGCATGTACGCACGTATGGGCTCACCCATTTGTAGAGTTTGGGCCACCGGTAGTATGGACTCACAGAGCCATAAGTATTTTCCCGGCCCAAATGCCCATTGAGGGCAGTACCGGGGGCCTCAAAGAGGATTCGATACTTTAAATCCTCATCGTGAGGTACAACAATGCTAGAGGAATTTGCTACATCTGTGCGATAGCACAAGAGACCATCATCGATGGAATATCGATGTAGGCTGGCCCGCAAGCGTGCCGATAATTGACTGTCCGAGTCCTTGTAGTCCTCACTCCCAAGGGCATGAAAAAATGCCACAAACTGAGTATCCCGTGGATATGCCACACGAATTAACTCCTCAATATGAGACGGCAAAGTCGTGACACGATCAAGCTTATAATCGTTTCGGCGAGAGAGGGCATCTGCCAACACATTTTGTTTGCTTGGCTTGTATGCCACCTCGAATTAATATTCTGCAAAGAAGAAAAGCCAATGAGCTATTCTCTGGAAGAGGTGAGGCAACTGTGTCACCGTGCGTAATGACGCATGATCCGTATAGACGACGAATGGCTTGGAGCCAAGCAGATGGACTCTTAATTTGATGAGTGCATACTTCATAGTAAGTAGATCTTTGTCATGAGCTGGATAGTTCTTTTTCAGCAGCTTTCAGCTGACGAGATTCAAATACGATAACTCGATCGCAGCCTGCAGCATCTGTTTTTAACAGGGCGCTGCCTATAGCAAAATCTAATGCATCGCAGACAACACTAAAAGGGTACTCAGGAGTTGGCAACGCCAAAATAGGAGCATGGAGGAGACTCTCCTTTACTGTCCAAAATGCGTCAGCATGTGTGTCGTCCCTGCTCCAATCTGTGTCCTTCTTAAGGAGATCAGTTAATCGCCGAGCCATATCAGCGTAATGCTCACTGTATATTTGTAAGTAATTGGCAAGGCCAAGCCACTTACGCAAGTCTTTTTGATTTTTAGGAATCAGCCAGTTCACTATAGCCTTGATCTTAGCGGGATCCGGTCTGAGGCCGCGCTTACTAATGAAGCATCCTAGAAAAGGAATCTCTTCTGCACCAAAAATGCATGAAGACGCGTTGGCGTACAATTTATTAGTGAACATGAACTCAAGCACAGCTCGCAAATGACCAATGTGATTGTCAACATCTGACCAACATTGTTTGGCACGACTATGGACCAAAATGTCATCAAAGTACGTTTGTGCGTAATCCCGATGTGGGCGGAAAAGTTGCGTCACCAGACGATCAAATGTATCCGGGGCATCACGCAGCCCTTGGGGCATCACCAGCTATTCCCATAGCATACCACTCGGAGTTCTCACTGCTGTAAGCGGAATATCATTCGCTCGCATGAGCAATTGATAATATTCATCGACCAAGTCTAGTGCGCTATCCATAGTACAACCGACGTGTTGTTTTGGAGATTATCCTTTCGAGGAATGGGCGTCTGTGCCGGAATAGTGACCGCATTAAGCTTGTTGTAAACATGTACAATATACCAGTTGCCTTTTGGCTTTTTGACACAAAATGTCGGTGTCGAATGTGGAGATTTAATCTCACGAACCATTCCTGCCTCGTGCTTAGCACAGAAGAAGTCATCAGTGACATCACATTGATCCTTAGGCAAGGGCCACTGTCGTGTGACACAGTATTTCGTCCCAGGAACTAAGTAGATTCCATGACGACACCTCTCTCTATCTGTAGGTAGAACAGAGGGTGGATCGTGGCACACCACATCTTGAAATTCCTTGACTAAGGAGTAAAAGGGATCATGGGGGTCTTTCAGTATTGATGACCCACCACGCGCACTGAGTGCTGCTTTTGTGTCCTCCATAACGGCTTCATCCAAAAGTGAAAAAGAGTTCAACTCTATAATGTCGGGTCGACTGACCACCCCCTCTGAAAGGTCCCCATTCTTTAGTGAGTGATCAAACTCATCGACCGACAACTCTTCGAGTTCTAAAGGAGCACTTAACGAGGGTATAGCCTTAAGGATAATTGTACCATCACAGGCACCAGTCACTCCGTTAACGAGTGTATACAGATGACAGTCATCATCACTTTGTGACACAGCACACGATGTGTGATTCGTCTCTCTCTGATCAATATCATAATCGAACGTAATTTTCTCTAAGCTAGAACTGATGTCGTTATCGACACCCGATGAAAAGTCAGTTGACATGACGTCGTCGTCTTGTGTATTACGTGCCACTTCACGTGCATCCGCTGATCCGGGCTCGGGATGCCTTGGTATTTCACCAATAACGTCAATATTGACATTCAGCGCGTCGCTATCACAGCCAACATCACTCAGTGGGTACTTACGTGCCACTCCACGCTCATCTGGTGGGTTCAGCTCCTGATGACTTGACGCTTGGTCAGCAATGCTTTCAGCATTCAGTACGTTGATCTCACAACGACTATCACTTAGCGGAGTACGTGCCGCTTCACTATCACATATTGAGCTTTGCTCTATACTCATGTCTTTGACATCGTCAGAATCAACTAACTCTGACATTACGATGTCCAGCACACTGACATTGTCAGTTAGTGGCTCGCGCCAATAACGCTTCCGATTACGATCAGAGGTGGGTTCATGACCCTCCAAAGCTCTGCTAAGGGCAGTACGCGTGGCGCCTAGTGTTCTCGACCTCCAGTTGATCCATGGCTCATGGTGCTCAAGCCAAGCCATAAAAAAAATGAGATCATTTCTCGAGTCCAATCAAGGACTAAACAGCGTCCGATACTATAAAAACCCGATAAACTTCACACCCAGGAACTTTGAGTGAAGTAACTAGAGTTCCTGTCGCCAAGCGAATAGTGATCGTATCACCCTTGTGCGCTTTTAGCGCCTCAAAGTAACATGGATTTCCTTCAAGGGAAGAGCGTCTGAAACAATTACCGGATGCTCCGGAGTCGATCAAAATCTACCAGGGGGTGTCAAAGCCCTTAACAGTCGCTTTTGCGACCAACAAGCCTGGCTTGTATTCACGCCCCGTGTTAGAGTGCACGGGACTCCTTGGGGCTAAATTCTTCTCGCCACTACCTCTTAGGGGCTCAACAGAACCTAGTTATTCCCCAGCAGCGCCCCGTGCCTACTGGGAGTCTACGTGTTCCCGCACCGTACCAGAATTCTGGTTAGCGGCGGGAGTCCGTCCTGAAGTAGCCTGGCGTGCCCTGTGTATAGGACAATTAGGTTTAGCAAATCCCATGTGGGGAAAGCTTCGTCTACCGACGTGTTACACGTGAGAGTCCATTCTCTGGCTCTACCACCCAGTTTTGAGATTGCCATCCCAACTCCGTGTTGCTTTGACTGGAGCATAGCGGAGTTCATGGCCATTTTCACCTCTCTGATCCACGGGAGAATATTCTCCCCTTCTTTTTCCTCTAATTCTTTTACAGTCTAGACAAGGGGCCGAGACCTTGGCTCTTCATCGGGTACATGGACATACCGAGCGGGCATAACCGATGTCAAATGGTCGTCTACTTGCCAAATCAAAGTGGACTCAAACTGCATCAAAGCGTCAAGACGTGCACGTATCACGTCAGGACCTTTTGCGAGGATTTAAATCCACTAGTTCGTTCCCGACTAGCGCTCTAAGTTTCTCCAGCGCTAATCCCTGGGCCTCGGAAAGGTTTATCTTAGTTTCCATCTTCACAGAGGAGCAGTCTTTAACAGACTCAGGTGTATATTGACTACAATTGCTACCAAATGTAGCGGAGATACTCCGACTCCTTAGTCAGAGGAAGGCTATTAGACTCGTAGAGTCTCTGTTAGTATATAAAACTAAACATGTATAGACTTAGACGATCTCAAGTCTTACAGACTTACTGATACTTATCTATAAGTTCTCTAACAAGCTCTTAAGCTTTTAGTCCTGGTTCAGGGGACTACGACTCCAAGGAATCACGTGGCACTAATGCTCAATAGTACTTGGCCTTAACACAGGCACTGACTCTTGCAACCAAAGACGTCTAAACAAGACACGTGTCTGAAACTGATCGAAAGGGGAACCGAATGTATTTATAGCAATAATATACCTCACTTCCGTCTTTAACCTTAAAACTATGCTACCTACTCGAAAAGTCCTCATCGTAGTTCTTCTTGTGTACCACACCAGAACTATGTCGCCTCTATGAAGACCCTATTACGATAGATATCCTCAAACCATAACCGATAGAGTACGGTATTACCGCTTAGCGTATGTGATACAAAGTATGCCTTATCAGTCAAACTGATCTCGTTATGTGTGTATCACACCCGCGTACCTGGTTATCACAACCATTTGTATAACCCCGTTACAATCCTCATGTCGAAAAGATAATACAACGCTGAGTCGTGTGCCTTCATCGCGTTGTTCACTCACAAGGTAATTCTAGTCGAAAATATGGGAGACTGTGCTGGAATGCTAAGAATCTGCACAAGAACAATCTGTTGACCGAGCTCTCGCACGATCGCAACGCTAAACTTTATCATTAATAATGTATCGTGACGCATGACGATGATCTCACGCAGATTCAATAATTTTGTGTCTAGGCGATTATGGGTACGTAGAGCATGACTCAAAAGCACTATATATGTACAATCGTGTACTGGAGAATTCAAGATAGGAGAGGTAGTTTGTCAAAGGAGGATGTTAGACCTGCCCCGTAGCCCACATGCTCTATGCAATTCTACTCTGTGTATAGCGGAAATCCACCTTCCTCAAATCGCGTCGCGTCTTCCTCAAATCTCGAATGGTTTGCTGAGCGGTGAGCTGTCGCAGGAGCAATTTCCAATAGAGAAAACCGTAAAAATACCTAGATGTTCGCCTAAAAAACCCGTGTTACAGTTAGGCTATCCACTAGCCTTATTCAATATATACCAAAAAAGGTTAGGTAAAAGCCAATTTCTATTGTCCTTCAATAGAAATGTTTCGTAGATAATTAGGACCCTCCGCTTTTCAAACGGGCTGTATTCCTAATTTTTTGATAGCCTGCTCAGGTCACTCTACGCCCCTGCCCCTCCTCGTAGGCAACCTCCGTTATATAATCTCTTTATCTCGGCAGCTTAAGAGTGTGTGTATGCTTCTTGCGCGCTCCCTTTTCGTGTAAAAGGTAAACAGGGTCTAGGTTCTCGAGTTTTAAAGTTTCCGTCCCTGTACCATGCGTCCTCTCGTCGGCATATGCTTAAGACTGGACAAGGATCTCGTAAGCGGTCATATGGATAAAGAACATGGTTTGCTACCTATGATATAGATGAAGGAATAATTTTCGACCTGTGATGTGGATGACTGGCTGAGTTTGCGGCTCATCCGGTGATTCATCGTCCTAAATCTATTGAAAAAAACCGCGCGTCATTCAATCGACGAAGTATTTAGTCGTAACATATATTAAATTTTTAATCAATAGATGGACGTGACTCTATCTTCTATTGTGCTGTAAAAATATCCATCGCCGGTCGTCAATGAATAAGAGAAGTGGGTTTCAGCGGCTCATCTGACTACATTTAAGCGAGCATTAGCTTCACTACCACTAGTATAAATACAATATGGGCGACTGCAAATACTTAATGTTTTCTATAATAAACTAGACTTTTACCTGCTACCCGTTAGTCTTAATAAATATATAAGCGCATAAGTGGTCTGGCCATCGATTTTAGTCTTTATCAACCCTTCATTATCTCGATGGTTGAGATGAGATTTTCATTTCTTCCCTCTGATGCAACAGCTTCTGCTATGTACATGATATTGTTCTTGCCGAAGACGACGAATCCTTTTCATGGAGATGTGAAGAACGTATACCGACCGGTCCCTATGGCAGCTAGAAGGAAGCTGTAGCTTCCAAGTTCCACCGATTCAGTTTCCGCTGCTGCAGATTCACTGTCGCGTCGTTGGTATTGGTAATGTTGTTGGTTACTGATACTAATGACCACATGGCATGGACGACACTACGTGATTGTGTTTAACGATGAGATCGACTCATCGTTTTGCTACTAATATTATAGAGTCGATATCGATAGGCTTAGAGTAGTACAACGAGACTAACCAAGGACCTAGCTAGTTGATAATTCACTTTTAATTTTACCTTCTTCTAAGCGTTTCCACCTTAAATCGCCCTTGGCTGTTTCCAAAAGTCAAAAGGTTATGATCCCAACTACGCCAGACGCAGGCGAAATACTTTGCGAAGATAACTACACTGTTTACGATAGTTAATGTGGCCCACACTAATTCCGAATCTCGAGATATTGAGGAAAAACATAAATAACATGGGCCACATTAAATGTGTGGGAACTCTAATCGGTGTAAGCACGCATAATAACGTGGACCGTCCAATAATATTTTTCATTTTAAATTGAGTGGCTACGGCGTCATGCCAACCCGGCAAGTGAACTCGATCCAAGAGCTCTTCCGCGTACAAGCCCTTCGACAAACAGCGTCAACTGAACCCTCCGTCGGCATTTTGGTTTCATCTACCGAAAGCGATGACGACGATGACGACAACACTGTCCTGCAAGCTTCACCAGGTGCTGAGCTGACTGTAAATGATGAGTCAAAGTTTACTGGAAAGCGGCGTCTACAGCAATTTAGTACTCTGTCTCACCGACATCGCATCGTTCAATGAATGATTGCCGATGCAGAACAGAACGGGGAGGCCAAGATTGCGTCGCGCACGATCCGCAATTTCCCAGATCAATTTCGAGGCGAACAAAAGGCGAACTTAATGAAGACATCTCGTTAGTGGAAGGATAGAGACACGATCACCGCCTGTTTGTCGAATAAGCGTCGCAAAAGTGGTACAATTAAGGCAATTAACAGCGGGTCAAAGTGGCCCTCCCCGTTGCTTGGAGAAGAAGGCAATTAATGGTCGGGGTCGTACACGCCAGCCTTGGGTCACTTGGCTTTATGCGGAATTGGTGGTCGAGTTTGACCGACTTCGCAAAGCTGGGTTGAAGTTTAGTCCAACGGTGTTGCGAATCGTGGCCAAAACAGTTCCGATGATGCCACAAGGTGAATTTCATTCAGCCTTTCGTGATCTGCTCAATGGGAATACGCTCGACGAGCGCATCACACCAAGATGAATTTAGTCTTTACAAGAGTATAAAATTATCGTCATTCGCACCCAGACTGGCAAACTTATGACAAGCCCAGCCACTCAGCTCCAAAAATTGAAAAATGAGTCTCCTACCATCTTGGCCAAGTTGCGCATGATTTTAAAAGTGGAAAAATGGATGAAGCTTTTGTTGAAGGTCTCGACAAAACTCATTTTATCATCAATGTTGACAATGGTAAGACTCTGGGTTTTCGCGGCGACGAAAACGTGAAATATGCTGATGTCACCTTAGGTAGTGTTGGAATGAATATGGTGATTCGAATTCGTGGCGGGAAATTTGCAAGACTTGTGCCAGCGTTTATGATTTTTCAAAAAGAATCTCGAAATTATCCGATTTGTGCCATACTAGACGATGTCCCAGGCGTGACTTATCGGACCGGACCCAAAGGATGGATGTACAAGCACGTTATGGTCCAGTATCTCAAAGAGCGTCGGGTAATCTACCCATATAGCGGGGTGCTATCCATGAACAACTGTGGTGACCACAACGACAGTCCAGAACAATAGTCTGCGTTACAACAGCTCAACGCAGTGATTCGGAAGCTCCCCGAGAATTCAACACATTTGTGCCAGCCTTGTGAATCATGGATCATAAAAAAGATTAAGCAGGTGTAGACAGAGAAGTGGGAGTTGGAAAAACTTCGTTTGATTGAGCTTGGTGCTTGGCGGTCTGGCCCAAGATCGTCCGGCAAGTTGTCCAAGTCTGGCAAGATCTTTTTTTTGAACTGGCTGCTGAATCCGTGCGTGCAGTGAATTCAATGAAGGACAAAAATGGCGTGTAGTATGCACGCAAGGCAATGATTCGATGCGGTCTTGGGCTTGATCTGGATAGCGAGTGGCAAGAGTCTCAATTGTTTCCTGAGCTGCAGATGATTGTCAACAACCATCGGGCACACTTTGACGGGACACCAGTACCAGCAGAAGCGAAGTGGTAGAAGAAATTGTTCAAGATAGCTCGTGATTCAGGTTACTTCAAATTTTAGGTTAGCCAAGGCTGATATGCAAAATGCATAAATATATTTTTTTCGTTCTTGTGTATTGAAGGTGTTTGTTTGTTCTAAGGAATCTAAACCAAATCGTGCCTCATTATGGAATATTCCATGTACCTAACCTCAACCCCGACACCACTTACTGCACGATTTTTAGGCGTGTCTAACGGTGTGGGCGCGCGGAGAGGATTCTGGCGGACGTATGAGTGACAACGCAACGTAGTTGCTTTTATGTGAAGACCTTCCTTTTGATTTAAGCCTTTTTAATTATTGAATTCTACATGTTTTATTATTTTGTATGCTATCGATATCGGATCCGGGACCGTTCGTGTCCAGACCGATTGTTTCACCACTGAGCCAAATTGCGGCATTGTAAAATCACACTAATTAATGTATTTAATTCATACAGTGTTACCAGAAATACGGCCATTATTAGCACAATATATACTGTGGCCCACACTATTCAACGAGTAACACTATTCAGTTGCCCACAATAATTACCGTTACCAGTGTATTTCGTGTGGGACTTCAACGCGAGGATGAGTCTGGAAAAGAATGGATTACTAGATCATCCAGACGTTATGAAGGCCCCAGAAGAAGGAGACGCACAGTTGCGTCTCCTTCTTCTGGGGCCTTGGAAAGTAAAAATTATGAAGGCCTTCGCGATTGTGTCAACAATGATCAGCACAAATCTTCAGTCAATGGTGTGCACGGCAAAGACAACGGCAGAAGCATCGGACATACTGAAAACTTTCTTCCTGCGACAAAGTATGCACAATCGTGTGCAGCTGCAACGGCAACCACATGAGTTCAAGCTGGCCAATGGAGGAAGCATCATGGACCACTTCCTGAGATTTGACGAGCTGTGCATGATTATGCAAGCTATCGGACAAGAGATCTCACCAGATGAGCATTTGGTCATCCCGTTGCGTAGTCTAACGAGAGACTATGACCCCATCGTCAAGATAATTGAGAACATGCCCGGAATGACACTGTTTCACGCTAAGGAAATTCTGAGACGGGAGTACGATTGTATGATGAGGAAAGGACACCAAGAAGTCGCACTGAAAAGTACGCATACTTCCAAGTACAAGAAAGGACCGCGCCGACATGAAGGGAGATCAAGTTCAAGAGGTGAAAATTTATTGGGACGATGTTACCAATGTAACAAATATGGGCACAAGCGTCAAGATTGCAAGGCTGCACAAGTGGAGAGAGCGATCCGGAGAAGAGAGAGCATTTACTGCGTCAAGTCGGACGTCAGCTGGATGATTATCGGACAGTAGGGCAAACAGCCACAGGTGTCCCGACAGCGATGAGTTTTCGAATTTAGACTCACTGACGGACCCGATCATGATCACCATAGCGGACGGCAGCAAAGTAGAGGCGCAAGGTGTTGGGACAGTGCGCGTGCAACTCAAGACTGGTGAAGTGATCAGGATCGAAGAGACGCTAAAGTGCCAGGCCTAGACCTAAGGCTACTGTCAATATCGGCATTGTCAAGAAGGGTCTACAAGTGATCTTCTCATATCTGAGCTGTCAGGAGCGGCTGATCTACACGTGTGGCATGAAAGATTAGGCATTAAATTTTTATACAAATGATTTGTGACGCCCAAGATTGAGACGTGTATCTTTCAATCCGAGTCTTCTCATCGAGGACACTTTCGTCCATCGATGAGCTGCTGAGAACCCGTTCGTTCTCAGCAAATACTGTTGCCGACCGAATATCGGTCACATACTCATCCTCTGTGATGAGTATGCAGATCTGCTTGACCTTGCCACTACGTAGATCACGCAGGAACCATTTCGATTCCAGCGTTGGCAATTGAGGTATCTCCGAAGTTAACTTCGGAGGCACAATCAGATCAAGCGTATAAGCGCCTAAGCTTGATCCGTCATTGACCAAGACATTCGATGTCTCGGTTTCTTCCTGGGAACTTGTTTCCTCAGGTTGCTGAGAGCCTTTTCTCTCAGCATGTAACTCTTGAGGAATCCTTTCCTCAAGTACGTGGGGAATTATTCTCTCGACGTCTTCTGACTGTGGCTGTGCAACCACAGTCAGGTACCGATCCTCTACGGTCGACTCTCCAGTCGACCTAGGATGACCGTGGTGCCATTTGGTGGCAACAGGTTTCTTCTTCCTAGGATGTTGCCTGCTAGGCATGCATCCATGTCCCGGTCCACTCGACTTATTCGAGTGGTAGACCTTCGGCGCTGCCTGCACTTCTATACAGCCGCCGGGAGCTTGCTCCACAGTGTAGGAATCAGCTTCACTGAGGTCTTGTGCAGTCGTGCTTAAGACCGTACCGCAAGTGAGACCATCGCACTCACTCGCAGTACATCCACACGCTTGTGGACGCTCCATGACGTTCATCAGATGTCCATATGATGAACAAGCGGCAGGCATCTTCACGGATCGATGCTGCCAGCTCACTCTTGGCTCGTATCTTCTGATCCAAGGTAATCCCAGGATGAAATCAAATTTGTCATCCAGATCCAGTACGATGAAATCATCATCGTACTGTTCACCCTCTAACGTGTAATGAAGTCCCACTACGCGCTTCTTCAATGTTATTGATGCGCCTGTTGCTAGGCACACCGTCATCATCGTTTGAGGGATGCCGCGCTCAACGAACCTGAGCCTACGACCCTCTAGCGACTGACGACGAACAAAGTTGCTCGACGCCCCACAGTCGACTAGAGCACGAAGTGACAAATCATTTGTCACCTTCAATTCCAAGGTGATGAGTGATACCTCATCAACAGGTGCAGAGACACACAATAATTGTGTATCTGGAGCAACTTTCGTCAGGAGATTTTCAAATTCTCTTGAGGTTGCTGGATCAGTAGGGCGCTCCGCCCCTACTGACCCCGACCATTTTTGATGGTCCACTTAGCTGTTGCGATTTCGCAACAGCGTTAGACCTACGCCCATTGTCCTTTCTGGCGAATGGCCAATCATTTCGCTCTGTACTGTTTGGTACTGGGCGTGGGCACTACACTCGTAAGCGTAGTATCCCAACTTTTAGCAGCGATTGGACTTCTGCAATCGCTTGTTGTTCGAAGAGCGAGGTCTCTCGCTCTCGACATAACAGAGGTCCATTGGTTCTGGATCTCCAGTCTCTTGTCGTCTCGGTGGACGATAAGAACTCGAGCTAGCATGAGCCTGTCTCATGCTAAAGTCCTCCTGTTCCGCAGCTGAGATTGCTTGTTCAAGCGTATCCAACTCTAAGCGGAACAGGTGGTTCCTGACGGGCCAGTCTACGAGCCCTTGCATGAACACAGTAATCAACGTGTTCATGTACTGGGTTAGCAACTATACTACTCGCGAGGAGTCGTATATGTTGAGCGTAAGCGTGCACATCACGCTTACCCTGCTTGAGTTTCAGGAGCTCTGATCGATCCCTGAACTCAGCCCGTGGCGGCTCAAACGTCTGTTCGAGTCGAGGTTTGAAGGCTCCAGCGACCCGAAAGCATATGGGTCGCTCATCTCCAGCCCTAAGGCCCAAGTCTTGGCACGTCCCGCCAAGTGGGTTTGAGCAAATGTGAGTTTGATTTGCTCATCGTCGATACGTCGTGCCTTTATGGCTCTGTCTAATTCGACGAAACATAATAACAGGGAGTATTCCTCGACTCCTCTGTACTTGGAGATATCAACCTTTAATATTTCGGGACGACGCGTGTGTGTCGTCCCGCCCACAGCAGCATTGAATTGCTGCTGTCTCAACAGCTCTGTCTGTTGAGTTCTCTCAACTGCTCGGCCTGTTGAGAGCCTTGCTGGTGAAGCAAGGATACTTTCTCTCTTTCAGCGACAAGTTCATTTTGAATGAACCTGGATATAGCAGCATGTTGCTGGTCTCTGTCAAGAGACTCCCATTTTGAATGAACCTGGATATAGCGGCATGTTGCTGGTCTCTGTCAGGAGACTCCAACATGGCGCTAATGGCGGTTTCCCTGCGGTAGAATTCATACGCTCTACCGCACTCCATTAGATGTCACTCAATGGGAAAAGCCTTCACACGTGGCGTGAAAGCTATCCTCCTCATCCAACATGTTCATGTTAGATGAGGTGGTTGTGGTCGCTGGAAGGACTACAAAGTGCTACCAGGTGTAACGGGGCACCGGTCGCTAGTACTGCTTCAGTACTAGCTCGCCTACACTGACAACAGTGTAGGCGGGTGCCCCGTGACTTTACGTACACGGTACGCAGAGGAAGAGGAAGAGTCGGCTTTCTAAGGAAACGAACTCTTCGAGATACAGGAAAAGATAAAGTGTATTTAATATAATGGTCCTAATTCTTCTGTCTAATTCTTAGTACCTACTTCATTATATTAATCTACATCTACGTATGGTGACGTCTTGCACACCACCCATTCCGCGCGTCTGGCAGCGACTGGTGGGGTTGATTTAATGGTCTATATCAACCAATGAGCAGACCCTTGAGTCACTCCAACAATACACTGTGGCAAGTAATATTGTATAATATTATCTCTTAAGATAATATTGCTTTATTGTCACTTATTATTAATGACAATATTATGTAACAGGCTCACCCCGTTACATCGACCATAATGGCCGAAAAGGTCTGGACTATTTTATCGTCATGTAACACAGCAAGCAACTTACGCAAGATCCAGTATACTTGCTCTACAGTCAAAACGACTGTTCATCACTAATACTAAAGTGCTCCCGAGACCTTATATCTTTTTGTCAAGGCTACGAAAATCGCTTCTGGACGACCAGAATAATACTGCACGACTGTTCTTGCACCTCTCTCTCAAATCCCAACTAAAATACTGTAAGAAAAAAGATCCTCCAGTTTATTCCAACCCACCTGAATGGCTACATCATAACAAGCACAAAAGCGTGCAATCCCTCAAGTGCACCACATCACCAATACCCGCGGGTGGCCAGCAAGTCGCCAACACCTCCCCAACCTCTTCCTCTCCATCTCTCTCTCTCTCTCTCTCTCTCTCTCTCTCTCTCTCTCTCTCTCCATCTCTTTATCCGTCCGTCATGCGTCCAATTCTCCTCAAGGGCCACTCCCGGTCGCTCACCATGATCAAGTACAACCGCGAAGGCGACTTGCTCTTCTCCTGTGCCAAGGACCACACGCCCAATCTCTGGTACAGTGACACGGGCGAGCGCCTGGGCACGTACGTGGGTCACTCGGGTGCAGTCTGGGCATGTGACGTGAGCTACCACTCGGAGCGTCTCTTAACAGCTGCAGCCGATGCAAGTGTTAAGCTCTGGGACGTGCAGACAGGTGACGAGCTCTTCTCGTTCCCGCATTCGGGTCCAGCTCGAAGCGTCCAGTTCAGCACGGGTGACCGCTACTTTGTATCGGTAGCCGACAAGTTCTCGGACCGTCCAGCTGCTGTGTATGTCTATGAGCTGGCTGAAGACGTGAGCCAGCAGAGTGCCGAGCCTGTGCTGACGATCACGGATCACGGCCACGAAGGCCGCATCACTGGCGCCTACTGGATGCCGCTGAACAAGGCGATCTTGACCACGGGTGGAGACGGCACGGTGAAGCTCTTTGACCCCAAGACTGGAGCTTTGCTGGAGAGTCATGAGGTTCATGTGGGTGAGATCACGAACTTGACGTTCAACAAGTCAAAGACACTTGCAATTACATCGTCCAAGGACAATACAGCCAAGCTGCTGGATGTCGAGACGATGAAGGTGCTCAAGGTGTACGAGACGGACCGACCGGTGAACTCGGCAGCAATTTCACCTATCAAGGAGCACGTGGTGCTTGGTGGAGGACAAGAAGCTATTAGTGTCACCACGACGTCGGGTCGGGTTGGCAAGTTTGAAGCGCGGTTCTTCCACATGGTCTTTCAAGAAGAGTTTGGACGGGTGAAGGGCCACTTTGGACCGATTAACACGATTGCGTTTCATCCAAATGGCAAGAGCTACGCGTCTGGAGCTGAGGACGGGTATGTGCGACTTCACCACTTTGATAACGACTACCTCAAGCTCGATGTCAAGAAGTAAGAAGGCACAAGAATACAGGTGCACTGGCGTGGCAGCTGAACAAGTCCGATGCAACGGCAAGTTGTAGCTTCTTGATTTTCGTTTCGGGTGTCGAGTACGTCGAGAATCGCAGTACGAGAAGCTAAATCAGAGACAGTGCTTACAGAATAAAGGTGTCCGTCAGCCATCGTAGGTAGCTTTACAGTGAATGTAGTAGCCAATTTACTTGTCTGTTTATTGAAGCTGTATCAGATTATGTGATCTTTAGTAGGTACACGACCTAGTGTGATAGAGCTTCCTCCCTTTATAGAAACCTGCAATCGGAAGAGTCAGAGCTTGGTAGTTCGAGAACAAAGGCAGAGACCTGCTTGCTTCCGCTGACTATTCCTTTATAAAAGGTCTTCCTTTGCAGCTTCTTCATGTACCGGCACTAATGATCAACTTTGTTGGTATGAAACGCATGAGCAAGTACATAAACTAGTCTTATACAGGACAGGGCAATGTCGGTCCAGCCACCACTGCTTTAGTGCACATAATAGAAAAAGTGGCTGTTTGCTCGTACCAGTGAAAATGACGACTACCAGATTCTCTTCAGAAAATGATAGCCGTTGCTTGAAGATGAAGTCGATAACAACACAGTGACGACTTGCACCAACGGTCATACCGTATCGTCGAATCTGAAATGGGGTCGATTCTTCCGCTGCTTACGGATCACAATCTATAGTGTTCCAGCCAAGGTTTTCCAACTTTGTTCTGCTGCTTTCTGATAAGATATTACTGATGACCGTGCCAATCTCATCTATGAAGCTGAGCTGGTTGCTGTGCTCTACATCAGGAGGCGTCGATCATGTTCCGGACGCCACAAGTACTCCGCACTTGCTTTCAGGAAGGCTACGTCTTTAAAAAAAGTATGGCAAGACGACTTAGTGGTATCCGAGTTCTTCAACTAGAGCTCCTCGTCTCAAAAGTAGTTGCTGATCGTTCCGGTATCGGTCCATACTTATAGTTGCATAGGCGTCGAGCGGGGACGTTGCAAAAGAATTTAGACTTATAGTCACGACTCGATGGAAATCGTAGCGCTTGCTACTTTACGACCTAGGCGAGCCACACGGGCCCATGGGAACCCGGCCGCGGCAATGTCAGCACTTTTACTTTTGTCCGAAAGCTCCACGTTATGCTACGTATGACTCGCAGTAAGGTTGCGCTTAAAACTCGCAATATTGAAGCGGTATTTACACGTCATATTGATGTACCTGTTGTCTGTAGTTGGTAGCAACGTACTAGTATTGCATACCGAATACGATTCTCTCTTCTCATAGTGACTGAACGTCCCGAAGTGACCAAAGCATACTATATTGCTTCCTCTGTGATGACTAAGCCGATGAAGACAAGAGGAGCAATTTGAAAGCAATCACGTTCAAAGTCTGGCGTGGCGCAAACTCATGCTGTACAGGTCTCTACGTTTGTAGACTTATAATTGTTTTCGCAATGTCTAGAACGTTTAGCGTTCAGTGCTACGTACGAGCGATAATATGCAGAGTTCTGTCCACTCCGCTCACGAATTTGGTGCTAGATGAAGCTTTGCATCGAGCGGATCGGGAGACAGTGCGAAGCCGATGGGAAGCCAATGTGAGAGATTGCTTGTCATACGTTCGGTCCAGGATGAGTCAGTCAAAAGGAGACGCTGCATGATCAACACCATTCAGGGTCCTACTCGGTCTCGTCACAGCTCAGGGCTAACTTCCGGTAACGTCAAACCTTTTGACCCACCTACCCCAGAGCGCACAAAGGGATTCCAGTCCTTCAAAGGCGCCGATATCACCAAGAAACTTCTTTTCAAGTACATAGAAGATCAAAAAGCACCACCCTCTGATCAAGTCGACTCATACGTCAACGAATGACATCGACGATGGGAGCAGTAATTTAAAAGACTGTCGTTTTATATGCGACCGTGTGTAGACGTTGCGATCGTATTGTGGCCAAGTGCAGTTCAGTCTTTCGATGCAACAGATGCTTACAGCTTGATATCGTTTTCAAGTAGCACCAAATGCCATATCGACACGATACCATACAACTCAGAGAGAGTTTATTCTAACACTTCTTCCAGTACATGGTCCTGCCGCATCACGTTGTCGAGCACCGCATTGGAGGAGGCACGTTCGACGATCGCCACATCAGCTTCAGATCTGCTGAAGACCAATCGTTCAGCAGGCAGCAGGAAACAGTGCGAGCAGTGTAAACAAACTGATAAATATTTCCGACGGATACATCGTACGTCTCTACACGGCACTATCACCGACTCTTCCACGACTTTATATTCCGTGTCGATGCATTGAAGCTTGTGTGCAACACTTTCCACGCGTCATAATAAACTCAATGCGGAACTTCAATAACATGCGAAAAGCGTCCCTGAGTCCGTCAACCTTCTTTCTGTGGTTGTGTCGCATGATGGATTAGGGTCACCCGGACTTATCTTTTGCGAGTAAAAGTATGTCGCATTGTTTCAGCTTATTCTCGACATATTGAGCAAAAAAGATTAACTAGATTTCGACATTCTATAAAAAGCATATTACTCATAAGATGGTATTATAAATATAAAGCTAAAGAATATCAAGATGCACGATAGCTACCACAACGTTAAAAAAAGATACATCAGACAGCTTAAAATAAAAACATAGCACGCAAGATTGGAAAAATTTACAAAGAGGCATGCAGATTGACGACCATACGTAGGATATGCAATCTTAACTTACATCTCTTTTCTGAAAATTGGGGCGCCACTATTTTATGCGTATCCATACCGATGCCTATGAAGAGTTGACTATTTTATTGCCGCCGTTAGTCAACTCTTCATAGGCATCGGTATGGATACGCAAGCGTTATGCTGCGTCTTTATGTAGGTCAAAGCAACCTGACCGAAACTACTCGGTTATATATGCTATCCTGTCACACCGCAGGGTGTTGTCTTCGACCAGTATTACCAAGCTAGCGTTCCTACCTGCGTATGACTATCGTTACAGCTGATCAAATACTTTTAAGCTACGATGTCACTTAAACTTTTATGCGTGAACCTTGCCCATAATTTTTCAAATACGCTTGTATCATCACAGCAGTCGCATTTTTGCTGGAGACCATGGCTGTATATCTGACTGCAGCGTTTACGCTGTGTTGAAAGGGGTGATGTTTCGAAAACAAACTGCACAGGTTCCAGTTAAGCTCAATTAGTTTTGAAAGATGTGGGTGTTCAGCTTACCACTTGTGTTCGAAAAAGCTTCTGGTTTGCTATTGCTCGTCGTCGCCTTTTTGACGCTGGTGTGGAATGCGCACAATAACAAAAACAACATGATGTGGACAGCAAGAGATAGCGATAACAGGACATTAATGGGAGGTCGGCCAATTATTGTCTCGACAGCAGACGATGACAATGATATAGCTTTACAAATTCACAATCGACTACGTAAGTGTCCACATAAAAACAGGTTTTAAAATGCTATGTGCATGACATAGTCGATCTACCTGCTTTCCAGTACGATGGTGGTTGCGTCGTAGAAGGTCTGTCTCTGTCGCAAAGGTACATGCTTGTCATTATCCTCTCGGTGACAGACGTAGTGGTCAACTGATACATAACATCGATCTGAAGATATTAGACCATCGTGTATGCTGAATTTCTTCCATGTCGTTACGACAAACTTGTGTAGGACTCAACGACGTGGTCTTTATTATAGAATGATCCCAGGCACTGCATGCTCGTACGTATAATATACATTATTGGTTTGTATTTTTATTTTTCCATATGGTGATTTCCTTTTTATAGAGCAATTGGGTATATGCTCTATAATGTGGTATTGTGATATTATTTACTACCATGATATACTTTATAAATCATTTAAAATTAAGAATTATTCGTTTAAATTATGACTAACAAAGATCAGTACTATGTTATCGCCCGCCAGTAATCGTAAGCGCTGGCTAATAGAGAAAGCCGTATACTGTGCAATGGACGCACATTCGACAGCTCATATAGTGATTGCTTGTCGATACCTGCTTCTAGGATACGAAGCATCTAGCCAGCATGAAAAAACAGTACGCGATCAACGTACCAATAGGCCGACTATACTTGCAGTTGCAAAAGTGTGACCCGGTGAATGACCACATCCGGACCGAACCAACTGACGACAACTTCTTGTCTCAGTGTTCGGACACACATATCGAATGGACACCAACTCATACCTATTAGAAAGTACATTGCCGTCATTGTTTCGTTTGCGCTCATGCTCGGCCGAGCTCCGCTGCCTCTATAATCTATATCTCCTTGGTCCACTCTCTTGCATCAGTGCCCCACACAGTCACAGTCGGCGATTCAATATTTTTTTCGACACATATCCTCAGTTTTTCTCCCCGCTTATTACAACATGACCTGTTTTCCCGTGGACGGGTGTGTGGACTAAACTTCTGGCATAACCACTACTGTGGAGATGCCTCTTTGCAGCCTTACCAGACAATTCCGTTCATAAAGACCACGCGCGACTAGCTTGTGTATACGATGCCCAACCCGGCGGCAGAGCATCATTTCGTATGAGACCGGCAGCAAGTCGGCGCGGTGGTTGTGTGCGCCATTTTGGCGTTGATCATTTTTTCGCTGCCTATACGATAGAGGACAGGATAAGCAGTTGCAACCCACGGTACGGTAGTGGTGTTCTCGAAACGTACTATGGGCAGCAGTGTCTGCCGATGTATACATCCATAAAGACGCATTTTGCACTTCATGTTACGATGCCGCAACCGCAGTAAGCGTCCGGGCTCGTGCAACTTTCGAGTCAAATGGTTCGGTATTCGCTATGTCCGACTTGCAACCTCAACAAGTACAGGGGCTTTGCGCCAATCGAAGCGATGCGATGACGGCAACTTATAGTTAACCGTCGCAAGTAACCGTACCGGGTCCCACTTTAAAATCAGGCGTGCTGTGTACAATTCTCTTGGCGTCCATCACAACAACTCTCTCTTGCCCACTTCCTGATCGGCAGCGTTCTTGTCAGCGATACCGGCACCGTGATTGTCGTTCACTATTTTCAGGTTGGCTGCACCTGTGGCAGAGAAAGCGAATATCCCGGGAGGAAGCGTGAGGCATGCAAGGATCACTATAGCCGATATGAGCACGCTGGAGCTGATACGCATGACCAATCAGCGTTTCCGCCGATTCTAGCTGTGATAAAGAGGGAACAAGTTGTAAAATGACGAAGGTCCGACTCTACCAAGCTTGGAAGTGAGACACCAAGATTACTTCCCAATCGGCAGCCAGCTGCAACAACGGACAGAGACGAGACCCTCCGGGGAGCCAGGAAGCTGGCCCCCTTTCCTTGGGCGGGAAGTCTCCCAGAGTGGGGCCAAGGCAAAAAGGGGGAGGGTTTCTCTTCGCTGCGTGCGCTACGGGAGGCAGCGCAGCGTGCGGCTCGAGAGATAAGCGGTCCGCAGGATATCCTAGTGCAGGGCACGTCGGCGATGGATCGAATCACCCTGCAAAACGAAGAAGTTTCTACCCTTCACGGTCTGCCTACAGCTCGCCGACACGTTCGCTGAGCATGAGGCCGGTCCCACGAAGAGAACTCCCACAAGACCGTGACGACCCCTGTTGAGATCCAGTACCGATTGTTTATGTACAGTAGCACCGAGCCAGATACTCTTCGTCCAGTGGTGTGTCTGGGCACATTTGAGCACGTTGTGAGCCCGAGCCGACCTGAAGAGCAAGAAGTCGACTACGACGTGATGGCCAGGGATTACGTCGAGATGGCTCGCTGGGACTACCGCAGTGGTAACAGGACTCCTAGTCAAGCGTCCTCTGTCCCCCGAATCAAATTGCTCCGAGCGTGAGAGCAGCCCCGCCATCCGGTAGAGTGCACGCAATAATCTAACCTCGGACTTGGTCAACGGACGGTTCCACGGGCCCTTTTGAGGGTGCCCCGCCGTGACGCCCGACGCCTTGAGCCAGCAGAATGAGAGAGCTAGGAGTAGTAAGACTGTGTCATGGTAGATGACATGAGGTGGTTACCACACAACCAGACATCTTATTAGTCATATGTAGCTATGATAGACAGTCTGAGCCGCTCTCAGTATCTGTCCCGCTTCGCATGAACATGTGTTGGTCCCGACTACTCCCTACATACCCTATCTTACAGAAAGCCCTTGTTGCGAGGTCGCAGCAGGAGCCGTTGCAGCACCACCATTCGTTTTTCTTGCTATGTTCGATATCGACCAACGGCACTTCGTGCAGACGCCGACGTTGATGTCACATCGCAAAGCACGATGGCAGATGATCACGTGGCAACTCACTAGACGGCTGCTTCGCAGCTCCCTTTTGACATCGAAGGCTGGTGATGGAAAGAATACGGTCAGATAAAATGAGACTGGGGAAGACTTCGTCGTGGTATCGCATTTTTGGCGCAAACACGAGCCGTAATCAGCATCCCAGCGGTAGTATACTCGGAACGCTACGACAGCCTTGTATATGGCACTAGTATGAAACTATCCAGGTTTCATCGATCATGTGGTATACACCGTCCTACCGTTTGTGGTCTAGGAAGCGTAATCAGCACGACGTTACTTCTCAGTGACACGCACGCGACGGCTGAATTCGTTGGCCTACAAGTTGCACATACTGGACGCCAAATTGTAGTATACTCGACGCCAAATTGTGGTAAACTTGACGCCGTCAGCATCGGATTCAGCACATGCTGGCGGCTGTGCTATCGCAAAATGACATTCTTGCCAGTGATCTGCTTGGCTCAGCTTCTTGGCCATCCGATTGATGCGGACGTCAATCTTGACTCGCCTTTGCCCTTCTCAGCTGACATCTGTCAGTACATGGCCCGTTTGCCATTAGTCCACGGCGGCAATGTATATATACACTTCTATCTACCTCTCGATCTCGATTGTTCGTACGTTTTACGTCATCGAACACCAGCCGTGTCTCAGTAACTCGCTCGCCATGCAATCGACGCTCTATTTTATTTTACGTGCGTTACACAGATCGAGTCAAACGTAGCGTCTGAAGCGCTCACTCTTGAATTTGCGCCAAGCAAGACAGTTCGTAACCACCCCGTTATTATACAACGATACACACTCGATCAACAATCGACCATCATGACCTTTGAAAGTACCGTCGAAATCACACGCGGCAGCGTCGAGACGAAACATGGCGCACCTCAAGTGGACACCCCCGTCCCGGACTCCACATCAGCGCTGACGTTTTCAATTCCAGCGCCAATAGCGACTGTACGTGCCAACATCCAGGCGTTCGAAGAGGACAGCATCTACAAGCTGCTGCAGCGCTACGAGGGCGCGGACGTGCTGCCGAATGGCTGGCGAGATGGTCCTCATAGCAAGGGCATCCAGGTTGTCTACGGAGAGGTCGACGGCAGTGAGTGGTTCACTATGAAGACCACGGGCACGCTCCACGTTAGCGCTTCGAAGGCTGCAGCTATTCTCATGCGCTGCGACATGGTGCCCAAGTTTGACGACATGACAAAGGAGGTGAAGGCCATGGAGAAGCTCAGTGATGCGTCGGAAGTCCGTCGCGTGACCGCCAAGTCGGTCATGTTTACGGCCGCGCGCGACTTCTCGGTCGTGTCGACGTTCCGCGAAGAAGCGAGCGGTCGCCTCCTCATTGCCACACGCTCGGTCGAGTACGTGGCTGAACGCAAGGGCTACGTTCGCGCGACCATTCACATCTCTGGCTACATTGTGACGCCGCATGCCACGGATTCCGACATGTGTGAGCTTAGCGTGGTAGCGCATATGGACTTGGGCGGGAACTTGCCCGCGATGGTGGTGCGCTACCTGGGTCTGTCTGCACCCATAAAGCTGATTGAGAAGATTCAGGAGATCACCATGAAGGCATAGGTTAGTGAGTAGCTTAGTTTTGGAGCGCGCGCAGTCCCACAATGTGTACCAGTAGAAAGCTAGCCATTAATACCGTGCGTTTCCGTTCAACTCGTTCCGTTGTTGCTCTTGTGCCTGTTTGATTGGTAGACCGGTGATTATATTGAGCTATATTATGTGGAATGCAGACGCCGATCAGGTCTACGTTGAAAGAAGTTGGTTGTACGAGAGACTGAACGACATCGTATGCAAATGCGGCCGCCAAAGCCGCTACAAAGTCGCAGCACGGCCATGGCTATCCCCCTCATGCAGCAACAGTATGCTGATCTTCGGCCAGACGCGTGCTGCGGAGTAAGCAGACCAGCTGCAGATTCCGTGGGTGAGACAAAGATGGGACTGCTTGTTGTAAATCCTGAACGTCAATTAAGTGCTTATGCCCTATACGATATCGGTGTGCTGTTACCTAAACTACATCATCTTCTCCGCGCTGGCTTAGTCTGCTTGGCTCGGCTCTTCGGTCATCACGGGGGACACTTCGCAGAGAGCACGTGGAATCGGATATCCAGTCCGGGGTGCAGACAGGGCGCTGAAGTCGCAGGAAACGCCGGATGCCAGACCGATCACCCCCGATGGGCCGCTGACGCACCTGGACTAGGTCGATCTTGATCACGTTCTAGGCAAGTTCGCTTCGTGGGGCTCGGGAGTCAAGCTCGGCGACCGGGCCAACAACTCGAAGGCTGAAGTAGAATAGTAGGTACTAGGTGGGGGGTGACAACCGCTGTTGCCGTACCCCTCACCTCGGGGTGTCTGGGTTGTTGCTCCCCTTTCGGTTTGCACGCTGCGCTGCCTCCCGTAGCGCACGCAGCGGCAAGAAGGCCTCCCCCTTTAATCTGGGCCCCACGATAGGGGACTTCCCACCCAGGGTAAGGGGGCCCGGCTCTTTGGAGGTCTTCGTCGCATGGCCGTTGTTGCCCGAAGGCGCAAATTGGGAAGTGAGATGGGACTGCTTGTTTACAGCGGCCGTAACCATTAGTCCTGTGGTATTTCCTTTACCACAGCCTCTACCAACGGTAAAACGGCCCTTTTCGATCATGTCCTACAACGATAAGCCGCGTGAGTAGCGTGAATGACCGTTTGCTGGGCTACTTGCGCAGTACACAAGCGTCGCTCAGAGAAAGCCGGAAATTGCACGCGTTTGAGCTTACAGTACTCGAAGCGTCCTGTTAGCGCTCGATTTCCGTTTCATCCGACCCCAACTATTAGGCGGACCAGTGACAACTTCAATGGGAAGGCATCTTGACAGCACGTGGCCACTGCTACGTGTGCACACACCAAACCTGAATCCACGGCGCCGCACTAATTAACAGAAAATGAGGTTAACTACTTTGCTGTAACCGCTCTTACGCGTTTGGGTTCATACCCCGTGCTGGGCATGTTCCAAGCGTCATGTCAACGACCGTTCGATCAGCTAGCTGCTGTAGATTCATTTGACATACAGATTCTGGTTGAATCGATGTATTGATCCTCGTCCTTGTGCTTTCTTCTGACTCGAAACCCTTATCCAATCGACACCTGCACGATCGACTTAATTCGGACAACATATGATGGGGTCACGTATCTTGAACGTAACGACTCGTCGAGTATGCAGCGAGGAAGCTATTCCAGTATAGTTTATAGTTTGTAGCAAAAGGTGCGACAAAATACAAGGTAATATGCACGATGCGGTGAAACGATATCGACAACGCAGAATATATACGATTGACGATATCGAAAGGGAGCGAGTAGCGACCCTGCAGTTTTAGCTGATGGACCTTCACCTCTTCGACCGTCTCCAACAGTCAGTAAAACTCGTAAAAGTGCGCCATAGCAGCGAAACACTCAGTGGATAACTCTAGAGAGTTATTTTTCGTTAGTCCACTAACGTTTGTATTTCTGTGACACCATATACAACTTTTTTTTTGGCTGGAAGGCATTGGGTTGCGGATTTGAATAGATCGGGGGGTCTTTAGTCATACCTGCGGACGTTGATTGCATCATGATTTGAGGCGGAGTAATTGCTCGCGGCAATGAATTCAGGGAAATGGTCTGGTGTCATGGGGACCTGAACAGCGAACGTGAAGCGCCTGTAGTACCTGGACCACAGAGCTATGCTTTGTTTTTACGGTAGATGAGATTACCTATGAAATCTCGAC
>JH597876.1:210572-225634 GCA_000173235.2 Hyaloperonospora arabidopsidis Emoy2
CCAAGGAACGACGCCTCCGACGACGCACAAGTTTGTCCGTGTCAGCCTACCTTGCTTTCGAGGGGATACAGCACAAGACTTGCTGCAGTGGCTACCTCAATTTGAGAGCCTCGCGTAACTACAACGATGGGATTCAAGAGACATGAATCTTTATCGAGGCATAGTACTCGAGCACGAGTCGTTGGACGCCTACACTGAAGCGTTTTCCAGTGGCACGGACGTCGATAATGATGAACAATTCGACCCAGCCATGCAGATGCTGAGCCTGGCTTTCGTACTGGGTAACTCCTGTGAATGTTTGGAGGAAGACGTCTACATGATGGTCAAGAAATGCACAGTTTCCGTCGCATTCTTCCATCTCCGCATGATAAAAATGGTACGGATGCTAAGAACTTACCAGAAGATGCTCTTGGCATCGATGAATTAACTCAGATACGGTGGTCCGAGCGAGCCATGCCAAGCGAGTGGAAACGCGCCTACGAGATGAGCGGAAAAGACCTGCTCACCATTACAGAAGCTGTTCAATACTTTCAACGAGTAGAAGCGTCTAAAAAAAATTCGCCAGATGAACGAGAGACGCTCTCGCAACGGCAACGCAAAATCTACCAAGGTCCCTCGGTCAGTCAACAACAGGTCCAAGTCCGCAAATGGAAAAGGTAGACGAGGTGGAAATACTAATGGTAGTAGTCTCAATCGTGCCAAGGATGCCAAAAGAGATAACAAGACCGAGAACTAGAACAAGTGGTGCAGCTTTCATTGAACGTCTTCACAGAGCGATACAGAGAGCTTCAGACAGCATAAGAAAGCACCGGCAACAAAATTTAATGGACGCCAAGCAAAACATGCCGAGGCTACACAGGATGAAGAAGCTGCTTCTGATGTCCCGTACAGTGACGAAGAGTGGAATAATGGACAGTGCAAGGTAGTGATGCACATGCTGGCGACCCAATCGAAACAAGTACCGCCAATGCGCCTGCAAATTTGCATATCAAAGGCCAAGGAGGAACACCTTGCATTGGTTGATTTAGGCTATTCAACTAATTTATCAACGGTAGCCTGCTGAAAGTAAACCAAATGCTCGGTTATAAGCTACAATCATCGACAGTAACGTTCGAGCAAGTGGACGGAAGTGTGATGAGTATTGTCTCAACTCAGATCAATTCCATATTCCGGCATTGAGCTCGAGTTCCCTCATAACTCACAGCTTTGCAGTGATACCCAATGCGAAAGGCGAGATGGTTATTATTAGATGCTTGCTTAGTGCGTTAGGCATGATAGTCAACCTTCGCGATGCGCAAATCGATGGTGCCGGCAACAACTGCAAACTGAACCTAATTTCCAAGCGTTTTCATCTTGAAGTCGTCGAACCTAGCTACGATGAGCTCAAAGAGATAAACCATACTTCCGTGGAGCCAACCGATCTTTTGGGTGACGCCCAAGTCCATCCATACCTGCGAAAGCAGCTTATTGAGCTGCTCATGGAGTATTAGGACCTGTATAAGGGCCGCCTTGGAAAGATGAAACTACCAGACTATGTACTCCCTATTGCGGAAAATTACACGCCGTGTTGAGAATGAAAATAAGTCGCGAGTAAGTGTAGTTGGTCTTCCGCGGAACAATTGCGATTTTGACTACGGCTGACTCCTTCCGGCCCAGAACCATGTCAACTTTTGGCACAGACATCTGCAGCGAGGCGCTGCCCTTCCCTTCTCGTGTAAAGATACAATATTTGACATACTTCAGATGGGAAAATTAAAGTTTGGTGGTAATTTTAATCTATTTGCTGATCCAAACATTCATATAAAACTGTTATGTTTCGTTTAGACGGGTCACTCTCTGCAAGGTGATCATTTAATCGTGCGTTGAAAAGTGAACAAGTTTTTAAAGGCACTACTTTTCGTCTTCCTTTATGCCATACAAGCCGCTCGACATCGTCATTAATCACATATTTTAATTTTTGTAGCCGCAAATTCGTGAGCTTTTTATATTTCATATGTTGATGCGTTAAGGAGAACCTTAGTATTTGGGACCCATGATTATGTGTCTCCTCAGATTTCTTATATCAAACTGTTTAAATTACTTTCAAAAGGAAGTGCATTTGATACGCCGAGTCACTGACTATTGCTGCTTTAACTTTGACTTGAAACGCGTTGCCACTTTCATGGTCACATATTTAGCGGTACGCTTAGACTGTTATATGCACTTATGGCAGACACTATTAATCCTCAGCCAATAGCTCGAGTTAGCCACAAAAAGTATATATAATTAGATAGTGTAGTTGAGCATTTCGATAAGGAGGCATGCCTTAAATGTCATCTCAAAAATATCGAGAGTTAAATTTTGTTGTTTGAACAGTATTTTTCCTTTGTTTCGTTTGAGTAGAGACAACATTCGACATCGGCTATGTTTCACTAATCAAATTAAAGGATCAAATGTTTTGCATCGGCTGTACACGTAACAAAACGAAGGGAATGACCCTGATTTGAAACGAAGTAAACGAAACATTTCCTTTAAATAAGGTGCATTTATATTTCTAGATGGGATGGACCCAATTTCGTATGTCCCAATAAAAAGTTCCAGGGAAATTTGTTATGAAAATTTCATCCTACAATTTGCTTGGTCTAAATTGATCGCGTTCTTCAACCCAAATGTTTTTTTTGAGTTCGTTCAAATCAACACCAATCAATTGTGAAGGCATCGAGAATTATTATCGTAATGAATGGCTTTTCTAACACGTATCTGGATCTATCTATATATGCTACTAAATTTGATGCAATTCAACGCTTGTTCGGTCATTTCGCGTCGCGAGATTTGCTAAGACGGCCAATCAAAATAATAACACCAATAAAGAAGGATAAATGAAAACTAGGGTTGTAGCAGTAGAAGGGCGAGAATTCAACACGTCGAAGGGCACGTCAATTTGCACTTCCACATCTGCTTAGTACTACTTGGCCAACAGTATTATGAGCGTGAACCTTTTCGTATAAGAGCCAATCCGGAGAGACATACCGTACCGGTAGTTTTTTAATTCAAGGGGCCTATGATCAATTCTCGTCACCTGTATGGCATAATTAGTCGCCATGTTGCATAGCTTTTATCTAGAGTATACCACATGATAAATTCGCTCACACGGAGGCAATCTCGAAGTGTGCTAATCAAAACAGTATGCATGCTATCGCTTTGGCGCCCCTGTGTGTCTATTAGAATTTCCGTTGTGCAACCATCAGTAGTGCCTGAGGTGGTGGAAGTTGTTGATTCAAAGTGATGCGGCTCGTGCATAGGAAGGATGTTTGTATGCTTTCTTGTAGATGTGTGTTAAAAAGTGTGCTATAGTAGCACATGATATATAGGGAAGTTAGTGCACTAACTAGTAAAAGGCATGGCAGTGCCAACCACTGGTCACTAGTTCGAACCCCGGTAGGCGTGCTAAAAGTTAAAACTTCGGGTCCTGGTGTGATGGGGTTCACCAGCACTATCCTGCCAGGTAGTGACGTCCCCCACTTCTATAAATGTTGTACACATCACATACCTTGTGGCACACATCAGAGAGAAAGGGCGCGCGACCATAACCAATGATTGGTCAACTGAAATGGATGGTCAGCTAGAGAAGCAATGCAAAGGAATGGACAGCAGGCGACGACATGAGTGAACGATAGATAAAAAGACAACACACATAATACAGCTCACTTTTGGTTTTACTTCTTCAGCCACAAGCACCGTCCATGCCCCGCTCACGTTAACCTTAAGAATCAACAGAAGTTTCGTAACTTACGGAGCAAGAGTATCAGGAATGTAAGCCCTACAAATGCACAAAAGATCCCTTTTTGATCGAGAGCATTACTAAAGATAATGCCGGAGGCTAATGACATCGGGTGACGATGGGTGTGCGTCCATGAATGCAGACACTGAACCGAGTAAATTCGTACTAATATCTAAGAAGATCCCACGAAGCTTCAGCATCTTCAGTCTGACTCAGACATCCTGAAGCTCCCATGCAGAAGTCTACCGATCGTAGCGTAGGTCCCAAATCTCACGAACACCGAGTAAGAATCCCTGCGTATGAATACGATCACGTAGTTTCTCTTTAAGTTTGAGTGCATTTTCGAAATAATACTCATGGCTTGATCCATGCACGTCATTTCGAGCCTTGTTAATCATATTTCCAGCTTCGAAGCAATGCTCCTTCATCCCAGTGACCAAAAGATACCGATCCAACGGATCACAAGCTTGTAGTCCGACAAACGAGAGTCGACGCGCGACCACAATTCGAAATCACCCACTTCAAGGCTGGCAGTAAAGTCGGATGATACATCGCGAGTGGCTTGCTGAAGGTCACGCTTGCTAGATTCCACAATCGTGTGGCCTGTTGTAGACGAGTCGTCAGTTGGTTTAACTGCCGTGATATCGATTCGGTGATAAAGGTGGCGCGATGTATATCAGGCGCGATGAAAGGGTCATCAAAGGCGGAGGTGGAAAACCTGTAAAGATCTCCATGGAAGGCGCTTATATAACCCAGGATCTTGAAAAATAGTGGCTGAAGCAGGGTTAAATCACTAGAAGTATAATGTACCAATTGCGCACATTGATTTGTGCTTTGAGCAGCATTGCACGTCCGATCTGTAAACCGTCACTATTCACGTGCTCGACAGCTCCATTAAGCCAAGACTCATAGACTGGAGATAGCTTCATAACTAGTTAAGCAGTCGCAGTAGCAATGACTTGGTTGCGAAAATGCTGTCCATCGTCGGTCATGAGAGATATCGGCACGCCAAAGCGCTTATCCCAAACGATAATCCCGTCAGCTGCGACCCGAGCACTCTCAGTGTCCTGAAGCAATAATATTGAAGAAGTGGCTGTATGTATTAAGCATTAGGCAATATTTAGCACCTGAGATGAAATCGCAATATAGAGATAGGCCATGAGAAGGGTTTTAATTGCGCTCGGTCGCGGCAGCAGCTGTCGAAAAATCTTGCTGCAAAATCAACTGACCCTTGGCATGTAGACAAAGCTAGGACCCTATCACGAATGGTTGCACCTTGCGCTGAAGGTTGGATACCATGAGCCCGCGCTTGATAATGTTGAACATTACGTGAATGCTACGGTCTCCGCACACTTGTGCACAACTATGTACAAACAATTTATGAGTTGATTTGCCCCAACGGTTAAAATGCTTGCTCATTTTGTTAGGAAAGCACTCGCAATTTTAGGTTGAAGGCTACATGGTAATCCCTAAAGTCCAGACTACAACAAATACTATACGTGCATCTCGGGCAAATGCTTAATATATATAGTAGGCGATCCTATCTTTACCGCAACTCATGAGGATAACCACACGGGACGACTTAATTATTATGGTAAACGCAGGATGATCTTTACACGTATCTCTTCATCTTTAGTTTTTCTTACATCTCAACAGAATTAGAATAGTTTACAGGCGCTTTACATCTTAAAACTTTAACGCCCTATTGTGCTCCTTCCGCTATGCATCCGGGTTCATCTTGTTCCACGCTTCAGCGCGAGACTCTTTGAGAAGCGAAGACATGCCTGCAGCCGACAGGCGCATCGTTAATATGCGGAATACTAACACACTATCACTCGGCGACTTCGTCCAGATCAAATCGAAACGCACTTAGTTGATATGTAAGGATTACTACACGGAATTAAAATGTTAAGACCCAACTCCAAGCGGAATTATCATCTCATAAAGCTGCTAAGAAGAGCTCAAGTCATTCTAACCGACGAATACACATTGTCATCACAAGGTTTGAATGAACACATGGAACGTAGTTCTCCCTCGTAAGTTCGTAAGTCTAGGATTTATGGAAGGCCATCCTTCGCATCAGCAATTTTGCGACGACGACTTTTCGACATAAACCTATTGAGCTCATGAATACTTTATAGGCTGCTCCACATTTTCAAATTCTAACGCATTCCTTTGCATCGGTTATGCTGATAATTAATCGCTATATCAGTCTAAACCCGCTTTCCACTCACTTTCACAAATTCGGATCAATATCATCACTCGCTGGATGTCGACTATTATGTCCAGGAAACGGCATTTCTTTTGCATAATGGATTTCAATTGTATACAGTTCCGATTCCGCTTGCAACACACTATAGTAGCTGAGTGTATTTATTTACCTATTTTGCACTAATGTATTTCTGCATTTCTACGCCAAAAGATAAATCTATAATGATGTTCTCAACGATACCATATTGGCTGATATATTCATAGGTATAGCTAGAAAGATCCAGGTGGTGATAAAGGATGTTATTACACTTGAGATTATCTGTAGAATGGCGCCTCCTGTCTTGCAGAAAAAGCAATTTTTAGTGCTGTTAACAATCCTTGCGTTGACCTTCATGATGGATCCGGTACTTGGTGAGGAAGATAGGCTTTAACAGTATGTAATTTTGCACCCTCTCTTGCGCTTGCGACCAGTATTAACCTGTAACTGGACGACGTCGCGACCCTCATATTTGCTCAACAAGAAGCGACGGGCAATTCGACTTTCCGATCCGTCAAGACGACCTCCACGCATACTCTAGGGCGTATGAAGGCTGCAACGGCGTCAATTACTAGTCATCATCAGGTCTCACAACTACAGAAGCGAAGAGAAATGTTGAGACAGGAGGAAGAGGTGTACGATGCACCAACGCAGCAATTAGTGTATTATATCTGCTATTTTTGCATATAAAGAGGGGAGGGTACAAGTTTACCAGAAGCGGGCCCTCTTATATATGTTTCTTTGATATTCCCTTCTACACATGCGGGACGAGACGCAGTTAGATCAATCGTTCGAAGCTTTCTATTACTGATGGCGCGCGGTTAATCTCAGTCGTCTTCAAAACATTTAAGAATTTTCAAAAGCAATTAAGGAAGACACGATTTTAAGGTATGGGAGACGATTGCGCAGTATCAGCAAGTAAAGTCCTGTTCGACATCCAGATCCGAGCTGATACACCTAGAGTCCGCCGCGAATCTTTTTAAGTTGGACTATCTCGATTTGGCGGAGGGATTTCTTATCATAGCTGTAGTGGACGAACGACTTCCGGCGTATATGGGGCCTCAGGAAGTGGTTAAGAAAAGAGGCGCACATTCATCCCATGATCCTGCTAGAGACTGAGGTCCTCAACGCCTACGCTGCCATCGCATTAGGTGTAACTATCTCGGACGATGATGCTTCGATCTAGCCTACGAAATGTAGGGACGGCACTTCGTGCCAGTGAACTACAGCGAGAAGCTACAGGAAGCAAACTTCTTGTTCGCTAAAAAGCGTGATGTTACCATCGCGTTCAATGCTATAGTCACATACGAAGACTAAAGCGAATGGTGGCCGACCCCCCTACAGGTGCCACTTATCTAACATATGGGATATTAATAGGTACTTTAAGCGCGCGATGCCCAGTGGCTGGAAGCTATACTATGAAATAAGTTGTATTAACCTGCTGATGTCACACACGCTGTTCGATACTTTAAGCGTCTTCAAGTTTCGGGGGTCAGCAGAGGAAGGAGAGTGGTCGTCATACTTACGCAACGACTGACCTCATTCAAGCTCTTAAGACCAAGTATGGCAGTAGCAAAAATCAAGGAAGAACATCTGAGATATGGAAAAAAAATCCGTCACAGCACAACCAAAAGCGTAGCAATGACGAGCGGAAATGGTGCAAGCTTCAGAAAAGGGAGTTGCACAGCTACATTGAATGGTTCACTCAGCAGCAAAAACATAGCACTGCTTAATGCGACATACACACTGTGCGCAAGGCCGAAGTGCCGAGGCGAAAGAAGAAACATGTGTGGAGGAAACAAACAGTACCTACTCATATGGCAATGAAGATGAACAAGAGCTAGAAGTTATCAAAAGAATGCTTTCTATGTTGCCGAATTCAGCACCCTCATTGCGACTGCGCATCCAAATTTCGAGGGACCAGGATAACAAAACGTACCTGGCGCTACTAGACACAGGATAAATCATTTGCTCTATTAATGGACACTTCTACAAGATAATAAGCAACTGGGCCAAGCGCTTACAGCTTTATCAATATGCTTTATCGAGTTGACGGCGTTGTTAAAAGTGAAAGCTCTACAATAGTGAATTTTCGTTTTCAGGAGCTGAGCTTTAAGTCGCCAAAGACGCACAAATTCGAATTTATCACGCAGTCAAAAGACGACAAGGTGATTGGACGAGATATTCTCAATAGCCTGGGAATGATAGTAACCTTCTGTGACAAGACTATAGGATGGGAAGGCAACACGCATATAACTAACATGGGGCGATACACAACAAGGACGCCATCGACTCGTCTGCTGAGCTATATAAATTGGTAGCAATGGGTGTTGAACCGACTGACCTACTAATTTATGGACATGTCAGCGCAGACGCGAATGACATGTTTATAACGCCTTTTACGGAGTGTAAGGAACTTTACGACGGAAGATTAAAATATGTCGCTGTCGGACTATGTCCTTCCCATGTCTGCTGATTTAAATCTGTCCATGCAATACCATTACCTCTGGATAAAAGTCAAGAGAACCCAGCAAGACTTGAGATACGTTGACTTGTGGAGCTCGACTTGCTTGGGAAAGTGTATGATTCAGAAATGGCTTCTTCTTCCTTCTTTGTATCGAAGCCTGACGGGAAGACTCCACCTGCTAGATTACTTCCAAGAACTAAAATTTTGTTGTATACAAAGTCCCTACGTATCAGAAACTTGTCAATTCCTCGAAAGACATTTACTTGCTACGAATTTAAGAGAGTTCGATCCAGCTAGGCGGTGCCAAATTCTTCACTATAGTGGATGCAAACATTGGATACTACATTCGGCAGCTGGTATTAGAAAGCCGAAGTCTTACCGCGTTATTTCTACCCTTCGCCAAGATTTATTACAAGAGAATACCGATGAGAATATCAACCGTGCTATACGAATACCAAGCCTGTATGATGAAGACACTAGTAGACTTTGGCTTTGTGATTATTTTTATAGATGACGTCCTTGTGTACATGGCAACGGACGAGGATAACCTCATCCACGCAGATCTTGTGCTCAAAAGACTGCGCAAGTACATTGTGATCCATAATGAGAAGTAGCGTCACATCAAGTGCGAAAAAATGTGGAATATCTCGGCTCAAACATAGTGCCGAATCGTTCAAGCACGCTTTGTTCTCCTAGCAACAAGTAACTGATCTCGCCTCTTTCCAAGGATGGTCGATTACATCCGAGAGAGGATTATTAGCAATTCGGCGCTACTCAAACATTGAAACCAGCTGACGTCAACAAGGTCACCTTTAAGCGGACGTCTGTGGAGAACAAATATTTTGAAGACGTAAAAATGCTTTGGTTCAGGCCGCGTTGCTCACATTTCCCGATTTTGACCAACCATTTGACATTTTCGCAGGTGCGAGTAGTAACTAGAACTCTAAACGGTTGTTGATATACCAAAGGATTATCGTACTATACTGCTAGTATTCCCTGTGATCGAATATGCGGATCACAAGCATATTATTTACCTGAAGGAAAGTCGTTGCGGGTGAAGCGGGAGAAGATTTTACTTTCGTAGTATTAAATGAAAGTCAGCTACGTGAAAGGAAAGATCAACATTAGAGCTGACGCGTTCACACGCATGGATTATAATGGAGGAGGTAAAGATGAATGTAAGGACCATGAAGTAGTTAGAATGGACTCAGCTGACTGCGTAATTGACGGCAACTACATTGAAGAAGGTCAAGATGAAGATTGACAGCCGCAGTCACTAGATCATCGCTGCGTCCAAGCCACAATCGACCCTGATTAAAAGACCACAAATGTCATGTGAGCGCGCTTGCTGACTTACCCAAAAAACGAATTGTCATTCAAACCGGCTTGCAAGACGAAATTGTAGAATGTTACCACGCCAAGCTCTGTCACCCTGGAGCAAAAAGACAGTATTAAACAATGCGGCCAACTTTCTGCTGGTTGGGTAAGGTTTTGTGTATTTCGTCCAAGCATGTGTCATCTGCAGCATACCAAACTGCATGTTTTTTGTAACGGGGTGAGCCCGTTACACAAAATTGATACGAATGTATCAAGTTTTGAATATTACCTATTTGGATAATATTCAATTAACATCATTCGCGAAGAGGTGATGTTGACGGAATATTACCCCCGAGGGTAATATTCTGGGTTGCTCCACTTTTGGTTGATGTAGTGTCTACATCAACCAAATTAATCACCAATCGCTGCTGGACGCACGCAATGTGTGGTGAGCAAGAAACCCACATAGGATATTGTAGTTTAATATAGTTAGATCAAGACAAAGATGATTTACAAAGAAACTTAACTATATTAAATAAACAGTTCTACTTTTTCCCTAGACAGAGCTTTTGGTTCTGTTTACTTCGCTGCGCTTCCTCACGCCACGTGTCCGTGACGTCGGGAGTACGCAGCCTTGTGTTCAGCCAACACAAGGTCTTACCAGTCATCTGGTAAGGGCGTACCCCGTTACACCTGGAAGCACTTTGTAGTCCTTCCAGCGACCACAACCACCTCATCTAACATGAACGTGTTGAATGAGGAGGAGATTCTTCACGCCACGCGTGAAGACTATACCCATTTGGGTGACATCGAATGGAGTGCGGTAGAACGTATGAGTTCTACCGTAGGCGAAACCGCCATTAGCGCCATGTTGGAGTCTCTTGACAGAGACCAGCAAGATGCCGCTATATCCAGGTTCATTCAAAATGAACTTGTCGCTGAAAGAGAGAAAGTATCCTTGCTTCACCAGCAAGGCTCTCAACAGGCCGAGCAGTTGAGAGAACTCAACAGACAGAGCTGTTGAGACAGCAGCAATTCAATGCTGCTGTGGGCGGGAAGACACACACGCATCGTCCCGAAATATTAAAGGTTGATATCTCCAAGTACAGAGGAGTCGAGGAAGACTCCCGGTTATTATGTTTCGTCGAATTAGACAGAGCCATAAAGGCACGACGTATCGACGATGAGCAAATCAAACTCACATTTGCTCAAACCCACTTGGCGGGACGTGCCAAGACTTGGGCCTTAGGGCTGGAGATGAGCGACTCATATGCTTTCGGGTCGCTGGAAGCCTTCAAACCTCGACTCGAACAGACGTTTGAGCCGCCACGGGATGAGTTCAGGGATCGATCAGAGCTCCTGAAACTCAAGCAGGGTAAGCGTGATGTGCATACTTACGCTCAACATATACGACTCCTCGCGAGTAGTATAGTTGCTAACCCAGTACATGAACACGTTGATTACTGTGTTCATGCAAGGGCTCGTAGACTGGCCCGTCAGGAACCACCTGTTCCGCTTAGAGTTGGATACGCTTGAACAAGCAATCGCAGCTGCGGAACAGGAGGACTTTAGCATGAGACAGGCTCATGCTAGCTCGAGTTCGTATCGTCCACCGAGACGACAAGAGACTGGAGATTCAGAACCAATGGACCTCTGTTATGTCGAGAGCGAGAGACCTCGCTCTTCGAACAAGCGATTGCAGAAGTGCAATCGCTGCTAAAAGTTGGGATACTACGCTTACGAGTGTAGTGCCCACGCCCAGTACCAAACAGTACAGAGCGAAATGATTGGCCATTCGCCAGAAAGGACAATGGGTGTAGGTCTAACGCTGTTGCGAAACCGCAACAGCTAAGTGGACCATCTAAAATGGTCGGGGTCAGTGAGGGGCGGAGCGCCCTACTGATCCAGCAACCTCAAGAGAGTTTGCAAATCTCCTGACGAAAGTTGCTCCAGATACACAATCATTGTGTGTCTCTGCACCTGTTGATGAGGTATCACTCATCACCTTGGAATTGAAGGTGACAAATGATTTGTCACTTCGTGCTCTAGTCGACTGTGGGGCGTCGAGCAACTTTGTTCGTCGTCAGTCGCTAGAGGGTCGTAGGCTCAGGTTCGTTGAGCGCGGCATCCCTTAAACGATGATGACGGTGTGCCTAGCAACAGGCGCATCAATAACATTGAAGAAGCGCGTAGTGGGACTTAATTACACGTTAGAGGGTGAACAGTACGATGATGATTTCATCGTACTGGATCTGGATGACAAATTTGATGTCATCCTGGGATTACCTTGGATCAGAAGATACGAGCCAAGCAAAAAGCTGGCTAACATCGATCCGTGAAGATGCCTGCCGCTTGTTCATCAGATGGCCATCTGATGAACGTCATGGAGCGTCCACAAGCGTGTGGATGTACTGCGAGTGAGTGCGATGGTCTCACTTGCGGTACGGTCTTAAGCACGACTGCACAAGACCTCAGTGAAGCTGATCCCTACACTGTGGAGCAAGCTCCCGGCGGCTGTACAGAAGTGCAGGCAGCGCCAAAGGTCAACCACTCGAATAAGTCGAGTGGACCGGGACATGGATGCATGCCTAGCGGGCAACATCCTAGGAAGAAGAAACCTGTTGCCACCAAATGGCACCACGTTCATCCTAGGTCGACTGGAGAGTCGACCGTAGATGATCGGTACCTGACTGTGGTTGCACAGCCACAGTCAGAAGACGTCGAGAGAATAAGTCCCCATGTACTTGAGGAAAGGATTGCTCAAGAGGTTCATGCTGAGAGAAAAGGATCTCAGCAAATTGAGGAAACAAGTTCCCAGGAAGAAACCGAGACATTGAATGTCTTGGTCAATGACGGATCAATCTTAGGCGCTTATACGCTTAATCTGATTGTGCCTCCGAAGTTAACTTCGGAGATACCTCAATTGCCAACGCTGGAATCGAAATGGTTCCTGCGTGATCTCCGTAGTGGCAAGGTCAAGCAGATCTGCATACTCGTCACAGAGGATGATTATGTGACCGATATTCGGTCGGCAACAGTATTTGCTGAGAACGAACGGGTTCTCAGCATCTCATCGATGGACGAAAGTGTCCTCGAGGAGAAGACTCGGATTGAGCGATACACGTCTCAATCTTGGGAGTCGCTTCAGGCAAATCATTTGTATAAGGATTTGATCGAATTCAAGGATGTGTTACCTGAATCCGTGCCATGCGAGTTGCCTAAGGAAAAAGGCACTCGACACGAGATCGAGCTCAAACCGGGCTCAAAGTACTGTGTCATGAAGCAGTGGCCACTGCCTCGTGAACAAGTACTAGCGACCGACAAGTTCTTTGCTGATCGCTTTGCAGCGTGCCATGTGAGGGAATCAAGTTTCCCTCACAGCTCTCCGACCTTCTGTGTGCGAAAGGCTACAGGAGGGTGGCGGATAATGCCGCATTCAACAAGTTGAATGCTGCAATGGTACCGGCTCAAACGCCGATACCGAGGAAGGACGTAATCATAGATGGTATGTCAAAAAGTACCATCTTGTCGTCCATGGATCTGATGGATGGCTTCTATCAGATCCTAATGCGTGAACGGGACATCCCGTACACAGCAGTGAGCACCCCCAGCCGTATCCTGTGGGAGTGGCTAGTGATGCCACAGGGGCTGAGTAACGCCCTTGAAACGTTCAACAGATGTGTTACAGATCTGTTGAGACCAGTGCGGGACTTTGCACCAAATTACTTTGACGATGTGTTCGTCCATAGCCGGGCTATGGATGGGAAGACGGACGTGGAAGTCCACAGAACACATGTTCGTCAGGTTCTTCACCTTATGCGGAAGCATAAGTTGTATGCCAACCTCACGAAGTGTATATTCGCGGCTGGTGAAATACTACTTCTTGGGTGCATCGTGGATAAACACGGCGTACGCCCTGATCCCGAAAAGATCAAGGCGATCACCGACTCGTCGGAGCCAGTAGATGTCAAGGGACTAAGAAAGTTCCTTGGACTAGCGGCGTACATGCACAAGTAATCGCGCAATTACGCCGAGATGACTGTGCATCTTTCTTGTCTACTCAAGAAAAATGTGAAGTGGTCATGGAACGCTGACTGTTAGCGTTCCTTTCAACGTATCAAACAGAGCTTAAGGATCTGCAATCGCCCATACTGGCGATTGCAGATCAGGACAGACCATTCCACGTGGTCTGTGACGCCAGCGATTTTGCAATCGCCTGTGCGTTGATGCAATTTGATACAGATGGCGCAGAGCGTGTCATGTGCTATCAATCGCGTCAGCTGCAAGCAGCTGAGCGTAATTACCCAGTGCATGACAAGGAACTCCTTGCCATGAAATATGCACTGGCTAAGTTTCGTGTCTATCACTTGGGAGATAGACCGTTCATCGTCTATACGGACCATGCGTCATTACGCACGGCCGTAAACAGTCCACACCTCTCGCCACGAATGGCGATGTGGCTGTCCTTTTTAGCGGAATACAATTTCTCCGTCGAGTACAAACCAGGACGACGAATGTCGTCGCTGATGCGCTTTCGCGGCGAACCGATTTCGAGCCGGGCGCGCAATCCAACAGTGAGAAGAATCCCACTGTTGAGACACTACAGTCAGTGTCCCGTCGTCAACGTTACTTGACGACCTAAGAAAGGCCTACGCACAAGATAAGGATCTTCTGCAATTGACGGATCATCTGGTGAATCCAACTCGTAAATCGTTGAGGTATTTATCGGCTTTGTACCGTTCCTCATCATATCGGTACACAACACACAACGGGTCGCTGTACTATACAGCCGTTGCCGGCGACACGCCTCGTGTCGTCGTACCCGCTCATAACTATTTGCGCTTGCGCATCATGTATGAGTGTCACGATGCCCCAACAGGTGTCCATTGTGGTAGAGACAAGACTTTCCTTACGGTAAGTCGTGACTTTTACTAGCCCCGCCAGTATCAGTTGTACGCAAGTACATTCGTGCTTGCGAGGTTTGTCAACGGGTGAAGCCTAGTCCGTCATCCCGTGCACCCTTACAGCCTCTACCTGTCCCGGCAGAGTGCTGGCAGTCCATTTCCCTGGACTTCGTCTTCGGTTTTTCCGAAGACGCTCACAAGAATAATGGTATTCTTGTGTTCGTGGACCGGTTGAGCAAGATGGTGTATCTTGCTGCTGTACGCGGGTCGATCTAGCCACATGGCTGTGCTCGTGGCTTCATCGACACAATGTTTCGACTCCACGGGTCACCCCGTGAACTCATATCCGACCGTGACCTACTGTCC
>JH597876.1:228964-347709 GCA_000173235.2 Hyaloperonospora arabidopsidis Emoy2
GAGTATGCGGGCCCCGTTTCCCCTATACACGGACTTGTCCGTTCTTCATAGACCTCGCTCCCAGTTTTTATGGGGTACACAAGGGTATACCGCCCCTAACGATCTCAAAGAGGTAGTGTTTTCTTTCCAACAAATAGTGTTTTCATCCCCACAAGAGGTTATTACATTAAAATATATTTTATTCGTATTATACGCTTTACGCGCTTGCTGCGCTTAAGACCTTATAGAACCCGCTAGCGTCTCCTCCCGATGTACAACATCGTCACTCGACCCAGCGCGACTCTTGTCTCTAATCGTCGTCTAGTCTCTATCACCTGGGTGGTGAGTAACATCCACGATGCTAACCCTGTCTTCATCGTTTTGAAACCAATGGCGAGTCAGCTGGTGATTTGCATCTTCGCTCAGGGACTTTATGTTCTTGACGTGCTGCGTCGTACGCATCACTCGGTCTTTTAAGAACAGAACCCGGTACCCCTTTGTTTCGTCGTTTATGCCGATAGTTATTCCTGCTTCTCCGCACTTGTCAAGGGCCTTGTGCTTGGGCTTCCTAATGGCAGCGCAAGGCGAGCCGACAATCACAAATATCTGTCCATTTAGGCTTGACTCCTGTCAGATCTTCGCTTGACGAAGCGCGTCCCACATCTCCCTGCGTTGGACCACGATTCATTATGTACACCGCGTACTCAGCAGCGTCGCCCCAGAAGTTCAGTGTAAATCGGATGCAAAGATCATAGAACGTGCGAGGTTCATCACTGTCTGATGCATGCGCTCCGTCTTTCTATTCGACGCTTGGTTTTCTGCCTATATACTTGGTGACGGACGCCACTACGCCTACAGAATGGGTCAACGACTCTGTATTCAGCGCCACTATCCGTACGGAAGCAGTGAACCTTGCGTCATAAACCGTTTCTCGAAATAGATGAGAAAATGCTCAAATTCCTTGGTTGCCCTGTCTTTGTTCCTCGCTAAAACACGCAACAGTAGTTACTTTTGTGGTCAACAAAGTTGATAAGGTACCCGTTTCCACACCTGTCAACTGGTGTTATCAATCCTTTTATGTCACTGCGGATGAATCCACCCACACGATCGATAGGGGCGTTCATCCCCGTGTCCTTTAGCGATTAATTGGATTGCTTTTGTTTTCCCTGCGCACACGTCAAACAATCCGGTCTTGCTCTGTCTGTAATCCATATACCACTAGCTGGGTCACTTGCAATCAGCTCTATGGTGTCATACCACAGGTGAGCGAAGCGCAAGTGAAAGTCTAATAAACTGCCAGTCTGAGTATCGGGGATGGTGAGAGTAGAAGCTCCACCAAGAGCTACAACTATGAACTCTTCAGCCTCTGTTGCCTAACTCCAAAAGTGCTGCACGGCCCCGAATGATTTACCACAACGCGCACAGCCAGTACGTTGCTAGTTTCTTTATTACCATCAAAAAACTTCATCCCATCGGTGCGTATAACCATCGATCGACGATGCCCATCGTAACGCAGCTCGTACCCCCGCTCTTCTATCCATACAAGATAATGTTCCATGGAAGATTGGCAGAGTACTACGCGTCGTCCGGCTTGATTCGACGACCCTCATCATCGACTTGAACCAAAAAAAAGATACTGCCTTGAGCTGCATCTGCAGCCTCTCTCCATTCGGAAGTCGACATTCCTCGTCACATTCCCCTGTGTCATACAGCTGTAATGGTGTCGTTACCAGGTGAAGACTTAACCCACTATCCAGTATCCAGTAGGAAGTGACATCCATTCCTTTAACAACAGCTAGCACAAAGTCTCTCGTTGCTTCACTCTTGAAGTCGCGCCTGTAATGAACTTCTTTTCCACACTCGAAGCAGGCAACAAGTTTTCGTCGTTGAAGCTCTTCACTTGGATCATTCAGCTGACCGAAATGAACGATTTCTTCTGCCTGGATAAGGTAATCTTCTCTCTGAGGATTTTGAATCCGCCAGTAGCACACTCTGTAACTCACTTGAAGGACTTGCAGACTTGGCAATACTCTTAAGTACTTGATCGTGAGGACCTCCGACAGCATCGCTCAATGCCATCAGGTACAACATGTGGTCGTTCCATAAAAGTTTCCCTTCTTCTTCAAAGAAAACAGCTTGAATGCTTGCACCTTCGAAATCCTTCGACCAAATTTCGTGTTCAGTATATCCATCGCGCACCACACTTGAGGATTCGCATTGTACCACACGTCCACCTGACTGTGGAAGTGCTGTCCCGCTTTACCAATCAGGGGCTGACCGAGGACATCCATCTTGATATACTCAGTCCAACTGCACCCACTGAGGTCTTCAGCATTTTTTTATCTGCTGCGAGAACCTTTTCCCCTAAGGTCCAAAACCCGATCCGAGGCCTGGATAAACCTCCTTACCATCTACATTCTCGGTCGCAGGCTTCAAATACCTGAATTGTAGTGGCCTCTGAGCTGCGAAATAAGTCGGTGCTGGGACCGGCTTATTTTCAGGTTCGCATGGCGGGTGGATAGGCACACCCCGCCTATCTTCCCCCCTTTCCGTACGCTGATGCACTTGCCCTACAGCATGGTGTCGCGCTGGACTCGGCATTATTTTCTCTTCAAGCGAGGATAGCGTCATCTGTCGGCCAAGTCCCGCGCGCGCCTCCGTATGAGCGTGAAAAGTGCTGCTGCCGGAGGACACGACCGAAGCTTGTTTATCATCGGATCTCCGAGCTTCAAGCATGGTTAGGCGAGCTCCGATGTCACTTTTTAGCTCCGTGACTAATCCAGCAGCCTGGCCATGCCCTCGCCCACGCTAGAGACCGTACTGGCTCCGTCGTCGTGGACGTGGGTTGCGGCTGGTTCTTGAATATGGTCCTGGACAGCTTGGTCCATGGGCTTTGGGCTCATAACCTATAAATACTTAACGCGTTTGATGGGAAGCTGCTTGAGATATAAGTGGCAAACTACCTGTATTATGCCATGCTCGTTATCTCCCTCTGCCTACCGCCTTATCTTTTCTTGCATCTTCATCATACGAGTTCTTCGTTTCTTGCTTGTCGTGGTTACAAAACCACCGCGTCGGGATCCGCCATAACGGAAGGTGCGATAGACAGTGGGACCAGATATCAGCAAATCCAAGCAACGAAAAATGGAAATGTCACCTTTCGACAAAACCATCCCTTAAAACGCACAATGAGTGACTCTGGTTGGTCTCCCTCAAACCCCCTTTCATCAGACGTGTAACAATCTAGAGCTTTCAAAGGAAGCTCTTCACGCCTATGCATCTGGGAATGGCGGGGCGATTGCTATACAAAGGTCGGCTAAACGGGGTTATCCTCCATGTTAAGAAATGTGTGGATGCGATGTGCGCAGGGAGGACACAATCGCATCCGGTCATCTGAAAAATTAGCTCTAAGATAATGGTAAAAAAATGTTCTGTCCTTACGTGTTTGTTCCTTAGAAAAGGAAATGGACGATGACGCGTGACATCAGGTGTACTAGTGCGCCGTACTCTCACAGGCTCGCTTAGTTACACCCAATAGGTGTGGGTGGAATCAGAAAGATCGGCAGCGGCCGCTGATTCGGCGACCACGTATTTCAATCATGCTAGGGCGCCCGGTCTGTAGACTTTTCATCTACTGTTGTACCGCTGATCATATTTGCCGCTACCTTTGTCGTTGTGTAGGAGCTAATTTTGGCGTACTTGCTGATATTCTTGTCGTGGGCTGCGACTCTTCGCGGTCGTACTGGTATATTTGGCCTGGCTACTGGTTCTTTGTGATCAAGCTTCTGAATGTGATTTAAAAGATCAAACTCTACTTTTGGTTCGGATCGTAGCCGTGTTTTTTAAAAAAACGTGGAGTAGATGATATATACTGTGGTCTCTTAGTAGAAATTCCTGTTAAATGTAAACTTAACATAGCTAAATCCACTCATAATCTCTATATTAGATCGGTTTCTATGGTTTCTAATCATCTAGTTATTTCTATCCAAGTAGAATACCCTTACTATTTTATGTTTTGTGTGGCAGTCTCACGCTAGCAGGCTATCTACTTGTATTTTAGGCGAGTTGCTTGGTTTTTTAGGATCCCCTAAAACAATCGTTTGCAGGTGATAAGGCCCATGCCGCTTTCTCACCCTCTCTCTTAAGTGACATAAGCAGTATCAATTAAGTACGCGGGTCATTCTGGTGAAGTCGAGGTCTACAATGTGAGCTTAAAATCGGCACGGCTTTTGATGGCTGCACCAGATTCGAGTGTCAAGCTCTGAAACGTGCAGACGGACATACGACCAGTTTCTTTCCGTTCTTCACTTGGATCCGACCGATAAGACCCAGTTATGCCGCAGAATCAGGTCTTGGTGTCCGTGATGATCCGGCAAGTGCCCGGATCATCCATATAGCAGCTTTAATGTCGGTGAGCTACGCGATAGATAACATGAGGCAGCAGGTTTGATGCGACCTTCAGCTGAAGATGGCTTTAAAATGTCTTGAAGTGAGACGGACAATTAATGCTGGAGATCCACTGGCTTCACGTAGGCGAGGTGATGAACTTGTTGTCGACATGATCGGGGCAATCTCGATCCGTATTCCTGGACGACGAAGGTGATTAAGACGTACGAGACGGATTTTTTTGGGACATTTTGACGATTATGCATATGTTGTATGTAGTAAAATAGAAGGCTAGTGTAACGTTGACGTCGGGTGTCGTCTTGGCAATGTTGGGGCTCGATCTACACCTACATGGTTTGTAAAGGTGAGCCTAAATGTGTCAGGGGCCACTTACTCTACGTTTGCATCAATCAGATCAGCACAAGCTATGAGTCGGAGCAGATCAACGGGTTGTGCGACTCCTTCACTTTGACAACGACTACTGCGAGCTCAACGTCGCGAAGCTAGCCGGGCACAAGCTGCTTTGGGTAGTATGGAACGATCAACATGGCCGCCAGCCAAGTATTTTGTAGCTGCGACATTCTTTTAGTAACCTCAGCGGTATATCGTGCAGTCACCCAGCGTGGGATTGCGGTGATGGGCCGACAACAATGCCGAGGGTACGCTACAGTCCAGGCTATCATTTTTCATGTCACGAGCCCGCAGTCCAGGCTATCGCTTTTGATACGAGCACGCATTCTAGGCTATCACTATAAACGTCGAGGGCTTGTGCAGTCTGCCGCTTGATTCGTGTCAAACGGCATGTATAATGCCAGTAGGGCACGCTATAGTCCAACGAAATACACGTGATCAAGGCGTGTCAGGCACTTGCTGGTAGGACTAAGTCGACGAAGCGCTCGTATGTCCAGTACTTGGGTAAAAAGCTCAGAGAGACAAACGAGATCGGTGTTTTTCACATGGACGATACTAAATTTGTAACAAACAGGACGGATCGGGATCATGCGGCTAATATTGCTGCACGACTGAAAAGCGTGTAGAAATGATCCGAGGGGTGACACATTATCAAGGGCGGCGAACATTGCTGCACGACTGAAAAGCGTGTAGAAATGATCCGAGGAGTGACACATTATCAAGGGTGATGCGACATCGCACGTGACCAAGTGAAGAGTACCATGCGCTGTCAGCCCAGAAATTGTAAGATACCAACGTCGTGGACATGTCACGCGTAAGTTCGACAAGCTTCACCCCCCCGTGCAGTTTTTGCGAGAACTTTGTTCGCAAGGTCACCGTGAAGGACATTAATATGCTGTTGATCGAGTACGAAGGAGATGAAAAAGTCCCATTCATCCGGTGAGACTGAAATGTTACAGCATGACGGGGCCGATAAGAGTACGATGTGAAGGCGTGTCTTGGACACCGAGAAGCACCAAGATGCCGTCAGACCTGAGACAAAATGTGCCAGCACTGAATTAAATATACCCTTGCTTATTTGCAGGACACTCGAAGAGTTGGTCCGAGCACTTTATATAGGGAGGCATACTCGCTTCACAGCAGGTGCAAAAATATGTCCCCTTCACGTGACGGCTTCCACGCTACCTTTTATAAAGCCATAGGAATCGCAAGTGCACAACATTTATAGATAAAAGAAAGCAAGAACAATTCGATACCGCTCCTAGCGGAAAGCGCATATTTTCAGGTTGTGCCGGCACATCGCTGACAACAATGTGCTCAGAGATGATCGAGAAATATATATGATAGCGTGCTATATAATAGTTGCTGGAAGCATTACCTCAATCCGCCTCGCGGTCGTAGTTCCCTCATCAGGCCGTCGAACTTGTGGTTTAATGAATTTTACTTCCCGTCATGGAGCTCACAATAACGTGCATGGATGTATCTCTTCATTTCTTCATCATTTCGTGAATGCATCCCCAAGAACTTGGTGCTCAACAGCTCGTCCGGCTTTATCCCTTACGTCTTCCAGCGCAGTAGCAACGCGTTCAAATAGTTGCTGGCCTTTGGACATATTGTCGAGGCTTGGGCTTTATAAGCGAGCTTAGCGAATTGAGCTTCACCCCCAAAACCTTCCGTCAAGACTTCAGTACATCTGTGTTCTTATCGGCATACTTCTCGTAACGCTCGAATGCCAACAGTTCGCCGGTTGTGAAGACAGACCTTTTCTTCGGATCAAAATCAATCAGCATTTTGAACACGTCGACGGTAGACGAGGACGACGTCTTCCACTTACCCATTAAAAGCACCAGCAGTCTGTTGGCATCATCATACGCACTTACCTCGCCAAAATCGCTCCTAACGAAACTTGGCCATACCTGTTCTCCAGCGCCCCTAATAGTATCGGGTAGCTCTTCTCGTCCGGATTTAAGTGCTTGATATAGGAATGTAGCACCTCCATCTTTCGGTAGTCGTCTTTTGTAGGATTAGAACGGCGGCAAAACATATTCAGGAAATGAGTCACTTCGTCGATAGATTTCTCCTTGATCGCCCAGCGCGCGAACAAGAGGTCTAGCAGGTCGGTTGCCCGATTGCTGATGGTACAGTCACTCGACTCTTTGGCTTTTTGTAGCGTGTTTGCCAGGTCATCAATTTTGTACTTGGACACGACTGATCGCAGTTGCGATTTCACGGAAGGAAGCTTACTGCCTGAAAGCTTTGCGAGAAATTTGCCTTCGTCCATCTCAATCTTAGCTTTGTTAAACTGAAAGAGTTTCTGAAGCTTGGGCGCGGGGATGGAATTCACGAACGACTTGAACATTTTAAACAAAATGACTCTCTCTTCGCCGTTGTTCGTGTCGGCCCTCCTCATGCACTTGTTAAGAGATTCGTCGTGGTTGTTGTCTGCTACTTCCGGGTTGGCTGCACCCGTGGTGGAGAAACCATATATCCTGGGGGGACTCGCAAGGCATGCAAGGATCACTACAGCAGCCGCAGGCACGCTAATGTTGACACGCATGATCAACCAGCGTTTTAGCATGCTGTGGTGTGGAGGGAACAGGTTGCAGAATGACACAGGTCCGACTCCACGTAGCTTGAATTTTGTATCGCAGTCCGCGGGCTCTATTTAGTGGATGTTATATCCAGCAGAAAGTCGGGCTCCTCTATACTAGTATACACATACATTTATTGCAAACACACATAGGCTATCCATTGAGCTTATATAAACTATGGCAATAGATGTCAAGAGAACATCCACAAATTATCAAGCGAACATCCTCTATTTAGCCTCATTCGGGCCTCCCTTCCCGTCTTCATAACTTATAATGGTCTTCATTATGATAAATCAACTCGGTATTCACCTCTGGTCGTGCTGCTTTCAATGTTGATCCTTCTTTGTCACCTGCTTCGATACCCTTTGCTATGCTTGACGCTACCAGTAACGCCCCTTACACGCTGATTGATCTACTACTGACTACCACTCCTTTCGCCCCGCTCCATCATGGAGTTGAGATCCCCCTCCCAGTCAGGTCATTCGACATTCAAAAGGAGCATATCAGGACTGTCAAGCAGGACTGTGTGCTACAAGGCCCAAGCCCTCAGAATAATCTGCCAATAATCTCCCGACACCAAACGTGTTTTTCTATGTTGCTCGCAAGTCGATGAACACCAAGAACTTCAAGAAAGGTTGACCGCAAAAGTAAAATGGTCGGCGCTTTGTGTGATCTCGCGATCATCTTTGACAAGAACTTGCCAAAAAATAAAGCTCGGTCGACACGTACCTAAAACTGCCAGTTTGGACCGGCGGCGCGGCGGGTTTCACAAGAAGTATACCACATGAAGGCCACGTTTTTCTAGATGCATCCATATGGAGCTGCTGTACAGCAATGTGCGCATATGCGATTATGTAATAGTGCAATAAAACATGTCCACAACATCGTCCAACAAGCAAACTTAAAGGCTTTGTGCGGAGAACGAAGGCGGAGGCTTTAATTCATAAAGCCCACGATGGGTTCGATAGCATCTGTTTTGGTGCAGTATTCATCGTCATGCTGTCATCTTGTCCTTGCGCCGTTGCTCATGGACAAAACTACAAACTGAAGAAGTAAGACAATGGAATGTGGCGAATTTTGCTACATGAAGGAGATTTGTGTAATGTAAAAGCAACGGGGACTTAGATAAAGTGGTATTCTAAATTATAGACGTTCTCTTGTTAAATTGTGGATGTTCGCTTAACATTTGCTGACATACTTTATATACGTTAAATGGTAAGCGTATGTGGCATGTAGGTGTACATAGCAATTAATGTATGTGTACTTTCGGTGCTTGTATCCTTTGGCTCCGGACCTTTCAACCATCTTGCTCATGTTAACATGTAAATAGACAATCAAGAAACTCCTACTTCTTGATGTAGGTGTACAGTGTATATAAGTACCCAGAAAGTCGTGCATCTCAAATCTTGTCAACATCTTTTTAAATCGCGGATGGTTTAAGGTGTGGTAAGTCGCCGCGAGAGAAATTTGAATACCGTCCATTTCCTGCAGCGCGAATGAGCTGTTGCGTAGAGTTTAACAGCGAGATTGCATTGTGCCTTTTCCAAAATAGTAATAGAAGTATAACTCAAGCCAAAAATTACGGACCGCAAAGGCTACCTGTGCTATGCAACCATCCCGAATTTTTATTGATGAGCTTTTAGACGCACGGCTATCAGCCCTAGCGCATGCCTTCTGTCATCTGCCACATCATGTGGATTTCATCGCTATCGATATGTTCATCTCTTCGAAGCAATGGTGGGCAAAAGTTGTGTCGCAGCCGTAGATGTTACATTAGCATGATTTATCTTTGCAAGCACTACTGGAAATAAGAGGAGGAGGAGTTTCATGATCGCCTATTTACATGTTAACATGAGCAAGATGTGTGAATGGTCATCAGCTAGGGTACAAGCGCCGGATAGGGTAGCTTGTCGTGGATAACTGCCGATGAAACCAAGTGCCCTTATGGATTTTGACAGAGTAATTCGAGACAGGCCTGAAGGCGAGCCCTGCGGACGGCTGTCTCTGCGGATGGATATACGCGCAGGGTTATTGCCTTCAGCTGTCGCATAACAGTTTCTCAGAATGTTGACGCGATAACGGCCGTAGAAGTCGTCATGCCCAAAAGACCACCTCGTTTCGCTCCACCCAGAGATGCACTTGGCAAACGGAATCCGAATGCGTCCTGATGACTGGAAATGAGAGGCATAGTTGTTTAATCCAAGGATGAAACGTACTGCATATCGTGGCGATCGCTTGAATGAGTTGGGTGTACGAAAGAGCAAGCGCTTCACACTACAAGCCTCTTCCTTTTTTGTAGCGAGTAAAGCACCCTCCGTGACAATGGTGCATTGGACCGTTTAAACAAATGGGCATTTCAAATAGGAATTGCAGAATTCACGAAATGTGTTTGCTGTTTCCCCTCCGTGACCATAATTACACCCCCAATAATCGTGGTGTATTCCATACAGTCATTCCTCGGATAACTCATATCCTCATAACTCATAACTCATACAAATTACTTTCCACCATGTTCGTTCTATGGTCGCTATTTCATAACTCGTAACTCATAACTATCGGAAATTTATGAGTTTTCCGAGGGACAAAATTCATACGAGAATACTCCTGGGCACAGGAAGTCATATTCCTGTATAAAATGCACGATTGAAGAGGACTTAGTGTCTGAGGGTACTAAACTAGTGATAACAAGAATCCGGGGTGCTCTTAGTGGTGGCACCCTTACGGATGGATTTCTGGAGTACCATCCGCATTGGTCGTGAAGGAAATAAAGACCTGATCCTAAATAAAATAAGGAAGTAAACTGTTATTGAACTGAAAATTCCATACTTTAAAACTTTTCCTAGGAATCAAATCAACTCTGATCTTCTCTATCTTGAGATTCTCAATCTCTTTCTACGCACATATCTTTTCTATTTCATGTTGTAAATAGGCCTAAATCATATTCAGTATTGTATAACATCAGCCTAATACACGATTTCTTAATTCTCAAATACATGTTTCGTCAAAGTTGAAAACATATTTGGGCTTATAGCGAGCAAGTACAGCCTGAAGACCAGGCAATGCTGCATTCATGGCTTCCTCATTTGCTGAACCGCTCTTGCCGACAATTCTGATGCTGTGCAGCTTGTTTCGCTGCTGGCGTTGCGACTATCCACTAGAAAACTTAATGGCGTCCTCAAGTAGGCTAAGGCTTTCATAAAACAAAAATCCTTGACCTCGATGATTTCTTTAATTGGGTAACTATTTGGCATTGAAGCACTCAAGTTGATTCTTCCTCCGTTTCCGGACTGTGAGCGACAGTCGGGAGTTTGGCGGAAAGTTTGTTATCCGTATTACATTCTATAGTAGTGCGTTTCTTAATAACCAGAGAGATGGATTTCTGGGTGATCTTAAATCCAAACTTGCTGCAAGCCCAATTTGCCAGCACACTGTGAATCATATATATCATATTCTAGGCCTTGTGCTAACGAATCTCGAGCCTTTGTGCATTGGTGACAGTACTCGGGACATGATTATGTAAATTTAGATTTACTAATTTTTCCTTTCCACAAAACAAGAAAATCTGAAAATCAGAAATTCACGTAACTCATAAATCGGCTAATTCATGGAATTTGTCTCTACCAAGCCTATGAGTTATCCGAGGAATGACTGTATTCCGATTTGACCATCACGCAAATGGGCATCGACAACAAATGCTTATTCCAGGGAATATTGACCATAAGTGCTGCTCGAGACACAGCCCATCCTCAACTTAAGGCAACGGACACAGCGGTCTTATAGCTCGAACCTTAGTGCTTAACAGGTCTTATGCAGGAAAATTCCAGCAACCAGGTGAACAGCAATAACACCAACAGGCTAATCCTAAAATCTTGTGATGTTGAATAAGATTAAGACATCATCAAGTAGACAGAAGATGTGGCGCATTTATAAAGCATGATTTCCTCGATAAATAAATGCGGTGTATAATGGAAGCGCGTGTACGGTATAAATCATACTAGAGCGAGGCTAAACCTGTAGTAAATAGTGTGTTTTAGTCATGATTCGAGCTTTGGCTAGGCATCGTAACACGCGCGCCTATTCTCATGAAAGTTCTTAAATAAAGTCACGCGGTCATGTACGTGCATATTCGTTCTATTTTCGGGACCTGCTCCTAATAACTTTGCGCAGAGGTGAAGACTAGAGAAATTCGCCTCCTTATTGTTGGTAATCGCTCGATCGCCGCTACCGTTTGGTTCCGTCGCCAGCGGTACTACCTAATTAGACTGAAATAACCAAAAAGTAGATTAAATAGGGAATAAAATGGTCAACATTCCCTTAAAAAGACATGTATATGATTATATTGGTTTTACATTTAATCCCATTTTGTTTACGTTTAAACTGTGAGCCTTACGGTCTTCGTTCGGAAATCATAATATGCAATCTAAAAATCGAGAAAGGTGTGAAAAATGGAAATACGTGACACTCCCGACGACGTCTGCGGCCAGCCAATTGGACACAAAGGTCAATAGCGGCAAGTACTTGATAAATTCATCGAGCGCAAAGGTATTAAGAAGAAGCAGATACCAGATCGGTTGCGGTAGGTATTGTAGAACGTAGTGAGCGCTGGAAAAAACGTTAACAGAAGACGTTAACTTGTTCGACAATAGGTAAAACTTAGACTGACATGTAATGCGCTCTCCCATGCGCATAAGAACGCTGGATACTTGGGTGAGATGTTGCTCTGGGACGCAGCGCTAGGTTCGCGGATAGAAGCATTTCTACCTCAACGTCCACTTTATCTTCAACTACATAACCAACCTCAGTTAAAACAGGTGCTGCTTTCAACAGAGTATCGATAAAAACAACTGTTTTTAAGAGTACATCACCAAGGTGAGCTGAAGCAGCTCATTCTATCGTCGTTCCTTGCCTATGGAAATCAGGACGATTACAGCGGGCATCCAGATTTTATACAAGTGCAGCTAAGAGATGATAGAGTTGTTCAAGGCGCTTTCTAAGTATGTGCGGCCATTCGTGTGTTAAATACGCACACGTCTTCGAAAGGGGCTGAAAATTGATACTACACTCGGTGCTCGGTGTCGTCGAATGTGTCGTCGTGCTCGACTCAACACGCGAACCTGTTTCCTCGCACTAAAAAATCTAGCTGAGTCATGCAAAGAAAACGACCAGCACAAGAAAATGAAGGGTGCCATAAAGAAAAGAGGGATGTGTAGTCACGGCATGAGCGATAAAAAGATAATAGAAGCGAGACTTTTTAAACGATGAATTAAGTTGTAAGCCGATATCATCCCAGACATCTATGTTATAATAAGCGGCAACCAAGTAATTATTTCCAATTGAGCTTGCGGCTGGATATTAATGCCTAATTGGGTAATACTGCCGGCGACGGAATCACAAGGTAGCGGCAATCGATTAAGTTAATATTCTTTTCATCGTGATATAAAACGTGTTCATGCTCAGGATGGTCGTGAGATTCTGAGGCGCAATACATTGTACCTAAGGATTTATACAGGCGGGAAAGATGCAACTGGTGTAACCGAGAGGATATCGAATGGTAATCACTACATTCGAAAAGAGTCGTTCTTCATCAATGTGGCCGGGTATTTGGTGCTACTTGACAATTTATAGCTAATCTTTAATGGCGCGTCGCTCACTCCTCAAGCAGCCGCTGCGCCTGTCTCTTAACAAACAGCTGGTACAAGTATTGAATGGCTTTGGTGTTATGGTATCTAGCGAAAATGAGTACTACCACTGTTCATTCCTTGATCGCAATTTACTTAATCAGGGGATGAACGGTGGTAGTGCTATCAGAATTAGCAAAACAATAATGTGGCCGTACTAGCATCTATTTATTAGGGTGAATGCAAAACGTCTGGATTCATTGATTATTCGGCAAGGTCCTTTTAAGGAAAAGGGTCTAATATACCGTCGCTCAAAACCTTTTTTGTTGTATTGCCAAATGACAAGTTTCCCCCCAAAAACGACTTTTGGTGACCCACTAGCTAAAAGGGCCTTCTCGAGATAGCTCCGCGTTCCATTTACGACGTACAATTACATTCTGTTGGGTCAGTATTGGTGTTCTAGTCCGTGCAACAACTCCGGAGCTATCGAGTTCTTCGCGGGATTGCAAACAGCAAAATTACATATTCGGGATTCACCAAAACTCACAATCCTCCACGTCTAATTTTACATTGAAATTTTTTTATTGTAGAGCCCGACTGCAGCGATTCCAACGTTGTATAATCTCGGTTATAGCTATCGTGCTTGAAATTCATTCAAGAACACGCCACTCATACTGTTATAGGTGCGAGAAACCGCCCCTTATGAGCGATCGCGATCGCGCTGATGCATCATGATTCAGTGGACGTGCTTGTCTATGAAACTTGATGGTAAGGCGAGTGATTATGCCTGAAATGGCGCTAGAAAATGACATTTTCCTCGAAAGAGAGTGCCAACAGAAGGGGGGTAAGAACTGGATTGGGAGTTTACCCATAAACTGCACTAACCTCCTCATTTTAAGCTTGCACTGGCAGTTGAGTAAATTTTAATACCAAATGATATATATATGGATCTGTTCCTGACTAAATTGAGCGTACTCTTTAGTTACCTCTGAGAACTATTCAAAATGATCCAGCTGGATACAACGAATATAAGGAAGGTAAATGCTGGTACAGAGATAGACATAGCAAATACTTGTGATGAATTTGGCAATTCCCCTGGATCTACTAAGTGGGATCATAATTAGAAACATGGTCACGTGCCCGACATTGCGCTCTCATTCCTTTCTACAGAAGCGCGAATGCGTCCCTTGTTACCTACGTGGGCCACTCTGATGCAGTAGGGGTCTAAGAAGTGAGATAATAACTCGGAACGGCTTTGGACCTCGGTAGCAGATTCTAGTCTCAATCTCCGGGACGTGCAGACGGACATATGACAATATTATTACCGTTCTTCAGTTTTATCCGACCCATAGAATCCAGGTTATACCGGAGGAATCACGTCTTGGTGTCCGTGGCCGAAATTTGCCCGGACATTCCTTCAGCAGCTTCTATTTCGATGAGCTGAGCGAGAGGCAGCAGGTTTGATGAGAGCTTGTGATAAAGATCACGTTCAAAGCGCTTAAAAGTAAGACGGATACTTTATTGAAGAAATCCACTGGTTTCACGTGGGCGAGATGACGAACTTGACGTTCGACCTGGTCAAGGCATTTGCAATAAAGTACTCGTACAGCTATACGTGGACAAGCTGCTGGACTTGGGATGATGAAGATGATCGAAGTGAACGAGACGGACCGTCTCGTGGACACGGGGATCATATCGCTCATTCTAAAGGAGCATAGCGTGCGCAGTGGGAACAAAGGCGAACGCATCGAACGTCGACGCCGGATGTTGTATCGGCAAGTTTAAGCGTGGTACACTCACAGGTCTTTCCTCGTAGGCAAAAGTCGTCAAGGGCCATTTTTGGATTGGTTAACACGATTTTGTTTCACCGACATGACGAGAGCTACGCTCCAGGAGCAGTAAAAACTTAATTCGATTCATGCTTGAACCCATGAAAATCTCAAGATCGATGTCACTGCGTAGATTTTTCAAGAGGAGTGTGGATGCGACAAAGGGAGTCATTTGCACGGTGAAGATGTAACGGGGCACCGATTGCTTGTACTGTCACAGTACAATCTCCTTACACTGAACACAGAGTAAGTAGATGCCTCGGAACTTCACGTACACGTATCGTGCAGAGGGAGGTTTCAATGCGATACAAGGGTAAAAGTAGAACTGTATTTAGTATAGTTAACCTCCTGTCAATAAATCCAATTTAGTCTTCATTTAACAATATCTAAATACAAACATGTATTGTAACTATCCGCTCACCACTCATTACGTTCTTCTGTCGTGGCTCGGATTTATTGGTTGATATCATTGCTCTATATCAACCAATGGACAGAGTACACTTCCTCATCATAATATTACCTCTAAGCTAATATTGTGAGAATGTGATGTCTGTCTTAACATAATATTCATACTTGATATTTACCTTATGTAAAACATCATGTAAAGGAGGCACCCCGTTACACAAGCCGAATTCGGTAAGTATGGCAACAGCTACTTCGGCAGTGGATAGCGAGCATCAGTAAGGAATCTAATAGGCTGCATCCTACTAGTAGTCTTTCATACGTTGTATCGTCTAGTAATCCACTAAGGGCCAAATCAGTAACGGGTCAATTGACGAGCTACCCGAGTCTGAAACCCTTACAGTTTAGGATTTTCTTTCAGCGAGACTGCCCCTCCGTAATCAAAGTTTTCGAGCGCCGCGTTCAGGGTCAGCTTTATACCCACAACGCTTCGCACCAACAAGTGCGGGGAAAGCAGTTTCTTCTGGCATGCTGTGGCAAAGACCTATGGATGTACCGGTAGATGAGAGCGTTAGTCTATTGTGAAGCGTGTAATGTGTGCTAATATCGGGACCGATACACTGACCGCAATCGTTTGTGACTTTAACTTTGTAACCAGGGATGTGAGTGACTGACCGATGTCAAGTGACCGAAAGTGACCCCTATATTAATAGTATCATAAAAGTGAATGTGACCAACATGACACACATAAAAATGTTAAAATTAAATAAATGCTGCTTTCTGCCCCGCTATTTCTTATATTGTCCGACATTGTTTATGGGCTACTTTAATGTGATGCAGATCACCATGTAGCTCGTGTCAATACCCTCATCCGTTGCCTCATCCGATTGATGTTGGAGCAGTTTAGGCTTTACAATAAAAGAGGAATCGTTTACACGGTGCAAGAGCAATAAAAGTAAGGTATTTTTACATAAATACGCAAAGTATCAGTGCATGCAGAGGCCCAGCAAGGTCGAAATTCGGCTACATACGACCATGGAAGAAGAAGAGTAGAGTAGCATTATCTGGAGATACATGCATCAGAACCGGTGACGACGCTTGTAACAGACCGTGTTGAAGCACAACAGCTCGAGGAGATTGATGGGCAGCTTAATTTTTTTCAAGAAGCACTGTCAAATGTCGAGTCGGATGGGACGCAGGAAGGCAACGACATAATTGATTCTTTGACTGCAGCTTCTGCAGTTATCATTAAAGATTCACTTTCCTCCTCAATAGATGCATCTCCGGCCAAAAATTGAGCTTTTTGGCCGGAGATGCATCTATTGAGGAGGAAAGTGAATCTTTTAGCGATACAAAAAGTGGTTGTGATGATAATAGCAGGAGCTGAGTTGAGGCGTAGCTAAGGAGGGAGGTATACAAACATCAACACGATTGAACCATTCAATGTCTGCTAAATATAAATTAACACTTCTAGTGGCCGGTCAATGGTCTACATAATCATCATCATAGTCAATAAGCTATATTGAAAAGCCATCCATGGTCGGCAATATGTTCTGCTGTTGACGACGATTGCTGGTGGTCATTTCTATTATGTTATATGTTTGAAGCAAAAACGACTAATAGAATTTTACAAAGGAAGTTAGAAGCGCGATAAAGACGTATGGTGGTTAATGTAAATAATGAAAAGCTGTATTGTAGAGCCGTAAACATGGCCGTAAAAATAGTATGGATACCGCTAAAGCCACAGACACTGATACTACAACCACACATGCGGTCCAGAAAAAATCAGGCAACATTGTCAACTTCGTCGTATGAAAAGCTAGCTTTCCTGTAGCTTGAGGTGCTTGTACGCAAATTGCTGCACTAACAGCAGTGACAACAGCAAAAACAAACAGCGATAGCAACAACAACAACTACTACAACGACAACAAGCAAATTCAAATGGCAACACAAATTATAGTCAAAGGTGCAGCAACACAAAAACTGTAAAGTACGTACTACTGGTCCAGCATGATACTGATGACCTTGTCAACTTCGTCGTATGAAACGCTTGGCTTTATGGTAGCTTGAGATTCTCATGTGTTAGTGTCTGCTGCTTAAGTTGTGGCGAGCGTTCTCCGACTACTTTCTGTACGCAGTAGCTGCACTAACAGCATCAGCAACAACAACAACAAAGCCACATGGCAGCATAAATTATAGTGAAAGGTGCATCAAAACACAACATTTTATAAGTGCACACTTGATGCTGCTTGACTGCTTTCGTCCAGCCTTCATTCAGTGCGTCTGCCCGGCGTCACCAAGCCGCACGTTTTTGGCTTTATTTTTTGTTTTGTCAACTAGCTGAAAAACTACAAATGCTAAGCTGTGATTGGTTGAATCAAATTTCTGCGGACGTGTTGTCTGTGACCGTAGTATTTGTGCGTGTGTGGCTTAAGCGGTATCGATTCAGAAAACAATGTATTAAATTAAGACCTGGTCACTTATGGTCACTTAAGGTCACTTATGGTCACATGACCGGTCATTGTGACAGTGACCGTCACTTAAGCATTGCGACCGGTCAACTAACATCCGTGTTTGTAACTCAAAACGGCGATACAGTTCGAGGCGAACATCCACCAGATCTACAAAGCTCGTTGAGCGACAAGGCTGTACAAACCACCTACATTATTTAATTAGCGTGAAAATGTTTCGTCTTCCTCGGTTTTCTAATTCTACCTGGAACAAAACAATCGGGATTTTAGTAAAGAGATACCAGATACACCTCGTGTGAGAATTCTAGAATCGCGCCCAGTATATACTCAATGTGGTGACATATGGCGACAAGTACCAAATCTTTATAATCTTTCCGAGCCGCAATGGCATTAGGTATAGTTGCTCAGGTTCCAAGTACTTACCCATCCATCGACTGACCCCTATATTAACGAAGACGTTTGTGTACGCGTGGAGGCTTGAAACCATAATCGATTTGAGTTTGTTATAGCAATAGTCTAAGACCGACGGCAAGATTATTTGCGGCTGCTGTCTCTTGTTATTGTTGCTCATCGAACTTGTCGGTTACGGTATTAGCTCCAGATAAAAAGTTCGGCCACGCCATTTGTGGGGAGCGGATTGGATGCAAGACGCACTTTATACTGATACAGGGAGGCCAAAACGTACCACACCATGAAGAGAAGGTATCAATTTTGTAACGTATCGCCCTCTCCTCGATAAGGATTCAGCTGTAGTTTCTGATTCTTTAGGTATAGTTTTGATTATTTGCATGGCGCAATCGTCATGGTTTGTGCTAAGCGCAACCGTGAGAATAATCGGTTAACACTCCCAACCTCAGAATAGAAATGCGTAGGGCGTCTAGAGCCCAGTAGGCATATTGATGAGATAGAGTGTGCAGGGGTCAAACGTAGGTCGGTATAATCGGTTACGTTGTGTACATTAGGATTGATATATATTCTACAAACTATTACCACGAGTCTATACTAAATTATTGGTGATAAAGCACTTATTCAGTTGGGGTTCAGAGCCTACAACAAGGTGGTACTAAGTACGAAGATATTAGGTGCTGACACGTGTTTGCAATACGATTAGTTTCAAAAGATAGGGGAGCCAGATTGGGAGCTCTCCGTTTAATATTGTTAATCCAGTCCAGCGCAATGAATCGAGTTCTGTATATGTAGGTACCCATTTTGGCTAGTTGTCGGCGAGAGAATGGGTTGTGCTGTGTACTAAAAATGGAAGTGCTGTTGTGTACCCTAAAGCTACTCGTGATGATTATTGATGGTGTGTCAAGTCGTATATGAGAATGTAAGAAGAAGGATTTCCTTGCTCAATTGAGCCGTAAACAACAAAGTGTGGCCGACGGCTTGTAATTGATCAATGAAATAGAGAAATTAAATTGAGGGAGCTCGCTATGCTACCGACAGGGTAAGGTGACCATGAAGACTTACTATCTCAGCTCATTAATTACTTCGGACAAAACTCCACGACGTATATACTGTCTGCCGGGAAGTGCAAGATTTTTGCTGCCTCTAATTGTCGAGCAATTGCTTCTTAGCCGTCTGTTCACACTTGATCTCTTGTGAACCAAACACGTGCGGGTATTGGTACGTATGTGACTTGCACTCCCTACGCAGTAACTAGTGAACTAATCTAATAGTGATACGAATATTGCATCATTAACTGTTAGACTATGAACCTACCTCGATGCAGTACTTTACTACCGATAACGTTTTATAAACTCGTAGCAATACATTGTACAGTAGAACCTGTCTAAATTAAATCTGTATAAAATTATAATCTCCATAATTTCGGTCTCAATAGTAGAGGTTTATCAAATTTACATACGACCCGTGCCCGTTTGTAAATTTAATGAGTCTCTACTATTTGATTATTAATTCACAACACCAGTCCGGACCACTTCGTATTTTATCTATTTGCCGATTTTCCAAAATCGATGCAACATTTACGTCACCGGTGAATTTCGTGAATCAACCATGCATGGCCTGGAAATCGGATATTGAGACCAACCTCCAAAATATATAGTTGGGCAAGTTTGTGGAAGCAGCCAAAACGATGTTGCTTTGGATGCCTTCCCCGCTACCGCTACATCATCCCCATGTGCGAGGGCCAGCAATCTATTGCCAACAAGACGGCATAGACGATGAGGGCCTCTGCCTACGGGGACCAAGGCGAGCACTCTGTCGTCTAGATGCGCACATCCGAACTGCCGCCTTTCCACAAAGTTATGGTCATATTGACACAGATTTGGCGGCGGGCACAAGGCTCGATTTCCTCGTTTTCAGCAGTGAGTTTGGCGTATCAATTTGTATATTTATGAATGGGGCTAGCCGGCGCAAACTTTATAGATTGTGTATTGTGTTATCAGACCTTGTTTCTACCTCATTAGAGGTTAAAAGGTCGATCGTGGGATCTACCACATCTTGTTTTGGTGGGCGGAAATAAATTCTTGTTATCGCGTACATCATCGTGGGTGCGCTCTGCATGGTTCAGGCCATCGTGTTCTTTGTTAAGTACAAGCTCAGTTTATGTAAGCTGGGCGACACACGGTATTGGCCTGGAAGTAAATACTCAAGAACAACAGTGTCTAAGAATATGTCAATGGAGCCTTGTTCGCGTGTATAATTTAACTACGTCAAGAAACTTCCCACTGAGTGCTTACCACCTTTCATTGTAATTTTTTTTAATTTGTTAACAGAGGCACTATATAAGCTCTTATTACAGATGACGCAAGAATGTCGGTCAAGAATCTACCCGGCAGCCTCGCACACAAGGTCGCCGGTCAGATTTGCTCGCTCCTGATACCCTTTAAACAAATTGGCGAGAACAGCTTCCATAAAAGGATAATTGATTTTCTGATGTGGTGAAGTGTGTTTAAAAAAGATAATGGACCCAGAGAATATCAGGACGAAGGGACAACGGGATACTTTCGAGAAAAGGGGGCCTGGGAGAAAAAGTCACGAAAGGGGTCAGACCCTCAGGGAAGAAGGACCCGCAGAGCCAATCAAGGAGAAGACCGTTGCTCGAGTACCGGTTAAGCGGTACCGAAAGAAGATGACTACAAACTCTCATTGGTGGATCCGGTCCCCAAGAGTAGACCGCGTTTCCTCACTAGAATATCTGGTCCCTCATTGGTAGACCTAGGTCTCTCGATGGTAGACCTGGTCACTCATCGGTAGACCTGGTCCCTCATCGGTAATTTGGTCCCTCATCAGTAGACCTTGATCCCTCATCGATATACTTTGTTCCTTCATCGGTTGTCCGAGGTCCTTCAAGATTCGGCTGCTCCTGACCAGTCAGGTAAAGATCCAGAGCACAAGGGCAGGATAGATTAAAGAAGTTAAAGGATAATACTACTCAATTTGCGATCCACGTGGCACGACTGTGTCGTGCGTTAAGGAACTCGTTAAGTCTACACGCCTGTTCCGGGGAAGGAAGATTTCTGGCCCCCCGTCGAATACAGTTGCGAGGTAAGACTCAAGTGCAGATAGAACCCCAGGAAGTATTTGGCCTGTGGGTTCGTCGAGTAGCAACACCCCACTCAAGACCCGCTATCGGAAGAGGTCTCCCTACCACACGGTTAGGGAGCAAAGTAAAGTCGAGGAGGTTAACACCCCTGAGACAACAAGGAAAAGGCCAGGAGCGACAAGACACCTGAAGAATTTGTTGTAAGCTCACTCTCGACTGGTTTGATCGAGTGGCCACCTACCGGCCCACCCAGTGAATCATATCCACTTGGGGCCTAGGTCTACCTCTATCAAGACTGATACATCTTCCTCTCCTCCCAAGTCTACCGAAGAGTGCAACCCGCCAGCCGACCGGTACACAAGTTGAATCAACATCCATACGCAGAATTGGGGTACCCCCCCGTGAGTCTACAGTCCGGCGCATTGAGTGTTTTGGGAGCTCAACACGCAGTTGTGAGAACCCACTCCACCACAACATTTACAAAGAGTAATGCGGATGTTATCCGTCATTGTGGTGTGTTTTGCTCCTTGGAGTGGCATATTGTACAAGTGGCGGTCCGTTAGAGTCGGGAAGATGGGTTGGAGGAATTGAAGATGCGGCGTCATAGCAATACAGAAAATTCAAGCTGATACATCAAGGAAATTAGTAGGTAAACCCACCCTTTGATGCGTACACACCCACCCAAACTGTGTAAACTAATCATTTGCCACAAATTGTAACGTAAATGCATAAAAATATAAGTTTCTAAATAAACAGCACTGCAATCTTCCATCACCCTCTGATGCGTACACACCCAGACAAACTGTATAAATTTATCATTTGCCACAAGTTGTAACGTAAATGCATAAAATCTGTCTGTCTTAATTAAACAGCGCTGCGACATTTTATTAGGGGAAGGGTGTGACCCGGATATTGCGTTATCGAACTTAGATAGAAACTATATACTATGGCTGAACCGCCTGTAGAGGCTGTGTGGTGAAGTGGTCGAGAGAAATCCTGACCAATCGCATCATTTCACATCATAGGTACATGCGGGACCGGTCACGCCGGCCTGGGACTGACCGCTAGAAATCTCCAACGGTACGGTAGAAAGTTGACACGTCATCAGTCGCGGTCACAGACGGTGACCAGAGGTTATGGTCACGGTTGACGACCAGCGGTTATGGTCACTATGGATGACCAGCGGTCATTGTCACTATGGATGACCAGCAGTCATGGTCACTGTGGATGACCAACGGTCATGTTGGCAGTTGATGTGGGTCACTTCAAGCACACGGAATGGGTGACGGGAGGCGAACGACGTAACAGAAACTGAGATATAGATAAGTATAAGCGTAGTTCTAGCTCCTAATAGGTTAATAACGAACAGTATTAATTTTCCTACAAAAGACACGCGTTAGCATCCCTCCGGGCTGGAATACTAGTGGTTAACCAACGCTCAAGGTTTACTGCTTACGTGTTTGTTCAAGGGTTGTACCTAGATGGCTTGGCTAGGGGAAAGGATAATAATTCAAGTTATCCCATGATCGGACGCGGCAAGCATATAAAGGCAAGGTCTTAAGACGGATCAAGTGATCAGGAGAACAAGGTGATGAAGTGGTCAGGATAACAAGGGGATTAAGTATCCACATTTGGGCAAGGCGACCTCAAGGAAGGTCAGGGCAACTCTGGGAGAGCGTCACAAGTAACTGCTGGTCGTGTGAGGAATTCCACGTGACCACACCCCACCTATCCCCAGCTCGGTCAAGACAGACGTCGACCTCAAGCCACCTAGAAGAGCGCAACCCTCCCACAGACGAGTACACAAGGTGAGAAGGAACAAGACAAGACACACTGTCCGGAGTACCCCCTCTGTTAGTCGGTCGTCCGGGCGCAAGTGGAGTGTTGGGATCGCTTCGCAAAATGAGCGCATCCCCCTCCACCACAGCTGTCTACACATCACTGGCGGGAGAGAAGACTTTTTCTGCTCCTCGAAGACGTGCGGTCGTACGTCGACTTAAATCTCATGGTCAAGTGGGTGGGCGATAGGGACGATGATGATGTAGTAGAATCGTCGTCCGTATTGTCGTGTTTGTCCGATCCGTCCCCGCCATGGCGAGGGGCATTGCCCATGCGCTTCTGGTACAAACGAAAAGCTTCGATTGAGATTGCCAAGTCTGCTGGGCTGCCTCGACGCTTGGATGCAAGTAGCGTCTCCGCACTACATCACAATTCCATGCTTTATCATCTCTCTACATCGAAACAGACAACGTCCTCCACCCGGCGCCTGCATATCCTCCATAAAAGAATACACCACCACCGGCACGTTACCGTTGCACTGCTATAGCCGGTCCATAACCTTGCTCGTTTCCACACCTGAAAAAATGATGGGCACTATAAAGAGCTTTTTCGACCACTTGATTACATAATCTGACGGAGCGGCAACCACCGGCTTCACAACGACTGGAGTAGCAATCAAAACCGGTCCAGCCACCACAGGCTCGACAACCACAGGCGCCTCCTCCACCTGAGCCGACGTCCAGTCCTGCTCCGTCACCTGATACCACTCCCTGTCGCTTGCACCCGCCACCAGCACTTCAGTCGCCTTCTCGAAAACCATAATGGCCGTCGACTGCCGTGGCATCTCTGGAATAGGCGCCACTTCCGCCTGGACCGGTGCCATGTTCGTAATCTCGACCATCACCTTCTTGGCAAAGTCGCCAATGCCCTCGGCTGCGCATTTCAGACCTCCCGTCGTTTCTTTCATGAGCTGGTCAAACGGCAGCTCCTGAATGCTCATGCGCGCTGTCTGCACCGCTTCTCGGGCATCCTGGACCACCGTCGTGAGCGCCTCGTTGGTCTGGTCCAGCCCCGTCTGCTTCTGCTGCGCTTTGTCAGACCACTCCTCGTGCTTGAAATTGCTCATGGCTACATTCAGCATCTCCACGAGCTTTCTTAATGGCCTTGGGGATTTGCGCCACATTCTCTTGGAACGCGACGGTGAAGCGAAGTCTTGGTCATGGTCGAGACCACAGTGCTGTTTAATTTCGTAACTTATATTTTCGTGCATTTACGTTACAATTTGTGGCAAATGATTAGTTCACACAGTTTGGGTGGGTGTGTACGCATCAAAGGGTGGGTTTGTACTTATCAATTTCCTATATCAGCAGTCTTTAAATTTGTCTTAAATAATAACCCTATAAAATAACAGAACATAGGCGTCCCGGGACTATTAGTTTAGACAGGTTCTTCCTGTACAAGATTAAATTCTTATGTGCACAACACAACATAACCGGTTAAAAGATAGGGGAGAAAGCTCTAGAGATCGCCCCTTGATAAAAGTAATGCAGTTCGGAGAACTGAATCAAGTTGCAAGACACTATACAAACAGCAGCAGTCACTTAATAAGGAGTATGATGCTGTTAATGTATGTATTAACCCAGTACAGTATGATAGGGCAACGCGATCGGCCTGTGCTTATGAGAGTCTAGCATGTGCTTATGTGATCACGTTCACCTTTAAATGATTTTAAGCCAATCACGTGTGTGCATCACAATAGTGACCTAGACAAAGAGTGACTTCAGATATACCTATACCTTTGAGGGGGACAGTCATAGATCGCACTTAGAACGTGTAAGGTACACCTAACCGCGTTATTTACAGACACACAGACACACAGATAAGTACGATTTAAAAGTTCGGCATTCAACCTTGCGCACAGTCACTTATAGCTTCACCCTTCGGGCTCGTAATTAATCGATATGTGGCCTCGTTTCTCTTTTCCCTCCGCAGCTTACACACCTCCATCACATTCGACACCAATATCACTCAGAAAATGCCTTTGAACTCCATCCTACTCATGTCCGCTGTAGCAGTTATGGCTTGCCTTGAGAATTCCTCCGAGGTGTCGGATCTCTGTAACGGGGTGAGCCTGTTACATGTAATTAACCCTTGATACTTGTTAGTTAGAATATTATCATAAAGGTTGATAATGTTCGTGAATATTACCATAAGGGGTAATATTCAGAAACACTCACCGATTGGCTGATATGGGTCGCCATATCAGCCAGCTCTAGCGGTCCAATCAACGATGGACGCGCGCAATAGTGATGAGCAAGACTTTAGCATACATTTTTGTAGATAAACATAATTAAGTTAGGACTGAAACATAGGTTAATGATTAGGACTTTGTTATATTTAATTCAGTTTTACTTTTACCAACAACAAGTCCATCTCTAGTTGTTCACCTTCCTCTGCACGTTTGCACAGAGGTAGCGAGGCACCACTAGCACTGCTGTCGGTGATTGTAGCGTCACACTGGTTGTCCAGTGTGTTGCTCCGGCGCCTCGTTACACCTGGTAGCACTTTGTAGTCCGTCCAAGAATCACAAAACCCGTTCAACATGAACATGTTGGACGACGAAGTCGACGGCACCTTTTACGGAACCCGTGAAAGTTACTCCTATTTGAGCGATGTCAAATGGAGTGCGGTCAAACGGATGAGTTCGACCGTTGGCGAAGAAGCTGTTTGGTCTCTGCTATCCTTAAGGGCTAAGGACCAACAGTATTCCATAATCGCCAAGTTCTTGAAACGAGAACTGGACGCGTCGCGAGCTGAAGTGACCCTGCTGCATCAGCACAGTCACCAGCAGACTGAGCTCCTGAAACAGCAACAGTCTCAGTCTACTGCTGCAGCGTCGACACGTGAGCGTCGACGCGAGACTCTAAAGTAAGAAGTCTCCAAGTACCGGGGAGTCGAGGAAGACTCCCTGTTGAGATGGTCCTCGAAGTGGACGATTCCATTAAGGCTCGCCATACCGACGATGAGGAAATGCAAGTTGCATTTGCCAAATCAAATTTTTCAGGGCGTGCCAGCACTTGGGCCCTGAATCTTCAATTACACGATCGAAACGTGTTTGGATCGTTGGCGGTCTTTAAGAATCTTCTCAGCCAAACGTTTGAGCCACCAAGAGCTAAGTTCAGAACTCTTTCAGAGATCCTGAAAATAAACAAGGTAAGCGTGACGTTCACGCTTACGCTCAGCACGTTCGTTACCTTGCAAGTTGCATGGTAGCGAACCCTGTAAGTGAATTCGTGTTAATTACGATATTCTTACAGAGCCTCATAGATTGTCCCGTGAGGAACCACCTATTCCGCATCGAGTTGAAGTCGCTTGAAGAAGCGATTACAACTGCGGAGCAAGAAGACTTTAGTGTGAGACAGGCTCACACTAGCTTGACCCCCTATCGTCCTTCGAGACGAGTAGAGGCGAGAGGTCCAGAACCAATGGACCTTTGCAGTGTTGAGAGCAAGAGATCTCGCTCTTTAAGCAGTAAGCGATTGCAAAATTGCAATCACTGTCAGAAGTTAGGACACTACGCCTACGAGTGTAGTGCTTCCCGCCCAGTGTCTCGTAACACTGAGCGAAGTGATTGACCGGCTGCCAAGAAGGGCAACGGACGGTGGTCCGACGCTGTTGCGAAGTCACAACAGCGTGGCGGACCATCAAAAAACGGTCAGGGTCAGTAGGGGCGGAGCGCCCTACTGATCCAGCAACTTCAATAAAATTCGCAAATCTATTGATAAAAGTTGCTCCAGACTCACAATCCTTGTGTGTCTCCGCACTTGGTGGTGAGGTATCCCTTATCACCTCGAGCTTAGAAGTGACAAAGATTTGTCACTTCGTGCCTTAGTTGACTGTAGGGCTTCGAACAACTTTGTTCGTCGCCAGTCGCTAGAGGATAGTAGGCTCAACTTCGATGAGCGCATTACTCCCCCTACGAGGCTGATGGTGCGCCTCGCAACAGGCGCATCGATAGCAGTGATGAAGCGTTCAGTGGGACTTCACTACACGTTAGAAGATTTGCAGTAAAATGATGATTTCATCGTACTTGATTTGGATGACAAATTTGATGTCATCCTAGGGTTGCCCTGGCTCAGAAGGTACGAGCCAAGGGTCGGCTGGCAGCATCGAACCGTGAAGATGCCTGCCACTTGTTCATCAGATGGCCATCTGAAGAACGTCTTGGAGCGTCCACAAGCGTGTGGATGTACTGCGAGTGAGTACGATGGCCTCACTTGCGGTACGGTCGTTAGTACGACTGCACAAGATCACAGTGTGACAACCAATCACACTGTAGAGAAAGCTGCCGGCGGCTTTGCGGATGCACAGGAAGCGCCAAAGTTCCACCACTCGAACAAGTCGAGTGGATAGGGACATGGGTGTACGCCTAGCGGGCGACATCCAAGGAAGAATAAACCAGTTGTCCACACAGGGCAACACAATGATCCTAGATCGACTGGAAAGTCGATCGTAGAGGACCTAGCTGTGGTAGCGCAACCACAGCTAGAAGACGTCGAGGGAATAAGTCCCCACGTACTTGACGAAGGAATTCCTCAAACAGTTATTGGTGAGGTAACGAGACCTTATCAGCCTGAGGAAATAAGTCCCCAGAAGCATGTGGAAAGGGGTTCCCAGGAAGAAACCAAGACATTGAATGTCTTGGTTAATGACGGGTCAAGTGTAGGTGCTTATACACTTAATCTAATCGCGCCTCCGAAGTTGACTTCGGAGATCACTCAATTACCCACGCTAGAACCCAAACGGTTCTTGTGAGACCTGAGTAGTGGCAAGTTTAAGCAGATCTGTGTATTCGTCACTGAGGACGAGTACGTGACTGTCATTCGGTCGGCAGTAATATTTGCCGATAACGAACAGGCTCTCAGCAGATCATCGATGGATGAAAGTGTCCTCGATGAGAAGACTCAGATTGAGCGATACACGTCTCAGTCTTAAGAGTCGCTTCAGGCAAATCATTTATATAAGGACGTGTTCCCTGAATCCGTACCATGCGAATTGCCTAAGGATAAAGGCACTCGACATGAAATCGAACTCAAACCGGGCTCGAAGTACTGTGTCATGAAGCAGTGGCCATTGCCTCGTAAACAAGTACTTGCGATTGACAAGTTCTTTACCAATAACTTAGCTGCGGGTCATGTGAGGTAGTCAACTTCCCCTCACAGATCTCCGACCTTCTCAAGGCCACAGGAGGATGGCGGATAGTGAACGCATTCTACAAGTTGAATGCTGCAACGGTACCGGCTCAAACGCTGATACCGAGAAAGGACATAATCATTGATGGTATGTCAAAAAGTACCATCTTTTCGTCCATGGGTCTAATGGATGGCTTCTATCAGATCCTAATGCGTGAACGAGACATCCTGTACACGGCATTAAGAATCCCGAGCAGTATGCTCTGGGAGTGGCTAGTAATGCCACAAGGGCTTAGCAACGCCCCTGCCACCTTCAACAGATGTGTTACAGATCTGTCGAGACTGGTGCGAGACTTCGCACCGAATTACTTTGACGATGTATTCGTCCATATCTGATCTATGGGCGAAAAGACGGATGTAGAGGTTCATGGAACTCACGTTCGTCAGATTCTTATACTTATGCGCAGTTATAAGCTGTACGCCAACTTCAAGAAGTGTATATTCGCTGCTAGCGAAATACCACTTCTTGGGTGCATCGTGGGTAAACACGGCGTACGCCCTTATCCAGAAAAGATCAAAGCGATTACCGACTGGACTGTGCCAGTAGACGTTAAGGGACTAAGCAAATTCCGTGGTCTAGCGGCGTACTTACACAAGTTCTCGCGCAACTACGCCGAGATGACCGTTTGTCTCTCTCGTCTCTTGAAAAAGAACGAGAAATGGTCATGGAACGCTGATTGTAAGCGTTCCTTTGAAGGTATCAAGCAGAGTTTGATGCAATCGCCAAGATTGGCGATTGCAGACAAAGACAGACCATTCCATGTGGTCTGTGACGCCAGCGATTTTGCAATCGACTGCGTGCTAATGCAGTACGATGCAGATGGCGCAGAGTGCGTCATCTGTTATCAATTGCGTCATCACCAAGCAGCTCAGCGTAACTTTTCAGCGCATGACAAAGAATTCCTTGCCATGAAATATGCACTAGCGAAGTTTCACGTCTATCTCCTTGGAGATAGGCCGTTTGCAGTCTATACGGACCATGCTTCATTACGCACGGCCGTAAACAGCCCACACCTCGCGCAAAGGATAGCGAGGTGGCTGTACTTCTTTGCGGGGTCAACTTCTCCGTAAAGTACAAAACCAGACGGCTTAATGTCGTCGCGGACGCGTTGTCACGCCGACCCGATTTCGAGTCGGCTGCGCAGTCCAACAGTGGGGTTAATACCACTATTGCAACACTAGTCACTAGTGTCCCGTCGTCAACATTGCTTGACGACATCAAAAAGGCCTACGCCGAAGAATTGGCTCTTCTGCGAATAATGGATCATCTGGTGACTCAATCTCGTAAATCTCTCAAAGCTTTACTGGCCTGTATCGATCTTCCGCGGATTGATACACAACACGCAACGAATTGTTGTATTATTCAGCCGTTGCCGGCGACACACCTCGTGTCGTCGTCCCTACTCATAATGATTTGCGCTTGCCCATCTTGTATAAGTGACATGATGCAACACCTAGTGAACATCGTGACGTGAGGAGACTTATCACACGGTAAGTCGAGAATTATCTGGCACCGCCAGTATCGGTTCGTGCGCAAGTACATTCGTGCTTGTGAAGTGTGCCCTATGGTGAAGCCCAGTCCTTTATCCCGTGCGCCACTACAGCCTCTACCAATCCTGACATCGTGCTGGCAGTCCGTTTCAATGGACTTCGTCTTCGGTTTCCGCGAAGACGCTCACAAGAATATTGGTATTCTTGTGTTCGTAGACTGATTCAGCAAGATGGTAAATCTCGCTGCTGTTAATGAGTCAATCTCAGCACATGGTTGTGCCTGTGTCTTAATTGACACGGTATTCCGACTCCACGCCCGTGAACTAGTCTCTAATAGAGATTCTCGGTTCAAGGCGGCATTTTGGCAATCCGTGTTCTGATCTCTCGGAAAACGTCTGACTATGTCTACTTCTGACCTCCCCAGGCTGATAGTCAGACAGAACGGGTCGACCGCGTCCTCGAAGAGATACTTCGAGGATACGTCCAATCTTTCACAGATTGGAGCGAATTGTTAGCGATGATGGAGTTTGCAATCAACAATTCCGTGCATGCATCGACAACGCATACACCATTCTTCGTAAATGGCTTACGCCATCCACACCTACCCATCCATCTAGAGTGTGACACTAATTCAAGGAAGGAGGAATCGCTCGAGTAAAAACCGTTCTGGATCTTGCTCATCACGTGTCGAGGTAATCGACGACGCGAACGTTGCCGATGTCGATCGAATCGACATCGAAGCTGATGATCTCAGCAATAGTGATGACACCATTGCTGACCCAGATGAGTATGACGATGCTGGTATATTTAGCATCGCCAATGACTACACCAGCGAGGATGAGAACACCCTCACTGAAAAAGAGGATGACCTCCTAGCAGTGCGCACAAGGCGCACTGCAACGCACCAAAGTGATTCAGCAGAAGATTTCCTGCTGGCACGAGAAGCAGTGGTACGTTTCGTGCAAGGCTCCATCGCTAACGCGGTGGACCGGCAGAAATGGAACGCTGACAAACATGGAAGAGCAAACATTCGTCTATTTAAGGACGGAGACTTAGTTCTACTGTCTAAGGTAAATCTACCTAAGCACGTAGTAACTAATGTGGGTAGTAGTAAACTACTACCCAAGTACATCGGCCCTTTCCGTGTACTACATCGCAAAGGCAATGCGTACACGATAGAGTTGCCCCGCAGGATGCGTACGCATCCTACGTTTTATGTCGGTCGTCTCTGCCCGTACCATCACCACGAGGTATCTTCCTCGGGCGAATACAGCCGCCACGCTCAAGAACCTCCAAGAGATATTTTTGGACCCGAGCCAGTTTCTCAATCTGGCTCTGTAGTGCCGCATTCTGGCGACGAATGTCAGCCACTTCGTCGCGAAAGGCTTGACGCTTCCGCTCGTTCTCCAAATGGTAGAACGAGAACTCCGATCGGTCGTCCGATCGATAAAGGCGGATGCGTTGCACCCACTCCTCCAAAGAAATACGCTCCTGCCTCTCTTGTTCGGAGCGATCCCACAGATCGTGTACGCGTTGCTGGAGACGACCAACCTCCGCCTTCAACTCCAACAAACAATTCGGAGTTGATATTCCCATCCCACCACAGCCATTGGTGTACTCGCACGGTGGTCAACGCTTTTACATGGAGCGTATCTTAAATCACCGTGACATGAAGGGGCAGCGAACGAGTTATCTTGTTCGCTGGCGCGGCTATCCGCCGTTGCACGACATCTGGGTACCTCGCACCTAGCTGATGATTGACGTTGAGGGTATCGTCCACCAGTACGACGAGACACATCCGATATATTCGAAGGGCAACGGAAAACACGCGCTCATGGCGCTGGTAGAGCGATTGCAGATTGGCAATCGCATCGCGCATATCAGAAGAAATGTGCGCCCTACCCCAGGGCGAAGAAAGGGAGTACACCTCTCTTTGGATGCGTTGAGTGTTGTCGAAACAACACGGACACGGGTCACCCCATATGAGGCATGGAATTCCTGCCTCACGAGACAGATTGTGCAAATTGGCTTTTGAACCAGTTAAGGTTCGTTTCTCAAGCCTAACACGACCTGTGTCAAGTTTATGAGGCCAAGCTTCGCTTCCGATGTGCTGCACATTGAGTATAAAGACGTTCCACGCCTGCAGCGACGAGCTTTTGTCTCGCTTAGTGTTACCACTATGCCAACGGTGCTTCAGAAAAGCATCCAGATAGAAGTCTTCTTCAGCGCGAAAGTTACTAGCGCTGATGTCGAGCCTGTGCACCAGCCTCACATCGAATAATGAAATTCGATGATGGAGACTTATGTCGCCTGACTAGTCATTCATAATCCTTTCTGGTAACACCCAAGGCTTGTGTTCAGGGGCTAGACGCAGCACATTGCCGTCTAGAGCCTTCTGCTAGGTACCAACGGAAGCCTTGGTACCACTAGAATCGTCATCACGACGGATCAAGTCATCACCGCATTCGCTATAAAGCGAATGCGCAATAGTAGGCACGGGGGATGAGTCGGCATGCTCATCCTCCAAACTAAATAGATTTCGGTAGTGACCATGAGTCTGACTACCCGCTCGAGTCCTATTTGTAGGCTCGTATTCGGCCGCCACTATAAACTCGGGTGACCTAGGTGTCTTCTTGAGTTGGACCCACCGTCCGAACCCCCCGAATAGATAAGCTCCACCTGGGAGCCATCATTATTAACACGTGGTGACTCACCACGTGCATCTGCAGCAACTGGTGCTGCAGGAAGAGTTGCAGCGGTAGCAGACGAAGCATCGTCCGCCGCGAGAGGCTGGGCATCATCAAGAACAGCTGCGTTAACACGCGCAGCTGCCTTCTCAGCACTTTTCGCCGCGCATCGCATGGAGTTGTTAACCATGCGATGAATACCCAGAAATGGATGGATCAGACCAAAACAAGTGCTCCCTGTCCTGATGTGGTCTAACGGTGACCACATCAACATTATAGTGAGTGAGTGACTATCGTTTAACGGGGGGATGATGTAACGGGGTGAGCCTGTTACATGTAATTAACCCTTGATACTTGTTAGTTAGAATATTATCATAAAGGTTGATAATGTTCGTGAATATTACCATAAGGGGTAATATTCAGAAACACTCACCGATTGGCTGATATGGGTCGCCATATCAGCCAGCTCTAGCGGTCCAATCAACGATGGACGCGCGCAATAGTGATGAGCAAGACTTTAGCATACATTTTTGTAGATAAACATAATTAAGTTAGGATTAAGACATAGGTTAATGATTAGGACTTTGTTATATTTAATTCAGTTTTACTTTTACCAACAACAAGTCCATCTCTAGTTGTTCACCTTCCTCTGCACGTTTGCACAGAGGTAGCGAGGCACCACTAGCACTGCTGTCGGTGATTGTAGCGTCACACTGGTTGTCCAGTGTGTTGCTCCAGTGCCCCGTTACACTTGTCGCACAATAACAACTCTTACAACATCAGTCGTGAGATAGTCGTGGTCAAGCGTTGATTCCGTCCACTGCTCCAAGCACGCCGCTTTCGTCATTAAGGTGAAAACTATCGTGTCCATGAATTCCTAATGGCCCTTGACACGTCCAGACTCATTGAAAGATTTACCATGTGGAAGGCCGCGCCAAAATTATTGCAAACATGCCACCCGACGTCGAGGTGACACTGGAAGCTAGTAGTGTCTTATCACGCACTACGTGATACTTGATGGACGAAATGTTTGCCTCAGTTGACAAGACGATTCGTCTCATACAGCTTGAGCAGCCTCAACATCTCCACATCCAGCACTTTGTGGCTATACTGTCCGAAGACGACGTACTCACGAGCATCTTGACCTTGAAATCGTCAATTAGTCATCCTAACTACTTGAATACAGCAGCTCTGACTAACCAACCCCTCGAGCTTAAGGTCAAAAAAAGAACGTCACCCTTTCGTGTCTACGTAGCAACTAGGTCGTCGCTTATTAAGCGGCATCTAGTACGTGCCAGTAAGGCGGTACTCATCGAAAAAAAGCTGCAGGACGGATGGTCCACAAAATTGTTGAGCACGGACACTAAGCCGTGGTCTCTCCAGTATAACTGGACGCTATGGTCCAGACCTAAGTAATGGAGCGACAGGAGCCCGTCACCCGTCGGTCTGTCGTACGTACCAAGGCACACGCTCATGTCACTAAAGAGTGAATAGAGATAGAGAGAGGAACGAACAGGTCGGGTGTTGTTACATTTAGTCAGTCTGGTCCTTGGCGTACCAGAATGTGTGGTGGATTTAGGTAAAAAAAGGGTGGAGTGGATTTTACAATTGCGTCGTTAGACACGACATCCTATTTTACGACCCTGCGGTAATGTATTTTCCTAGGAAGGGTGTGGCGGCCTGTGACAATGTTTGATACTGTAAGAAGGTCACCGTTTGTTTAGGAGCCCGTATGTTTCTGTGCTCCACCGCACTTTTTCTATTGCCACACAGTTTCCTCGCTTATGTACCATGGAAAGGCTTGCTGTTTGAAAACTTGCTCTATCGTACACCTAGCCACACCCCGTCCATCCAGGCGATAGCCACATTGTGACATCCAGTACGTTGCGGCATCAACTCGACCGACTCTGCCTCGACGTCCAGTCGTGCTTACAAAGATACAATCTGCCGATATAACAGCTACAACTGTGGCTCAACTTTGCATTTCATTGCTTCGATCTGTCGAACAAATTAATGGAAATGAAAGCCACATGCTGTGGTCGATGACAGACGACATGTGTTAGAGCTGATGTCTGTGCGTCCTAAGTTTGTTATCAACTCTGAATGGTTGCATAGCACAGGTAGTCTTTGCAGGCCGCAATCGTGCCTCAGGTTCATACGTTAGCAATCTTTCAGAGTGAGAGGCTCAGACTGTCTATTATAGCTACTATCCCTAACAAGATGTCTGGTTGTGTAGTAACCACCTCGAGTCATCTACCATGACACAGTCTTACTACTCCTAGCTTTCTCATTCTGCTGGCTCAAAACGTCGGGCGTCACGGCGGGGCCCTCCCAAAATGGCCCGTAGAAACCGTCCGTTGACCAAGTCCGGGGTTAGATTCTTGTGTGCACTCTACCGGATGGCGGGGCTGCTCTCGCGCTCGGAGCGAGAGCAATTTGATTCAGGGACAGCGGACGCTTGACTAGGAGTCCCGTTACCACTGCGGTAGTCCCCAGCGAGCCATCTTGACGTAATCCCTGGCCATCACGTCGTAGTCGACTTCTTGCTCTTCAGGTCGGCTCGGGCTCACAACGTGCTCAAATGTGCCCAGACACACCACTGGACGAAGAGTATCTGGCTCGGTGCTACTGTACATAAACAATCGGTACTGGATCTCAACAGGGGTCGTCACGGTCTTGTGGGAGTTCTCTTCGTGGGACCGGCCTCATGCTCAGCGAACGTGTCGGCGAGTTGTAGGCAGACCGTGAAGGGTAGAAACTTCTTCGTTTTGCAGGGTGATTCGATCCATCGCCGACGTGCCCTGCACTAGGATATCCTGCGGACCGCTTATCTCTCGAGCCGCACGCTGCGCTGCCTCCCGTAGCGCACGCAGCGAAGAGAAACCCTCCCCCTTTTTGCCTTGGCCCCACTCTGGGAGACTTCCCGCCCAAGGAAAGGGGGCCAGCTTCCTGGCTCCCCGGAGGGTCTCGTCTCTGTCCGTTGTTGCAGCTGGCTGCCGATTGGGAAGTAATCTTGGTGTCTCACTTCCAAGCTTGGTAGAGTCGGACCTTCGTCATTTTACAACTTGTTCCCTCTTTATCACAGCTAGAATCGGCGGAAACGCTGGTTGGTCATGCGTATCAGCTTCAGCGTGCTCATATCGGCTATAGTGATCCTTGCATGCCTCACGCTTCTTCCCGGGATATTCGCTTTCTCTGCCACAGGTGCAGACAACCTGAAAGTCGTGAACGACAATCACGATGCTGGTATCGCTGACAAGAACATGAGGACTGCCGACGCGAACAACAGCGAAGAGAGAGTCATTTTGTTTGAAATATTCAAGTCGATCGTGAATTCCATCCCCGCGCCCAAGCTTCAGAAACTCTTTCAGTTTAACAAAGCTAAGATTGAGATGGACGAAGGCAAATTTCTCGCAAAGCTTTCAGGCAGTAAGCTTCCTTCCGTGAAATCGCAACTGCGATCAGTCGTGTCCAAGTACAAAATTGATGACCTGGCAAACACGCTACAAAAAGCCAAAGAGTCGAGCGACTCTACCATCAGCAATCGGGCAACCGACCTGCTAGACCTCTTGTTCGCGCTCTGGGCGACCGAGGAGAAATCTATCGACGAAGTGACTCATTTCCTGAATATGTTTCGCCGCCGTTCTAAACCTACAAAAGACGATTACAGAAAGATGGAGGTGCTGCATTCCTATATCAAGCACTTAAATCCGGACGAGGAAAGCTACCCGATACTATTAGGGGCGCTCGAGAACAGGTATGGCCAAGTTTCGTTAGGAGCGATTTTGGCGAGGTCAAGGGCGTATCATAATGCAAACACACTGTTGGACCTATTGATGGATAAATGGGAGAAGTCGTCCTCGTCTACCATCGAAAACGTGTTCAAAATGCTGATTGATTTTGATCCGAAGAAACGGTCTGTCTTCACAACCGGCGAACTGTTGGCATTCGAACGTTACGTGAAGTATGTCGATAAGAACACAGATGTACTGAACGTCTTGACGAAATGTTTTGGGGGTGAAGCTCAATTCGCTAAGCTCGCTTATGAAGCCCAAGCCTCGGCAATATGTCCAAAGGCCAGCAACTATCTGAACGCGTTGCTACGGCGCTGGAAGGCGGAAGAGATAAAGCCGGACGAACTGTTGAGCACCAAGTTCTCGGAGATGAATTCACTAGATGATGAAGAAATGAAGAGATACATCCATGCACGTTATTGCGAGCTCCATGACGGGAAGTAAAATTCTTCAAATATCAAGTTCGACGGCCTGATGAGGGAACTACGACCGCGAGGCACAGATTAAGATGATGCTTCCAGCAAACATGTTCCACGAGGATGAGATGTCGTCATGTAAATCATTCATCGTCGTCGAACACGTTGTGCCAGGCATCCGTCAGCGCGCCGTGCATCTGCGCGTTTCTCTATAGAAAGGGCGCTATCGCATTGTCACACAGTTTACAGAGATGTTCGCCTTGTACTCCCTTTTGCCTGCTGCTTGAAACGTAGCATGCAAAGCGTCATGAAAGTGACGCATTTTATGCTGTTGTGTCTGAGCGTGTGCATGTCTCGACTTTATAAAGTGCTTCACACCAACTCGTCAAACGCGCTGTATGTAAGCTGTCTGTATCGGATGAATTCTGGTTGCCGCTCGGTGACCGCAGACACACCTTCACTTCGAGCGTTTTGTCCGCCGTCGGTCTTTCTGTAAACCTCTTCAGCCGAACCTGGTCGTCGCAGACTCTGCCGAGCGCTATTAAAGGAATGACTGCATCGACCAAGTTCGGCTAAAAAAGACACGCTCGATTAATGGCATACGCGCCTCCACTTGGACCTTGCGAGCAGAGGTCCAACACGGACCGGGCACATGTTGTCCAGCATATTCGTGACAAAGTCCACGACATCGAGTTGATAGAAGCCGCTGTGCTGCCTGGAGAGTGTGCTGCTGTCTTGGCCATGCATGATGTCAAAGCACCCGTGATATTGTGTGATCCCCCGTTCAACGTTTCTCCCAAAACGCTTTCATACGGTGCAGCAATGGTAGCCACATGATGTCGCTTCCTCTTGCTCGTTTCAACAAAGGTTTTTCAAGAAACCGCTGACCATATTGTGTGCATCTTTTGCCCGAGCGCTGAACCTTTCGTGCGCTTCAACATCTCCATGTTGCCAGTGAACATCTCCATGTTGTTAGTGAACACCTCCCATGCCTTAGTCACGCCAGTCCAATTCAACGAAACGTGTCCATGTTTGCGGTCCACGTGCCGTCCGACACCGACTTCGGCGGCCAACTGCGGGGAGCCGTCATCGTAGAAAGTGAAAGTCTCTAGTGTGCGCTTCTCAATCTTAATGCACTCACTCATCGTACAAGTAGTTCACCAAGAAAGTAGTAGACCAAGTGTCAGCATCGTCAAACTGTCACGACATCCCACGCTGCGTCACTGCACGAGACGTCGCTGATCGGGGCTTGTTGCCTACAAGATACCTGGCTGGCGTGTACGCCACTACCCAAATACTCCCAATGCAGCTTACACGACCCATGCCCAACATCTTCCAATGTTTGATATCAACACTTGCGCTCCGTCACAGTATCCATGCTCGCCTCCGTTTGGACGTCGACTTCAATCAAAAGCCTCCTCCACCTTCACCATCATGACAAGACACATCCTTAGCCGACACCGTCCTCACTCCATCACCACAAAACGTCTTCCATTATCGTCTCCGATTCAACTCCCAGCAATCTCGATAACTCTCCCATATCCATCACGCCACGTAGCCGTACGAAGCGTCGTCGCCGACACATCTAACCCATACAACTTCCACCCTTGACTTAACAGCTCCCCACCAATCATTTTCCCGATACCCGCGTCTCGTTTCGGTCCCTCGCAGCCTTCAAACCCGTAAAAACAATTGGTCGTCGTCTCCTCATTCTTCCACGTTTCCCATTGGTCCTCTCCACCCCACTCTCTCACTTACTCGCTTTTCATTGGCTGTAAATCGTCCAAAAATGACCCTCCGCGTCCTCCAGCAGCTCCCATCGCTCTCGCTCTCCCGCCGCTTCTGCTCCGTCTCCTCGACATCGTCGCTTTTGCTCTCGCACCCTGCGACACGGGTGACGCTCCACGCCTCGGACTTAACGCGCACCGACGTGTCCATCGTCCCCGTGTCGATTCCCAGCGCTACTGCGCACGTCCAGGCGCGCGCGTGGACCGCAACAGGCGACGCGGTCGATGTCGAGCGGCTGTTTCAACTGGACGTAGACGGGGCAAGTGACGGCCACCAGTCGCTGCGGCTCGTGAAGACGCGCGCGGCCGACGTGGCGCTCGAGCTCGTGCTGCCGCGGAATGTAGCGCTGGACATAGTTTTAGCCAATGGGCGAGTCGCTATGCGCGACACGGTTGAAGGTGACGTGAAGGTGGTCGTGCAACAAGGCGACATCAGGGCGCACAAAGTGCGGGGTCCAACTGTCCACTTTTCGACCAATCACGGCATGATCGACATTGCAGCACTCGTTGAAGCTGAGACGGTCCATTTCAAAGCACGGGATGGGATTCAGTGCAAGCGCTTGATGGCGAAACAGGCAACGGTGAAGCTGGGAAAGGGGGACCAATCAACTGTTTGCTCGACATTTGGTGCAATTTATGCGTCTTCGTGTTCTATTAGTGCAACGAAAAGGTCTGGAGGCGAGTCGCGATTGCATGTGGGTCATGTACATGGCCATTTACAGGTGAACAGTGAGGGACTTGATAGTGTCCAAGTGGACAGTGTCTCGGGCACGATTGACGTGCAAGACCATGGGGACAAGTGCCACGTGACGGCGCACTTTGATTCGTGGACAAACGACAGCTGCAGCAGCATTGTCGTGGCGGGAGACGTGCACGTGTCGTTGCAACCTGCTGCACCAATGGACGTGGAGCTGCATGGGACAGAAATTACTACTGGAAAACACTGTGCGTTTCAAAGCAGGAACATGGACCAGCTTGAGGAGGACTATGCTGTTTTTACGGCGAGTCTGTGTGCTCAAGAAGAAGCAGTGGTTGGCACAGCATCGACGGGCAAGATCAATGTGGATAGTGCCAAGCAGGATGCATTGCGGACGTCTTTTTTCATGAAAGAGACTGGTGGTGATGACGAGGCACACGATGATTCCAAGCCGTCACGGCTGTTTGTACACTCGCAGCGAGGCGCAGTGACGCTGGAGCAACTGACGTGGATGGACAATATCAAGCGCAAGTACGTGAAGCAATAGAAACGCAGTGAGAACCCGGTTAAAGGCTGAATCCTCTTAGCTGGTAGTGTCTTTTGCGTGGAGGTGATCCCGTATGTGCTACCGGAGCAAAAAATGAGCTGAGGTGGCTTGTCGTGGCCTTTGTCATCTCTTGGTGCTGCACGTATTCGGCTTATGAAACTAGTTAAGTCGGAATTTCGATGCTTTATATATTCTGGTATCGTAGTGCAGCAGAATATAAATCTGCTTGCTGAGGTCAATAAGAAGACTATTTGTAGCTTGCTAGACATAAAGGCTATGTCGAAAAACAAAATGTTTACTGTGTGGCAAACAATGTGCTTATTGCGCGCTTGCGGATGCTAAAGTTCGTACAAAGGTTATGTCTGACGTGAATCCACGTACCAAAGCTGCTTCAGCCGCAGCACGTCTATTGATTAATTATGCCTCTCTTTAGCATATTGCCTTTTTCAATTTAGTGTTTCGTGCTACTTTCGAGCGCTGAGCTTCCTCTTTTAAGGTCCAGAGCTCATTCAGCCCGGACAAAAACGTCGCTGTCACACGCGCGTCAACTAGAGCACAATCTGAAATACGATAAAGAGTATGAAGGAAAAACATGCATTCCGTTGAATAGGATAGATACTATTTGCGGGGTCAGCGAAACAGGTATGCGGATGAAAGCAATTGGTAAATGGTTGCAGCTCATACGTGCGTGCGAGGTACAACTGATCGAGTAGAGACGGCAGAAAAGGTTCCACTAACAAGGCACCGGAAGCATTCGAGCTTAGAGAGACGAAAGACCAGCAATTGTATGTAGAAACAAAAGTCCATTATGTTTGCGTCGGTATGGGGTCGTAACCTATGTCTAGATTTCAAATTGCTGGCGTGAAGGCTTGGAATTGCTCTGGTGGCTTGCTGCATTACTCGGATCAACAACTGCCCGGATAGATTTGCCACAATCGCTGCTGAAGACGTCAAGGTAGGCCTGACTGGTCATCTCATTACCTCCAAAATATAACTACTAGGTTTTGTATCAAGACAAAGGCCGTCTTGTTGTAGGTTGGGACATAAAGAAGGCCTGAAGGTTTGTAAGACGTAATAACGCCTGGTCAGTACCTTCAACAGGCCGGTGAATTTGCGCATACATTATTACGAGGCGTAAATTTGCTCAGGAATCTCGTATGCGAGACTAAAAGGTGGAACATCTTGAGCCCGATGCCAAAACGAATGTTATGCTTCAGTTGCACGAGACTGATAGCCGTTGAAAGAAAAGAAACTAAGTTATAGACAGTGAGTGGTCCAGTTGATATACCGTTGGCAACGTCGTGGCGCGACAGTGTCAATGATGTCGATGGAGTGGGCGGTTAATCCAGAACGAGAGCTATTCATAATTACCAATACAGGGTGTCTCACGGAGATCTTAAGCTCTCTTTCATTGGTCTTACCCGGCGATAGTATGGACTTTACCGGTGTCACTAGCTTATGACAGCGCTAGAAATGACGCGTTCTACAGCGAGCAGACATTAATCATCACGGTCAACCGCCGAACGATCTATTGCGCAGGTTCCTGCGATATCCTCCTTGGTCAAGATGATGATTATCCTGCGACGATTGGGTATGCGTTGTCGGCTGAAGTTATTAATGTAGTTAGCTGACTCCATATGTGTTGTTTACCTGTACAAGTCGGTCTGCACTGACGCATGCCAGCGAATGTCTGCGATGATGTCGAGTGACAAAAAGAAATGTAGTGCTCAAGCTGCACTTTGTGTTCTTGTTTTCCTTCACCTTGGGATATTTGCTCCCACATCCGGCCATGAACGCAGGCCATAAGTGGTTAAATTTGCGTCAATTCTACGAAAGTGTTGATTGTCTGTGTAGTAGACCAGATGGTTCATTCAGACGAATACGGTCGAGTCAGTGAAGGAGAAAAAGTCAAGCTGCAGTGTTTTGACTGCAGTGTTTTGACTGCAGTGTTTTTATTCCTTCCGACAGACTAATCCGCTCGCCACTTTACAAAATGCTGCACTCGTTGCCTAGGATACTGGCATTATTGAGCTCACCACAGCTGCGACATCTCCAGCTCGTACACCCAGCAGGGAGCGGGTACGCAGTCGAGCATTTGTTACATAGCGCATTGCCCTGTGCGTCTCGACGGATGTTGGCGTTATTGGGCACCATTTGTGGGCTGTAAACAGCTGCAGGTGCAAGAGGCACGGCCTCGACAATGGGGCGGCCGTAGGCGTCAACTTGAACGGGTTGCCCAGTGGCCGTGGGGTACTTTGGTTCCTTCGTAGGGGTCTTCTGCGGGTCGCTTGAATACATCAAAGCTGGTTGCGAACTGCGCGAGTCTTTTTTCGAAAATGCCGTGGCGAGTTTTCTTCGTTCTTTCTGGATTTTTCGTCATCTTTGTATTGTTTATTCTGGTACTAATAAGAAAGTGGAGGTTGCGGAAAAACCTCGACGTGGTCCCGTCGCTCGTCGTGTCGTATCGTGTCGAAGAAGTTGGAGCAGACTAAATCTGGCTAGACTCAATTTTTATATTTTGCACAATCATGAGACCTGACACAATTTTGATACTTGGGTAAATCGCTTGGTAAATTTTGTGTCGGGCACACCTAACAAATCCGCTCTATACTGATCAATCGCTTTTTTTGTGCATGTATATACGCCTACATTGTTGGCATGCGACGAAAATGAGAAAAACACTTGACCCTTTGTAGGCATTTCGTCCTCAAAAAATGAGCTGAGCCGTCACCAAATCTTCTTGCCATATCATGTTGTTCGACAATATCAGAGCATTGTTGCGAGATAGACTCGTTTTGACTTGGCAGACGAGACAAATCGTCAGTTGTCTTCCTAGACGATATTACATCGTGTCTTACGTATGACCAAGATTTGCAATCGACCACGTGGGACTCAAATAAAAAAATTAAACTGGTCACGTGTCTAATTGACGGATAACGTCGATATAGGGGAGACCATAAATACAGTAGCATTTCTGCCCAATTACACTAGTATTTTCAGCTTTTTTTTACTTTGCCCATCCCAAACTGTGCCGGCTATTCATTACGCCTAATTATTGTATCGCCAACAGGGGGTAAGCGACGGGCCATGGTTTTTGACCGTTCCTTCTTCAATAACCCCTCATCATTCTCATTATGATGTTGAGCCCTTTCACCTTCCTCCTCTGGCATGGCAGCTTCTACTGTTAATAATGATTCTATTCCTGCTGTTCCGCCGTGGAGCTGCGATGAAGTTCTACCAGCACGGCCATTCGGTAGTCAGAAGGAAGCCGTTGACACCGCCAAGAAAACGCCAATAGCCAAGGCTTCGCCGTTCGCATCCTATGCAGCAATTAGCGTGGGACTATGCGCGTTTCTCTCTGATGTACCGAGAGAAATAAGGGGCTTCTAGATACAGGCAATATCAGGACTGGCCCATGACCTAACAAGACCGTAACACTACAAAGGTTGCGGTTGCTTCGGTCCCCGGGTCGGGCTTGAAATGCAAGCACCCGACGAAAGTGTAAGTGGACGTTTTCATTGCACAAGGCGGTAATGGCCACCATCCTAATGTTATACCAAGACCATGCTACCGGTGGAGTAGTGCACAACGCGGAAAGAGCGATATCGATACAAAGGTCGTCCAGGTGCATTTGGCTGAAGCTGCTTTAGGGGACGCACAAAGGTGCAAGCTTGACGCTTTCGAGTTAAGTATGAGCAAGTAAGGTCGCTTTTTGCTTGTTTGCATAGAATTCTTGCCAAGAGCGGGTCTAGGATGTGCGATAAGCTTCCAACCTTTCAGATAATGCTGTCCACTTTCTACCTGTCTGCGTGTGCTGTAAGCCGTAGTAACCAGTGTAATTTATCACAGTGCTGAGCATGCAATGTTTTAGAAATCCGTACCCATGGTCGTTAACACAGTCGACCTTAGGCGCTATCACTACGTTGGCGGATGGTGTTGATGTCGATTCCTATCGCGGCCACCATCACTGGGGCTCGCAAAAGCGGCCCGTCGCTTACCCTCTGTTGGCGATACAATAATTAGGCCTAATGAATAGCCGGCACAGTTTGGGATGGGCAAAGCAAAAAAAAACGAAAATGTTAGTGTATTCAGGCAAAAATGCTAGTGTATTTAAAGTCTCCCTCGATATAGTCGAGGGTTTGTGTTGTACATAGGAAGGCGAGTTCGTTTGATGCTTATCTTCGTCCCATGTCCCAAGCTTTTAAACGACGCTGTATACCTTCGTAGAAAAGTCAATGGATCGAAAATCATGCGGGCGCCTGAAGTAAAACGAAGACAACGACTGCATGGAAAACATGACAAAGACAAAGGCACATAACATACATCCTGCTGCATTCACCATGCGTGCATCTTCAACATGATACTAAGTACAGACGTCCACCTCCTCGTCAAAAGCTATGTCGGGTTTGAGTTGACCGTGTACGAGCTCGAAGACGCGACCGACCACGCACTCTCTCGCAAGAGTCTCGAATATATACCATCCCGCATCTGAAAGAGCTCCGAGTGCGTGCCTTGATCGACAACTTGACCATTCTGAATGACGTAGATCGAGTCCGCATTGCGCACCATCGCAGACTCGCAGGGATGAGCAGCAATGATCGTCGTTCGGCGCACGCGCTGCGCAACGATCGTATCAAGTGCCTGTTGTACTGCAATTTTCTCGCTCTCAGCTCCGAGACCTCGCGTAGGTTCATCGAGTAACAACAGTCGTGCATCCTGGAGAACCGCTCGCGCGAGTGCAATCCGTTGTCGCTGACTTGGAGTGAGTTGCACCTGTCCACCTACGCGCGTCGCGTAAGCTTCAGGTAAATACGAAATAAAAGCGTGGGCGTGGGCAACTTCAGCAGCAGCGACAATCATCTCCAGTGTAGGTGGAGCTGCCATTCCGTAGGCAATGTTCTCCGCGACTGTGCCCAGGAAAAGTGTAGGTTCCGAGCTGACAAAGCCGATCTGAGCTCGCAACCACGCAACATCCAGTGACCGTATATCCACTTCGTCCAGCATCACGCGACCGCTGTTGCCTGAAGCTGGGGACAATGTGTAGAACTTCTCGAGTAGCGCGAACACGGTCGACATCCCAGCACCTCGAGGTCCACATAGCGCCACTGTTTGGCCAGCTTCAACGTGCAGTGTGAAACCATTCAGAATTGACACGGTTGGTCGTGCTGGATACGCGAAGTGGACATCTTCCAGCGTGATGCCTCCTCGGAGCAAGGGACTTTGCGGCATGGGATCTTGCTGCTCACTGTCTGAAAATTTACTTGAAGAACGTGACGTCGGTCGATCGGACACGTTCAAGGCAATTGCTGCATCTCGCAGAGCAAGAATCGAGACACCAGCTTCTGACGCACCGTCGAGCTGATTCAACCACGCTGCAGCAAGTCCTGAAGACTGGACAGCAACTAGGATGACTACCATCGAATGGATGAGCTCCCGGATCGTAGCGTCTCCGTCGCGCACAAGGACACTGCTCAGCCAGCAAGCTACAGCACAGACAGCAACCAGCACAGATGCACTGAAGCTACGAATTAGAGCTTCGAGCCGTGCTTCGTGTCGAGCATGACGCAACGGACGCTGCAATAGCTCGTCAAAGCTCGAGCACCACGAGTTGCCTAGACCCAGCATCACAATTGCTCGACGATGTATCAGAGCTTCGCGGACGTGAACGTTCGCAGCTTCTTCTGACTCGGATCCATCTCCTAGCGGGGTTTGTAGCCTGCGCTGGTGTTGAACTGCTTCGCCAATGAGTAGCAGCGGGGCCGCCGCGATCAACACCAGCGAGAGCATCCAGCTTCCTTGATAAAAAGCTGCGACAAGCGTTGCCGCGAAGGTGCACTCGATCTGGAGCTTGTGACCTTGAGCGCGGCCGATGACCAGCGACGCAGCTGGCGCTTGTGTTGCCAACTCTTCCGTCAACAATGTCGGGTTGTGCTCCGGTGCATCGAAGAACGGCAAAGGCTGTGCCAGCAGCGAGCTGAAGTGCAAGTCTCGAAGGTGTGAAGCTAATCGCTCGGCCGCTGCATCCAGGAAGAAGAGCTGCATGCTCTGAACGATCATGATAACGAAAGTGCCTGCACTAAGGAAGATACCGCACCTTGTAACCTGAGGTTGGAGCACCTCACCAAACGTCGTTGCGTCTTGAGACTCGAGAAATGCCTCGTACTGCTGCGTCATGTCGGCGAGTAGTTCACTGATCACGAGACCAAGAAGAGGACCACATAGTCCTAAGAGAACCGAAGTGAAAAGCCCATACGACAGGAAGTTGCGTTCGGGACGAGCAAGCGCTTTGATACCTCGTTTCGTAAGTGCTGTGGACGATGCAGGTGTTGGCTTGACCACTTGTTGGTGGAATGTCTGCAGTGGGGTTGGCTCTCCAGCAGGTCTCTGCTGCTGTCGATTCGTGCTGAACTGACTAAGGTGAAGTTGACGGTAGAAGCTGTTTCGACGCTGCAGGAGCTCAACATGTGTGCCCTGCTCCACAATCTTGCCAGCCTCCAGCACGACGAGCTCATCTGCATATTGCACCGCTGCAGAGTTCACTTGACTCGTACACAAGAGCATGGTCGTACTGCCAGCCCTGATAGTATCGCCAAACCTCGAAATGAGTTCATGAGGACTGATGGCCACTTCATCCAGAATCAGCACCTTTGGATCACGGATGAGGGCTCTTGCCAGTGCAATTCGCTGTCGCTGCAGTATCGTCAGCTTCAGTGCCTCGTTCTCCTCGAGTTGCGTGTCATAACCTTTAGGTAGCGACATGATAAAGTCATGGACGTCTGCCCGCTTCGCAGCATGAACCACTCGCTCCATCATGTTTCCAGTACTTGCTCCATGCAGTTCCCGAAGCACAACATATCCCATGGTGATGTTGTCGAAAATCGAGGCTCGGAACAAGGTCACCTGCTGTGGTACAACCCCAAGTTGCGCCCGCATCCACATCGGGTCGATCGTCTGTGCCTTGCATCCATCCAGCAAAATGAGCCCTTGCGAAGGTTCGTACAGACGCATCAAGAGCGTCACGAGCGTCGACTTGCCCGATCCACTACCTCCAACCACCGCGACGCATTCGCCACTCAAAAGCGACACGTTGCAGCCTCGCAAGACTAATCGCTGGGGTCGAGACGGGTACGCAAAGTGCAAGTCGACTGCCATAAGGGCCCCCGAGCACGACGCCGGTCGGACCAAAGGGGTCTGCACCAATTCGTCGTGTCTGCAGCGGTCTATTCCACTTGAAAATGTCTCGAGCAACAAGAAGAGCTTGGAAGCAGCGTTTCTCGCGCGAGAAACCGCTCGAAAGCTCGAGATTAAGTTTCCTAACGCGTGGCTTCCAATGACCACACCAAGCAGCGTCTCAAATACTTCCCCTGGTGCTGCTTCTACCTCGTACACTTTGGTGCCTCCATACCAGAGACCAATGGCACTCATGAGCCAGAAACTTCCAGTGACGAAACTCTGAAGTACTGCTTGCATCCCGTGCTTTGCAATCCGTTCGCGTTCGGTTTGACGAAGACAAAGCGCGTGTTTCTCCCGAACCCGACGCTGAGCATTGAGCGCAAACACCGTTCGGAGGTTCGTCAGAGCTTCATGCACGGTCGCATCAGCTTCCGTCTCAACAGTAGGTTTCGAGCCCCTTGACGTTGCAAGGACACTTTGAACGACCACTATAACGGGTGCGACACAAGTGATGGCAAGTGCCAAGTCCCTTCGTGTCCTGAAAGCTACGATGAAGCTGGTGATAAACTGAGCAAAGAACTGGAACAGAGCACCGAGGTTCGGTCCAAAACCGTGTCGAATCAACTCAGCGTCGTCTCGTGTCAAGATGCTGCAATCAAGCGTGGAAAGGGTCAATTGGTTCATATCAAACCAGGACTGGGGCAAGTAAACCAGCAGGTGCCTTAGGATCTGCTGTCTCGAGCAGGTCAAGACTCGCTCGGCAATGTGCGTGAGGCACAAGTGGGCAGCGCAAGCAGTTGAACCGAGTGCCAGGGATAAAAGGAGTAAGGTCAAGGCCGTGGAGGCAGCATCTTGACGGTCGAATGGACCAAATGCGGAAATTGCAGCTCGCACTTGCATCGTCAAGCACGACCAGAGGGCTCCGTGGATGGCAGCAGCTACTAACCCGGTAGTCAACATAAAGAGATCCCGTCGAGTCAAGAGCTGAGTCACGAGTTGTTGAAAAAGCGTCATGGACGTCGGTTGTTGCTGGATGCCAGTGACAAAACGACTATCGGATGTTAACTCGTCGTGATCAGCAACCCGGTGTTCACGGAGTTCTCGGAGAGCTTCGACGATGTCGGTTGTCTGTCGAAACCGACTGGTTCGGGATGAAGTCCGAACCCAATTGACGGAGGGAGAGGCGACATCATTGTTATTATCTGGAATGTGGACCCTTCGTCCGGTTGACCGCAGACCGAAGTCTCTTGGGTTGACAGTATTTCCTTCGAATCCGCTATCGCCTTCCGTACCAGGTTCATAGACTTGACTGCTATTGATGCTACAAACGCTCTCTGTGCTGGTGAATTCACTGTTGAAGCTGTTCGAGAAGCTGCTGCGACGATGTCGGTGAGGAAATTGAGGTCCAGGAGCGATGGACCAAGTCGATAAATCCATGAGGTTTTCGTCGGGCAGGAGCGAGTACAGACGCATGGATGGAGTAGCTGTGGATGGAAATATATTAAACAGTGAGCAGCTAGCTAGAAAGGGAGTGGGGAGTGTGAGGTCTTTTGCCGTCATCGAAGGGAGGTAGGACCAACTCGTGGTATCGTTATGAAAAGAGTGTCACGCGTAATAGCAGGACAAGCCTGGAGTGGAGCGTATCCAGTCAGCACGACTTCGAAAAAAGGAAGGAGCAAGTGCGGATGAAAAAGACGTGGGGAGCACGTGCTGCTTTTCCTCTAGTCGAAGCAGTACGGCGGACAGGTTGAAAGTGCGTTTTAAAGAGGTCGTTTATTAGACGACTGATTGGAGATCATCGTGTTGTGATGTCGACTACGATGATGTCTTGCGTACATTCCATATTTCGGGTGACAGGAGAGTAGCAACTGGTATCATGTGGGTAGGAATGGAATAGATGACGACAGCGTAAGTATTGTTAGGTTCTTTACAAATCGGGTGTTGGTTCTATCACTAGACGAGCATAAGTTGTAAATGACAGTGAGGAGCGCTAGTGATACGTTGCAACGTGGTGCAGATCGAGATCAGCTTTGGTGAAGTGAGCGATGCCAGGGGAGGCAGCTACCGCATTGACAGGAGGATGACGAAGGACTAGAAGAGTACTGCGATGAGTAAAGACGACCAAGTAGAGAGGGATAGCACGTCAATATGGTGATGAGGGCAAGACTGTGCCGAGATGTAGAAGTTGGATCGAAGAATGTAGCAGTGCAGGGGGTGGAAGCGTCACTGCGGGATGTAGTTATCTTGACAACCGTAATTAAGAGAGGCTGGATCGGTGTGTCTTTCGATTAGATCCAATCGACTTGCGGGTATCTTCTCGAAAAGGATACCGAGGCAACCCCAGCTAATACATCATTTGCTGTCGCACGACGGAGTTATGTCCGATTCGAAGGCGTACTGACGCATCTTGAGTTGACGAAACTCGAGGTGCAAGCGCATTTTTAACGACGATCATACTAAACCAAACATCTTCGCGCACTAAAAGACACGTAAAATCATGAAGCACCCCGGATGGATAATAAAGGACAAAGTCGAAGAGTGAATTCCATAAAGGCGATTGCCACGTCTTCGAGAATTTTTGTTGATACGTGTAAAGATCAGTATTTTGGCTATAGCCTATCATTAGACGGTCGAAGTCGACGCGAATGCAAAGATCATGCTTGATTAGCTGCGAAAGCAAATGCGGTTCGATGTTGTGCGGATATAGAGCTCAGGCTTAGAACGCATGCTGCGTCGCTGCCAGCGTAAAGTCGTGGTCACTACTTGTACATTCCCCGGTCATCCGTTAACTGAGGCGTACGCTCGTCGCCCATAAAGCAGAACTAATGGTCACATCATGTACGCATTAATAGAGCTTCCAATGGCATTTCTGAGATCTGGTAAGTGTTTGTTGAATGGCACGGGGGCCGCAAGAGTGCCGACAGGACTGACCAGGTCGATCGGGACCTTGACAAGACTAGCAGAAGGCTCTTTCTTTCACGCCTGCACTGATTGCAATTGCTGAGCCCTTGGCGGAGGGATGTACTTCAATGACTGGGAGCAGCCATTTTCATTAGTATGATTCAAAATTCGTCGTGCGTCATGAATACGTTAGGGCCCTGGACCAGTTTCTTGGGGAGTCCTTCTTGTCCCACCAACAACTACAAAAGAGCGGCCTCTTTATTCGGTTAGTTGATGCGCTCGGATCTTGGAAGGACTTTCTTGCTAAAGCATGTGCAACCTCCTGTCTCGGACGTATGCGTCGTAGTGCAATATATGAGAGCGCATCTTGTCATGATGAGAAACCAAGTGGCTATTTAAGATTCGGTAGAGCACCAAACGCTACGTATAAATCATGCCGTCAGTGTATAGCAGATAATCCTCCAACTGAACGCACTCGACTGACATTCGCTCTCGATATGAACAGCATCCACAGCAAGCACGTGTGCAAAGCTGGAGTGCTGCGTTCTCGACTGGATCACAGTTTGTCGTCGTCCTCCTCGAGGCTGCTGACTCAATGTCGGCATTTTGTCGGACTTGTTTATAATACCAAATGAGCTTTGAAATCGCTAGATGCAACACTGTAGCATATACTGGTCGAGTCGTTGATTCTGGACGACATCAAGCCATCAAATCGTTCAGTACAAGGAATTGACGATGATATAAGGGATCGAACTTGGGCATCCACAGTAGATATTATCAGTCATTTTACCTCCAGCTTTAGACGTCCGCCGAAGACCTTTACTAAAACCCGGGTCCATTCAGTCCAGGCTCACTGATATGAGCCCGCGCGTCAGGCAGCCAATCGAAGCGCAGTGGTTAAAGTGGATCGCAGTGGACAAAGGTAAGTGGTCAACAAGCAGGCTCGTATCCGAATATGTCCGCCTTGGCGGGCGCCAGAGATGTAAATACACTTATATCTAGAGCACAGTATTGGTAAAGCCCTACGCACTCGTTGTTAGTGTCTATTGTCCGCTTTCGAAGACTTCATGACATTTGGGGTACCCTAGAGTCTACCGGCACCCTAAAACTTATTCGACGATGATGTTGCTACTTCTACGGGTTCAGTAGCCGCTTTGTATGCGGTTCGTCGAACCACTCAGCCCTATTTCTGTCAGCTCATCGGATGGAGTGATATTATACTACATCAGCCTTTCTTGCAACATCTAATAACGACCTGCAAATCCCTGTTAAGCTTTGTGGCTGCTATATGTTTCTTCCACCATAAATGGGAGATACTGATTTCGACAATCGAGTTCTGTACATTTTTTATTTCTAGCAGGTCCGGTATAGTCTAACGAAATGCCAACAACGCGTTCATAACACTATTGTCGTCGTATACAGAGCATGTGCTGAGCAGTGTTTCTCGAACTAGCTCTATTCGTGCCGTAGACTTACAACAGAGTTACCAGTGGTCATTTAGGGAGAAACAGAATTAATCCAGACAGTGTACGTACTGAGGGGATCGACGAATGCCGTCCTCGGCAAGAGAATAGGATCCACTATGGCTAATGGACAAGGTTTCACGCGTGTTTTCTCGTTTCTTCTCGTAGTTATGGAACAAAGAGACTTTTCTGCATCACGTCATCCCCATAGTTGCGCTCGTCGACTGCCTGCTCTCTGTCTTCCGCGTCGGTCAGTTTTCTCCTTGTATTACCGGGGACCGTACAATTAAAAGTGCGTTACATGTATGTACCGTGTATCATGAGTGTCAGCGATTCTGTAGACGAGAGCGCTAGTGGAAGTGGAAGCCGTACCTGAGGCTTAACCAAACTGGCGGGATATCCAGAGGTGGACAATAAGCACTGGTTGTCAAGGGAACCGAAAAGTTGAGATTGGACCGAGCTAATTTCGATGAAGGCTACTTTGGTCGGTCTTACCGTCCTATGTAATCGTAGCGCCTGCGGACTAAAGTTCAAAGCCCTTGGCCCATTTTAAAACTATACAAATTTGATGTTGGTCGTCCAGAATGTTATCATCGATGTCGACTTCGAGCATCGAGCTTGCACTATTAATTGGTGACTTGCTTTCTACTACAGCGGTCAGGCCAACAAAACCGTCATGAAGTGTACAACGCTCCAAAATTCCAACAACAACAAAAAAGTCGATCTGGAGGCTTTGTATTGTAATACTACAGGTACTCTTGTGATCGTCTTAGAATGTTAGGCATTGAGGCTTAAAAGGACCTTACAGCTTCGCTAACGACGCGACTCCATGGTCTCGAGAGCAAACGAACGCTCAAGGTAAGATGTTATTAATATCAAAGCACTCCACTCCAGCTACGTCAGAGCAGATGGGAGCTGTGTAAATAGAGTCGCATGGTATATTCAGGTCGAGGTAAGGATCAAATCACACTTGCTGTGGTAAGTAAAAGGAGCTTATCAAAAAGGCCCAAACAAAGTAAAACAATGCGACTACATGGCAAATAATGCGAAGTCGTAAAACCTACCGACGAGAGCTAGCTCGCTTCCACGCTGACAAAGCAGCCGAGTAAGAGTCTAAGCACGTTTACGCGCTGCTGAAATGTGCTTGCGCGATGGTACATTTCCCTCCTTGTATAGTCGTCAGCTCGTAAACGTTCCCCATCCTGTCGCAAGTTCCCGACTCCACGTATGGCGCTCTTGCCTTCGCAAGGTCATTTTACGTTTTGCCAAGCCAAAACTCAACACAGCACAACTCAACATACACCAAGCCGCGGATCCAGCAGCAACGATGAACGTCATATGAGCTTCTTCGTCTTCGTCGCTGCCGTCATCTCCGGGTCTACCTTCGGATCACCCTTCGCTTGCGACACTCTACCGATATCCGCGGGTGTCAGCTCCAATTACGTTGTCGAATTCAAAAAGCATGCGCGAACGCTTTTTATAAATTACCAAGCGACAGCAAAATAAGCAGCGCCTGCTGCGATCAAATGTGCGCTGCCGCAAAAGGCCGACTGTGTGCTAAAAAATGAGAAGCACCCCATCCAGCTGACGTGGGCATGAGCTTCTAGTCTATCGTTCGATGCTGGGCGAGCCTACTGGCAGCTCTTTGACGGTAGCACTCGACGATGATTCAGTCTAATGCAAACAAGTTGTCATTGCTCACTGAGCTCTCTCGTGTTTCGTTATGTTTACTGGTTTGCGCATTGCTTGTGATGGTAGTAAGTGCTTCGTTTAAGGAAAGTAGCGACTGCCAGCAACCAAAGCACGAGACAAGGATAGGAAATATCTATTGGAAGTGTATGACGTAGTAATCACTTTGCTCCAAAGCTTGTTCGACACTCTCTCATGTTCAGCGGATTCGGCGCATGAACCGACTCGAAAAGGTTCGGACCCCGTTGATGCCCGAACGATTGCTGGACGTTGTACTATCGCACCCTCTTTAGCCTCAGCTATGTTGCCACTATGTACGCAATCACGACACAACGTGACAGTGACGTGAGGCAAGCATCCCTTTTATTCACGGTCACTGCCCATCTTGGCTGTAGTGCTACGTGCTCAAAAATTTCATGGTGAGGTTCGCCACGACATCGTTTGACGACGGACCTATTGGCACTTGGAAAGTGCCGATTGCGTTGCGCAATCTGCGGCGATACTGGGTTGACAAGCAGTGGTGGCTCTCTAGCTGCGTCTTTCCAGTCGGTAGTCACCGATTATACAGCAAAAACCATGTTTACATCTCCTACCAAGCTGGAAGAGCTTGAACAGTCGTCGATTGGGTCGATATCCTGAAACTGGATCTATTGACAACTCATAAAGTCATGTGGGTATCGTTCCAAGACCTCGATCGACGTTATCGGTACCGTCATCGTTCAGTTGATACATCTGTCATCAAATTGTTGCCAGGTCCGTAACTCGTGACGCCGTGGTCCTCCATGATGGTGATTCATGAGAGTGAAGGCATCTTTTTCCCTCTTATCCAGTTTTTCGGCACATCGACGACTATTACTTCGGGAACAGACTGTCTGTCTATCTTGACGGTTGACGAGATTTCTGAAATGTCCTTACCCACGTAGTGCTTAAGGAGATGGCTTCTGTAGTCTTAGTCGGGTAGATACCGCGGCTTAACATTCGCTGAACCTGTACTGTCCAGGAAGAGATAAAGATGGCCTGCATCCTGCGGCGTGAATCGCGAATGACTCATGCATATCCTCTGGGACTGCACGTGAGTAAACAAGCGCGGGGGTATATATATCAAATATCTCTATGGACAAGATTCAAAGCAAAGCCGCTCAAATATGCTGCTTTACAAAAGAAAGCAGCGTTATCCCGATCGCCGCCGGGGCTACCGTCCTGGGTGTGAGCATGTTCTCTGGCACCGCTGGCAGCGTGGGACAAGCCTGGAAATTGATTTGGTGAATAGTTCGCTCCATCTGCGATATGGATCGATCGGCTCAAGAGAATACATAAGTAGCAATTTGCATACACTGACAATGAGGTAACGCAAATGCGACAAGTTCTCTGTCGAGAACTATGGGCGGTCACATCGAGGGACAGCGGCCTTGCCAAGATGGGATGGGAAAGATAGTATATGCCTACGCATAGCAATCAATTTGTCTGAGGAAACCACGACGGATCAGCAGTCGATAAGGCAGACCACAAAACCCCATGTAGATGCGATGCGCTGTGGGTACACAAGCGCTCTAAGGCTTGTTCGCTATTACATGTTACGATCTCTTGTTGTCGGTTGCAAGCACATTATTCGTGTGATTGATGATCCTGTGAATAACGTTATTGGCCGGTGTAAGACGTCGGTGGGCTGCCTCCCAATTGTTCTTGATGGGTGCCCATGTGCAACCCCTTGGATCGTGAGTGCCCGAGTATAACTTGTTCAATACTTTTGATCTCTTCCAAAAGGTGAGCATGCTGCACTGGTACCTCAGATATCTACTTGTTACATGTCGTGCTTTGATCACTATAGTAGGGCCATCCTTTGTTTTTCTTAAAGACTGCTTCAGCCTCAAGCCTAGGGTGAAGGGCACAAAAGCCCTACAAAATTCATTGACCGACAAAGCCAACACTACCTGCATTGTGACCTCGACAGAAACAAACGTCTCATACGGACATTACGTGTCTCCAATATGACACAACGAACATAGCGCTACATCCAAAAGGCATTCTCTTCGACGCTATGAGCGTTCAACAACCATGTGACATGTGGAATTTAGAATAGAGCAGCACTATGAGCTTCGGCCTATTCATCGTCTAACCATTGTCCTAAATGATGTACCAGTCTTGTTTTGGTTCAGCCATTCAAAGTTTAGATCAGCTGAATAGGAGACAAGCACCTCAGCAGGGAACGTTCAATTGACCTTTTGCAGCACCCCATACCTCAGGATAAAAGATGTTTACCACACAACGAGTGGTTCTGTAAGGCTCTTATCATACAGGCACCCTAAGATCCCAATTTCGACAGCAAATTCGAGTACGGGAACCTGGCGTCTGAGAGATGGTCGGGCATCGCCGAGTACTTGAGCGGATATGCTGCAGCTGGTGTGGACGAAAGCGGAACGCTGTCACTTTTGCTGGTTTGACGACGTAGTTGCATGTGAAGGTGCTGGAACTGTTGACGCGCCCGAAAAGCGTTGGCTTCCATCTGCTGCATCGCGTACAACTCCTGGACTTGCAAGGCGTAGGTAGCGTGCAACTGCTGTAATTTCATCGTGAGCTGCTTCTTGTGGCGCCGCTTCAACTGCTTCCGCTTGTGGAAGTCGTGCGCCACCTTCCGACGCCAGTTCATGCCACTGGTTGAGACCGACGAGGATTTCTTCGAGTGATGGTGCGATGCACAGCTGCAGTCCGGAAGGTTGTAGATACGCTCACGTTCGGCGAGAAAATTCATTCGGAGCCGCTCGTTCTGGCGCGAAAACTGCATCAGCAAGCTGGTCTGCTCGGTTGCAGCCACTGCACGGTCAGTCTCCACATCGATATCGGCAACAGCCGATGTCTTGCTGTCGCTACAACTCCTGGACGCGGTATCAGCGTATTGATACATGGTAGCAGCTAGCAGTGAGCCCTTGTCACTCACGAGTGGTACTGACATAAACTCAGGCTCGTACTGTTCTAGTCGCTCGAGTTCCTCTTCTAGTTTGACGTCCTTCTCCCTGCCAGACGGCGTCACCTCGTTGTCTGCTTCAATCGGCTCCTTTCGCTCGCTCGTTGTAGCATCCCGCTTTTCTACTTGCGAGCGCGCAGACTTGCTCGACCCTATGAAAGCTTGCTTGTTGGAGACTACAGCTCCCGCAAGCTTCTTTGACGACAGAGACTCCTTCCCTGCGTCCTTCATTTCTGTCCGAGCCACCTCACCATTCTCTTCAAAAACACCACCTTCAGTACGCTCATCATCCATGAACAAAGCTTGCGCTCGCACTCGACGCATAGCCTTTCTTTCACTGATTGCATTCATCGCCACTTGTGTACTGCTCGAGCTCAGCGGAGCCGCGGCTATGGTTCTATCGACAGTAGATTCTTCTACTAAACGCAAGTTGTCCTGTCGTGACTTTGCTGTCGCCGTGCAAGGCAAAGTCTCCGCTTGTCTCGTCAAACCTAGCAGTTTTTTCTCCAGTCTTGACAGCCCAGGCTGCTCCGGGGTGTTAGGGTGTGAAGAATCCGACGACGACGAAATCGATACAACTGGAGATGCTGCGCTTGTCCATAACTCGTCACCATCACGGTGCGTACTGTATCTGGGAGTGGCCACCAGTGTCGTGCGCTTGCCGACCTGGCCTCGAAAACCGGTCAGAACAAGCTGCTTATTGTCAACGGCCTCTTGTGACCTACTATCGGTCAACAGCGGTGCTTTTCTTGTTGCTCGTGACTTCACAGCGGTTTCCTCCCGAGAATTGAACTTCTCGCCGTCGTGCCGGTTCCGCTTTGGTTTGCGCTCCACTACTTGATTTTGCCCTGCTTCTTGACGTTTCAACATGAAATCCTGGCGACTGCGCTTCAAGGCCATGTTCAGCTTTTTCTGACTCTGGTGCTTCTCCTTCGCGGCATTCTCAGTGCTGACGTCTGAGTCGCTGCTACTGCTGCTGTCCGAGAAGCTATCTGCTCCACCGAGGTCTCGAATCAATTCTCCCAAATCTCTCTTTACTTCGAAACACTCTTTATTACGCTCGTTGCGGTGTAAGAAGGCATCCAAGGTCTGTACGAGAAGCTGGTTTTGATTGGCGGCTACAACCATCCATTTTTGTTTCTCCATTTCGGGAAAAGGGAGGACCGCAAGAAGACCACTCGTGTTAACTCGAGTGAGATCCGAGAATTGTGCTTGAAAGTCTAAGGATGGGTCGACAAAAAACTGCTCATACCCTTCAACGTAGTTCAGCGGTGTCGCAAGCCCTGTTTCCTTTGACGGCTGGTGGATAAACACACTACCATCGCTGCACATACCAACAGTAAATGGCGAAGCATCTTGCCCGGCAATTTTACTAACAGTCCGCATGTGACGCTGTCCACTCGTATCCTCAGCACCGCGTCGACGGCTTCCACGGGGATTCCACGCACGTAACGAATTAGCATTTCTCAGATTGACTGGGGCTTCGCGCTGGGCACGTTGCTCCTTTCGTGATAGCGGCAGGTCCAAGTCCATACGGACCGCAGCTTGGAGATCAATGACGGCAAGGGATTCGCTTCCGCCGTAGGCATAATCACCGTACACCGCCACCGAGTCAAGTGTCTGCTTCACGTCAGTATGTGATTGTTTTTGGATTGTCACCGAGTCGACAACAGCGTCGTAGTCTTCTTTGAGATGCCAGATACGCACATTTTGGTGCTCAGACTTGGAGATAAACTGGTTCGCACTCGTCGGGTGAAACGAGATAAACTCCAGTGAAATGCCATTCGTCTGTTTGTCAAACACGCACTCCCAGCTCCATTTCAACTTTGCACCACCCATGTTCTTTTTCTGGTAAAACCGCCACATGTGCACGTTTTTGATGCCAATCCCACACAGCAAACGGTATTCCGTCTTCCCGCTCGTCTCGTGATACAAGCTCTTGGCAGCAGCAAACCCTTTCAGCTTTGCATCTGAAAAAGTGTGTGCCACGATGTGAGCAGTCGGTGATCGAAAAACATCCGTCAAAAAGTCTCCATCACGGTCACTCTCGTCACTGTCGTCAGCACTCAGCAGCGTCATCGACGTATTCTTGGCATGGCTGGTCCTAACAGTGCCTCTTTCCTGAAACAAATCTTCCGTCCGTGACGGGAGCTCGATACTGTCCACTTCAATTGCTCGAATGTCCGTCGAGCCACGATAAACTCCAGCAAAGATGAACCGCCCGTCTGTCGGGATCGAGACCGTCACCATGATCTGAGTATACATTCCTCGAGGTAAAATCTGATCCAAGAGCACGCCACATTGGAACGAGAGCGACTCTGCTGTAAGTGGGTACAGATATACCATGCCATTGTAAAAGCCAGCGACGAGAAAAGAACCGTCGGGCGCGATAGCGACCGATGAGACGGTTGACGACACAGAAAAGTGGTACTCTTGTGCCTTGAGAGATACTGGACAGCAACTATGGATAGTATTGGACGCTTGACTTGGTATAGTTGATGCAACTACTGGTGCTAGAGCCGGATCTTGAGTTGCTGGAGCCTGAGATTGAGGTGCTGGTACCGTGCTATTGGTAATCAAGCTCGGGGTTGTTGTAGTAGATGTAGTGACTATAGTGTCACTAGGACGGGTGAGAGTAGGACGACTCGTGTACCCGACTGGTCTCGTCTCTTGTCCGAGTGTCTTGATTGGTGTACAGAACGCCAATTTCCGTTTCGTCGTCACGTCGTGACGACAGCTGTCTCGTCTGGTTGTGTTGGAAATATCTTCAAGCACGCGCGTGGATTTTCTTGGGACCCCTACCCGCGTTGTATGGTGAGTGGTTGAAAAGGCCGGTTGGTGGTGCAACTTTGTTGAAAAGTCTACTTGCACTTGCGGCAACTTAAACTTGGTGGTCTTGAGTGTCGGTTGGTCACAAAGTGTGAGGGCGTCTTGGGGCTTGCAGCCATTTGTAGGCGCCGGTGACACGAACGATGGCGACGTAAAGTGACGATCGGATGAAACTTGCTGCTGTATTGTCATCGTTCCGTCGGTATTGGCAGGCGTCGCGAGCGCAGATGGTCGTTTACTATGGCACGACGGAGTGGACGTGCTCATTAGCGGTGGAGGGGAATGGAGTAGGGGAGGGAGATTTGACATTATGTGTCGAAAAGGATTTCGCATATGTTGCAAGTGCGCAACGTAAGACATGGCTGAGGGTGACCATGATTTAGATTTTACGTAGTATCTATCGTTATGGATGTTTTGCATTTGTCGGATTATTTCTTTCTGTTTTATAATGATTCCGCGTACTTTTGTGCGAGCACAACAATAAGCAAGGCTGAGCGTGAACATGATTTGAATTTTGTGTTATATCCATTTACGTAGATGTTTTAAATCGAGATATTTGTCGGATCAATCTTTTCGATTTTTTGTTTTCCTGAATAGCAATATGGTACCGTCGTCAACGTGGTAAATTAATTTGTTGACGACCATTCTTTTTTATTACGTTAAAGCGCTTACTGAGTAAGGTAGGACGAGATTTATACTAAGTACATCGCCAGCTATAAGCTCAGCAGCACACATTCGCTTGAACCCATATCATGACCCAAAGAAGACGAACACATGATGTTGCGAGATGCACAGAACAATATGAAAGACGATTGCTCCACACTTTTTCATTTTTCTCCACAAGTGTAGCATTGTAAATCTTAGCTACTTTGTCAGGTGGCATCAGAACAACACAGTCATTTTCGACATAAACCATTGTAGTATGCATCTTCAAGACACTCACTCAGAAAGAAAGCTTTTTAACCTACGATGAAAGGAAAGCAAGCATCATTAGTAAGCGTGAGCTTGCTATCAAGAGCATACCAATCTGACCGATGTATGTGGACCTTTTCCTTACAAGCTGTCAAGGTTGTGCAAAACACGTGTGATAAGTACGAGGAGAATAGACACCTACGATATGAAATAGTAATGGCCTTTGCTTCCGATGTCGGCAAGGGTTTCGTCAACAGGTTGTATTTTGGTGCAAGCTCAAACTAACGCCAACTATATTAGATGTGTCGAATACGTTTTGGTAACAATGCAGCTGGAGGGACGCAAACTTAATTTGTAGAGGTTCACCGTTGCTGATTCGAATAGAGATGGTCCAAACAAGCTTCCTCAATAGATCATCAGATAGCAAATAAAAATGGATCGGAAAAATACTCGACACCTCTGGCTGGTCATTAGTAGCGTCTACTGGGTTATGTTTGACAATTTGCAGTAAATGATGCACTATATAATAGAATGGAAACATGTGAGATGCGTTTTTCCATTAATATTACGGAGGTGTTAAGCATCCCCCCTCGCAATAACTATCCACCCCCCCCGCAATAACTATCCCCCCCCTCACAATAACTATCCACCCCCCTCGCAATAACTATCCACCCCCTCGCAATAACTATCCACCCCCTCACACTTACAATGTTCTGATTGGTCGATAAAAAGAAATGGAACGAACAATCCCTGAAATATTGTTGAACGGTAAACTATCTCGCCGGCCCCTTCGCTAAAGCTTATGCCAGGTCCCACGAAAAGAACTCCCTCAAGACCGTAATAATCTTGTTGAGATTTGGTACCGGTTATGCCTAGTAGCACATGACCAGATACTCTTCGCCCAGTGGTGCTTCTGGGCAAATTTGAGCTCGTTGTGGACTTCAAGATCCGACCCGGAGAGCAGAGTAAGTCGACTACGAAAAATAAAAGCACGGAATTACGTCATGATAACTCAACGGTACTATCGCGGTGATATTTGGATCCTAGTCAAGCGTCCGCTGTCTCCTGAATCAAATTGCTCTTAGGTTTATAAAAATTCGATTTGTTTTACATGACTTGATGCAACAACAAATTAAAAAGTAAATATTAATGAACGATAAACTAAATCGCCAGCCCCTTCTGTAACGGGGTTACACAAACGGTTGTGATAACCAGGTACGTTGGTGTGATATACACATAAATAGATCAGTTTCATTGATAGGCGTACTATTGTATCACATACGCTAAGCGGTAATACCGTACCTTATCGATTACGGATAGATGGTATCTATCGTAAAAGGGTCTTCAAAGGGACGGCATAGGTCTGGTGTGGTACACCAGAAGAACCTCCATGAGGACTATTCAATTAGGTAGCATAGTTTCAAGGTTAAAGACGTAAGTAAGGTTTATTATCTCTATAAACTAGTAAATACTTCAGTTCTCCTTTTGATCAGTTTCAGACACGTGTCTTTCTAAAACGTCTTTGATCGTAAGAGTTAAGATCCTGTGTTTAGGCTAGTACTCTTGGGCAGTAGTTCCACGCGATTCCTTGGAGTCATTATCCCCCTGAACCAGGACTAGAAGCTTGCGACCTTGTTGAGATACTTAGAGTTAAGTCTCACTAAGTCTGTAAAGACTTGAGACCCTTTAAGTTAATACCCTTTTATTTAAATACACTAAGAGAATCTACGAGTCTGTAAGTCTTCCACTGACAACGGAGTAAGGGTAGCTCCGCTACACCTTCGCTAAGCTTTTGCGTCTAAGCATTTTTCCTCAACATTATAAAATCTCGATTTGTTTTACATCTGCTCCGGCTTGGCCTCATACGCTCACGTTGGCCGCTGCGCACAACAGGCGCGTTTGATTGTGAGCACTGATTATGTACTACCTTGACGTCACCTTCCTTCCTCCTGCTAACCCTCTTGGTACGCTTGGTAGCAACAACATATCCCTGTGACGTTGCATGGGCCTCTAAATTAGCTTGAGCCTCAGCAAGAGAAGCATGTTTCAGTGTCAGGGGGAGTGCAAGGGCGTAGATTTTGGATGATTTGTGGGAACAGGGATAGTTGCAAGATGAAGGTGAGTGATCGTACGTATCTGCTGCTAGTGGAAAGATGTTCGTTTCATTCCTTGTCTGACCAATCAGGGATTAAAATGTTCGTTGCATTTATTTTTATTGACCAATCAGAGCATCGTAAGTATGAGGGGGTGGATATTTATGGGATCGGCTCATCCTTTTGCTACTAATATTGTAGAGTCGATATCGATAAGCTTATGCGAGGGGGTTAATATTTTACCCCTCCCTTAACATGGATGATGATAAAACGTTGATTGACAAGTGGATCAGAGTTCGGAACTTATCGTAATAATTTTGGTGTTATCGAATAATTTCTTAAATTAAAAAGGCTCTACTGTTTCAATGTGAAATAATGTTTACTCCACACGCGGGACCGCCGTGTGGTAATCGATGAATTCAACATAGGAATGGAACCTAAAAAGAGGTACGAGAAAAGGTCATTTGTATCCCGTATACCATTTCTTGGCACTTTATAGCGACAACCTAATGATCTCTCAGCAATTTCATGCTTATTCAAATACACATGCCGACCAAGACGTCACTCTACAAAGAATCATGGCCTTATGTAACGTTGCAACGTAACATCGGATCCAATGAGATTGGTATCTTTGTCTTCTCAGTAGGAAATTTGATACCAAAAGTCGCTAGAAGAAGCCTTATCTGAGTATTTGGCATATCACAGATGGATAACGAGTTTATTGTTCGCAAGGATAGTAGGATTCTTCATACATTTTGAACGCGGTGATGCTCTTTGGATCATCACGCACTCATCTTTGCATGCTCCACACTTCTCTTTTTTGTGGGTGCAGTTGTATACAAAAGTCAATTCCCAAGGATTGCAACGTGGTCGGAGTTCGACTTCAAATTATGAAAATGATCACTGCACGTCTGCGTAGAACGCGGCTGATAGATCAGTGCTCGACACAGCATCTGCTCCCCTCCCTTGTCATCCTATTTCAGTTGCTACGAGAGACCAGGGACGTATCACGTTATAAGTGTGCTGATTTGGCTGCATATCTAAAAATACATTCGCACTTCGTCCGCGCTTTGAGTGACATTTATAATAACAGCTGCGCGCATACCAAAACAAATTAATTGATTTGGTTCGTGCTGGTGAGATGTTTGCTTTACCTGAGCGTTCACAGCTCGGCTTGTCAGCTATCCTGCAACATCTATGATTCACGCAGCACGAGATTTTCATCGACCGCGCCTGCAACCGCATTATTCCTCTGGACAAGTCGCTTCGGAATTTTATGTTTGTCGCGCAATTGGCCCATTTCAGGCATGTTCGCATGAAGAGGAACTTAGAAGCTAACTTTGTCAACATCCCATTTATTAAATATGGCATCAGGCAAAGCACACTCGCCGTCCCTTTCTACGATAGAAATATAGTATGTAGGAAGTAGAACGGTGCAGTTTTTGCTTGTTGTTCAATATTGAATCGAGCGATGTGACATACCTGGTTTAATTATTACATGAGATGCAGACAACTTCCCTCTTTGGCATATTCACAGTCAGTACCCCAAGGCTGCTCCTTCCGTCACTATACATTAAAATCTTTCATCGACTTGGTAATCAATCTATCGTCTCTGAGTGGTTAATTGTAATTTATATACTCGTCGTTTATTCCCGAATCAAATCAGACTGATCGCTACTGGGTGACTACCGAACCCCCGATAAACCGAGTTTATAAATAGTGTTTATCGCACCTCCTTAAAACACATTTATAAACCCGATTATACGCCCCACAAATCTGTCGAGACAGAAAAATAGTCTCGACAAATTTGTTTTTCATAAATATATATTGCAGCATAAAACAAAGCACTCACGAACGCTCGTATCCACCACCTTCCAACCGTAATCATCTATACCAGCTCGATTCATGGTCTGAAAATGTGGTAAGAACCTCAAGTCGAATTGGACCTCACTGAAGACCACCTCCCGCGCGGCGCGCAGGAATGGGAAGAGGTTGCTTGTCTATGGACACTGGACAGAATTTGACCGGTCCATCGAGACGGACAAGTATAACCGAATGCGCAGGGTGAAAGAGCCGAAAAGGAGAGCAGTGATATTCGGGCCATCCTTATTTAGAAAAATTATAGAGAAATCTGGGATATTCGAAAAAGTCGACCAACAACAGGAGGGCAAATTGAGAAAGATCGTCGCCTTAACGATGTTGACCCAAGTGGAAGACCGACTGCCCGATTCAAATAACGAATGGGTAGGGTTAGCCAATGTCTAATATAACCGGCGCTCAGAAGGGACCCTGACGGCAATCGGTTCGGGGCTCAAGCGGCAGTTTGATCTCTATGCTAACATCCGAAAGCCGACCGGGGACCCCATATGTCCAGAAGAAGTTCGAAGGGCGAAGTGCGCACGTTGGAACATTCAGACGAAGGCGGACACTGAAAAGGACGATGATTGATCCACAAGACCTGTCAATCACAGACAACGCGCAGTCGGTATGTTTCCAAACATCACTTGCTGTTCTGGGCGGCAAGGCTGTTACGCCCTTTAACCCCCGTTAACGTAGTTCTTTTTTCCTTCGATTGTTTCGGTCGCCGATGAAAGTCTGAGTGAAGTTGTTCAAACTATGCTTAGCACTGTTGACGATGGAGAGGATATCGACATTGGAACTGAATTATTGAACAGCCACAAATCTTTTAAGAAAAAGGCTATCTCCTATGCCCCTTTCACTACAACTTGCGCTACATCTAACGCATCTGCAACGCCAAATGGGCAAGCAGGTCTGACGCCACAGATGTCAAGCGGAGCTTGTAGACGTATCGACCTGGATAATTCCATCATCAAATAATCAAGGCCGACATCAACGCCATGCAAACAGTCGCCACCGTCAGCCTGATGAACGAGCTGATGATGGCTCATCTGCGTGACGAACGCGAACAACGACGTGCGGATGATCAACGATGAAAGACTGAAAATGCACGTTGGGACACAGAAAGATGTTATGAGAGGGTGCGCTACGACACAGAGAAGGAAGATCGACGTAGAAGAAACGAAGATGAAAGAGAAAAACGAAAAAGGGATGGGGAGAAAAGACAGTAACGGGCGGAAGACCGCAAGCTGCAGATGGAGTTTTTCGTGGCGCTTATGACAATTTAGAACAAGTAAAGAATGCGATTAATGAAAATAGTGTTGATTGAATGATGCGCTGATACGAATGCCTCTCGTAAGTGCATGTGTGTGTGCATTCATAGGTTTGAAAGGCTAGCTACAGACGCATCATTCGATAGCTCAAGTGGTATGGTATGGCAGTGCTAACCCACAGGTCACCGGTTCGATACCCGATGACGGAAGTTAAACCTTCGGGTCCTGGTGTTTGGGGTTCACTAGAGCTGTCCTGACAGGCAGCGACGCCCCCCCCATTTTTGTGAATATCACTCACATCGACATGAAAAGGGTTTCCTGGAAAAGGGATGAGAGGGGGTGCGACAACTGCATTGACAGTGAGCGACATCGAGTGATTATAGGAATGTTCAGCTACAACGGTGGCAACGATAGGAACAGATAAACACACATCATGCAATTCACTTTTGGTGTTTCTGCTTCGGCCATCAGTGACATCTTCGCCTCAACGCTCAATTAATAATAACGGGTTATGAGCCCAAGCAACGACTTCGCGCCCAAGTTCTATAGAACGAACTTTACGTTATGGGCGTTCAAGATGAAGATGTACCACATGTCAAAGGGGTTATGGGAGGCCGTGGATGGTGGCGGATCCACCGTCGCAGCTTCGATAGAACAGAAGGCGCATGTGGCCATCGTACTGAATCTGAACGATTCCCAGCTGATGCACGTCGTCGGCACGACAAGTGCATTCGAGGCATGGACAGCGCTCGCGAGAGCTTACCGGATACGAGATATGGCAAGTCGACTATGGCTAAACGAGAAATTTGCGTCGTACAAGTACACTGCGAAGAATATGAGCATACACGTGATGGAGCTGGAGTGGCTCGTATTAGAGATGAACGGGGCTGAGTGTCGACCAAGCGAAGAAGACGTGTGTTCGACTATGCTACGCAGTCTTCTGGCATCATACGAAAGTCTGGTTCAAGCTTTCCGGATGAGTGTGACACAATTCACCTGGAAAGACCTCGTGAGCAAGCTTATTGCCGAAGAATTGCGCAATAAGGACTCGTCCCGGATCGAAGAAGCGACAGCTCTACATGTCGGTGGTAAAAGCCAAGAGAAGAGCAAATTCGGGAAGAAGAATGGTGGCCAGCACAAGAAAGGAACGAGTATTCAGTGCTTAAAATGTGGGAAGCGCGGACACTACGCACGAGATTGCTGGTCGAAGATGAATGGTGGTGGCGAGAGACACGATGACCATGGCGACCACACGAATGTGGCTTTTTATGTCACAGAAGGAAACGGAAGCGACTGCTGGATTATGGACAGCGGCGCTACGGCACATATGTGCAAGGATAAGAAAGCGTTTGCCGATTACACGGCGACTACGAAGGCACGCAATATACAGAGTGCCAAGAACAGTGCATCGTTAAAAGTGTTCGGACAAGGCACAGTGATTATGCGGGTTTGGAATGGCAAGATGTGGCTAAATGCACATCTGAACAACGTGCTGCACGTCCAAGACATACGTAAGAACCTGTTCTCGCTGACAGCGGCAACAGCACGCGGAATGAAGATTGGAATTTCCGGGGATGGATGCGTGGTCAAGAAATGCGGACGAATAGTTGCGACGGGGTCGCGACGTGGTATGCTTTTGCAACTGAATGTTGAGGCGGACGAAGAGTGCCACATGGTCGAGCATGAAGCACAACTCTGGCATCGCCGACTCGGGCATGTGTCGTACTCAACAGTCAACCTGCTGTTAAAAAATGGGTGCATCAAAGGTAAATGCATCGGACCTAGTGTCGTGTGTGACATATGCGTGACGGCCAAGCTAGTACGCAAAACGTTTAGCAGCATTGAGGCTGAGACATCAGCAAGGGATAGTCACCGTGACGACTTGATTGTGTGCTCCGATGTTCTCGGTCCAGTGACACCGGCATCCAAGTCGGGCTACCGCTACGTCGTGACTTTCATGATGATGAAAGCCGTTACGCGATGGTTTACCCTCTTCGTAAAAATAGCGAAGTCACTGAAGCTTTTAAGCAGTATGCTCACGATATCAAGCTCGAAAGTAGAATGGATATCAACGTACTACGTAGCGACAACGGTGGCGAGTACAGAAATCACGAGATGATTGAATTTTGCCGGCACAAGATGATAAAACAAGAGTTTACAGTGCCGTACAACCCAGAGCAAAATGGTATGGCAGGGCGCTACAATCAAACCCTGATCGAGATGACTCGGTGCATGCTGGGCGAAGCTAAGATCTATAAGCTTTACTGGTGTGAGGCAATGATTACTGCTGTGGATATCCGTAACGTACTACCGAGTGCGTTAAGTCCGAAGGCAAGCCCGTTCGAGACTTTATTTCATAGTAAACTCAACATCAATGTGGTGCGGGTGTTTGGCAGTTTGTGCTACGCACATATCGCCGAGGAAAAACGAAGAAAGCTTGACGATTCCTGCTTGCGCTGTTGGTTCCTCGGGTATGCAAAACAGAACAAGGCGTATCGACAACGCCATGTGTGATGGACGTCATGGATGACGAAGACGACGACGGGGACGAAGATCGTGAGCCGAGTGATGCATTAAGGAGTGATGGCATCCACACTCCAATCAGTGGAGGTCCAAGAAGCACATCTGTCAGCACAGCAGTAGAAGAACGACCTACTGGCGTCGTTTCGACACAGATATCAAGTATACCGGGGCGTGACGGGGAGCAAGAGTCACATGTGCGGCCAGTGCGCAAGAAACAGGTGATCACGCGCTACGAACAAGAATTTCCGAATCTGCGGCGTGGAGAATTTAACCTGGACGACTATGAAGCACAGTACTGTTTCAGTGCTGAGGAAGATGGTGAGAACGCATCGACATACGAGCAAGTCGTTCAGAGCAAATATAAGGACAAATGGCTACGTGCTATGGAGAGTGATATCTCGTCGCTGGCACAACACGAAACATGGAATCTCAAAGATCATCTCAAGGACAAGAAAGCAATTGGTTTCAAGTGAGTATTCCGCATCAAGCGACATCCGAACGGAGATATTGACAAGTTCAAGGCACGTCTCGTAGCGAAGGGGCTTACACAGCGTGCAGGAGTAGATTATTTTGAGACATTCGCTCCCGTTGCACGGAAAGAGTCGATTAACGTTGCTTTCGCAATCGCAGCGGAGAAAAACTTGGTGATCGAGTACGCCGACGTTGACACCGCATTCCTATATGGCGAAGTCAAAGAAGAAATCTACATGGACCAGCCTGACGGATTTGTGGACGAGCAACAATGCAACAAAAAGCGTCTTTTGCGTAAAGCACTATATGGTACAAAGCAGGCGGTGCGCGAATGGAACAATCGATTGAATGAACACCCCGAAGGCCAGGGTTTCACGCGGAGTGTGGCCGATCCTTGTGTTTACGTGCGCCGATCAGATTTTGAATCCAGTATCGTGATCATCCACGTCGACGACTTGATGCTTTCGCGCGGACGCAAGAGCACATTGACGCAATAAAGCGTACTTTGAAGAGCGAGTTCAGTATCAAAGAGCTCGGAGAGCTTAAGTACTGTCTCGGCATCGAGGTGCACCGCGACCGGACGAAGAAGACGATTCGCATGAATCAAAGTGCTTACATCAAGCGTCTGGCGGAGAAGTTTGGCGTGGATAAGTGCAAGGATTTGCACACACCGACGAACGAGAGTGAACATCTCACCAAGTGCAGGCAGGATGAGGATGTTGTGTCGACAAGACCTTACCGGGAGATAGTTGGTGCACTAATGTACGTCGCCACGTGCACTCGACCTGACATTATGCATGCGGTGGGAGAAGTGGCCAGGTATTGCGAGAGCCATGAAAAACAGCACTGGATCGCAGCCAAGCGAATTCTCAAGTACCTGAAGACCAAGGATTACAGCATCGTGTTCGATGGAAACAAGGAAGAAAAACTTATAGGTTTCGCGGATGCGTCGTGGGCGAGTGACTTACATTCTCGTCGATCGACGACGGGGTATGTTTTCTTTCTTAATAGCAGTGTGGTGTCCTGGAAGTCCAGACGTCAGCCGATGGTGGCGACGTCAAGCACCGAAGCTGAGTACATGGCTTTATACTCAGCAACACAAGAGGCGAATTGGCTGCGTCTTCTGCTTTCCGATCTCGGGTATGCACTCGACGAAGCAACGATGATCCATGAAGACAACCAAGGGTGCATCACATTGGCAAAGAATCCGGTTTTCCACGCATGAACCAAGCACATCGACATTAAATATCACTTTCTAACGAGAGAAGGTTGAGGAAGGCGTCATTGAGCTCGAGTACAAGCCAACAGACGAAATGGTTGCAGATGGATTAACGAAGGCGCTCGGACGGATCAAGCACACAAGATTATGAAGGGTATTCATCTTGAAGTCTAATATGTGCGAAGGGCAGCATGTGCGCATCAAGGGAGAGTACTTATTGAAGATGATGCGCTGATGCGAATGCCTTCTTGTAAGTACATGTATGTGTGCATTCATAGGTTTGAAAGGCTAGCTACAGACGCATCATTCGATAGCTCAAGTGGTATGGTATGGCAGTGCTAACCCACAGGTCACCGGTTCGATACCCGGTGACGGAAGTTAAACCTTCGGGTCCTGGTGTTTGGAGTTCACTAGGACTGTCCTGACAGGCAGCGACGCCCCCCCCCATTTTTGTGAATATCACTCACATCGACATGAAAAGGGTTTCCTGGAAAAGGGATGAGAGGGGGTGCGACAACTGCATTGGCAGTGAGCGACATCGAGTGATTCTAGGAATGTTCAGCTACAACGGTGGCAACGATAGGAACAGATAAACACACATCATGCAATTCACTTTTGGTGTTTCTGCTTCGGCCATCAGTGGCATCTTCGCTTCAACGCTCAGTTGATAATAACAAATCGATTCATAGACGTTCAATGGCAACAAAAAGACGCTGGCAATTCATTGCAAAAAAAGCTCCAGAAGTAGCAGCATCTCAATTCATCCCGCACCATCCAGCTCGTCTCCATCATCTGTCGCTGCATTAAGGACATGTTAAACCGATTTTGGCATTTAATGAATCATCGAAATTGACTAGATACCATATCCGCAACGTGGCAAACACTTTAATATGGTAAAGACGTAGTTTGCAATGAATAAAATAGCTATTGATATTCGTTTTAACACAGAGCTAACCGCAATTTTTTATATATGGATAAAATATATTTTGTTTCACCGATAAATTCCTAGACCACAAGTGGGATAAACAAATTTCGGATCTGGCTGAAATATGTCCGGTGGACGCGGTAGTTTTACAGCCGATGAATATATTAGTCGTTGAAGGCAAACCTCCAAATTATATGGTAATGGTAGGGACAATCGCTGGAAAGATTTCTCCACTGTTCACATTACCCATTTAATAGCTTGTTGAATGGAAATAAATGCATTGCTCACAGTTTTTATGCGCAAAACATCCCCGCCAGCACATATTGTTATTTCTAAGTCCCCTCTCTTCAATAGAGTGACGATTCGTCCCTTCATGTCCCCGGAACGGAAATGCGGAGCCGGCCAATATACCGTGGTCAGTTTAAGGTTAGACAAGGATTTTGAAGTTTGTCGCGAAAAACCCTGCTGGTTTCTCCATTTTTCCACAAGCCCGGGCAATTGTGTTTCATAAAAAAATGCAGCCACCAGCGCCAAATGCAAGCAATACAATAATAAGGAAGGTGTGGGGACATCCATTGTAGAGCGCATTCTGCTGATCGCTATTTGTTGAATTACCACCTTGTAGATTTTCTCAACCCGAAAATGTTGGTAATTTTTTTTATTGGATACCTTGAGATCAGACCACTTATGCTGCTCCTCTGCCGATGTTCATCGGATTACCGCATCTTGCATGTATGCAAGGGCAAGATCCAGTGCCGCTTCTGCTTTGCGTATAGTCCTTGCCGTTGTTGAAGGAGTGCAATCAAAGAGCTCGCATAAGGTTTTATGATCTGATTTACTTGCATATTTGTGAAGGATAAAAAGAGCACCATTCGTTTGTCAACAAGACGGGTGGGTCGTACAGGAATACCGGGTCCTGAGAGACCCACATAATGTAGATCAAAACACACCTCTAAATCATTAAAATCGCCTCTACTTAGTCCCACCATATTCATAAAATTCAAGTCATCTCCATCTTCATCTATCCTGAACCATGGCGATGCGGCAGAGGACACCAGCGCTTGAGAGGTCTAATACTACCTTTCGAGGTACAGGTCCCTCAAGAGCAATATGCGAAGGACCTTGCGAATTTTCTCCTTTTTTCTTGGGCTCGTCGCTCCTCCTCTTCTTGCAACATCAAGCACGGTAGAAGACGGCGGTTGATCATTGTATCCGCGTCTTGTCGTGATTTTTATTTACTTTTGAATGGTGTGCCAACTGGCTCTGGTTGCACGAAGCTGCATAAATATATGCGTGCATTCGTTCGTAAATTTAGGTTATGGGGGTGCCATAAACACTATTTATAAACTCGGTTTATATTGATTATAAACAAGAGAAAATAAGAAGTAATTGGATCCTAAGGCCTTTAAAAATGGTCGATAAAAGCTACATCTTTTATGCTGATCACTCTCCAACTGCGCATGAGTACTATAATACACTTATCTTGTTAAACCACCTGTCGTGTACAGATTTGAGAGGTTGTAGGAGCGTCATTCGAACACAAATTAATGTGTAGCTGATAAGAGTTTGATGGGGTGGAGATGATATCTAAGTAAAAGTAACCTGTATATTTTCAACGATTCTTAAATCAACAGCTCGATGTTTAAAGCAGTATTGATAGGATCAAGTACAGGATCGAACGGCGTATTATCATCGATCCGCCGAACAGATATAGGTCCTGCAAATGATGTTTGTACTTGTGCTACTTGACAACAGTTTCTTGCGTTATTACCTTGTATACATAGCAGCCACATTATACAAGTTGCGTAGGATTGTGCTGCCTACAACAGAAGGGCGCGGTATATATACTGATACCCTATATTATTTCTATTTAGGATTTCAAATTAGATGAAAGAGTATTACGATGATACCAGCCTAGTAAATCGATATTGCTGCTTGAACTCGAGTAATAAATTTAGGAAATACCACTCCGAGATGACCTGTTTACATCATACCCCCATCCTATATTATGAAAAACCTGATAGCACGGTGGCGGTACCTTACACGAATCTTGGAAAAGTCCCCCAGCAAACTGGCAAAGCACCGGATACCTACCTTTCAGTATTTCCCAACCATTAGAGAAGGATGTCGAAATATAACACCTGTCTAGCATACTCTTCAGCTCCACTTCGTAGAAATGCACTGCGACTATTTCGGCATGATACAGCTCTACGTTGTCGACTTTATGGCTGTTTAACACGATGTTTCCCTCGGTCTGATCATCTAGTGCTGAACAATTGTTTTGTATTTTCGATCCCCAAAGGTAGAAAAGCTGATGTAGAAGATCTACCCGAAGTTATCTTGCCGCCATTTTGTTAAAATGCTTCTATAGGCTGCAATGGATGCTATTACATCTACAGCATTACCAACGTGCACCCTAGGATAATCTACTGTTCAAATATTGTCTCCGTCATCCACTGTCACCAGAGCACCTTGCAACAAGCAATTAAAATTTTCAAGGAAAAGATGGAAGTCGATCTCGGTTGCTTCATAAGAACCCCATGAATTCACGTCTAGGTGTTTCCAGCAATTGATGTATGTTGTAGGGAAGTATGACAAGTGAACTAGCCTTACCATTCATCTGGCACAGCTAATTACGGCAGGCGGACACGTAGTATATCAAGTTCAAACCCGACGTATATCGCCTAGCGAACGTATGAGTCGTCGAAATGCTCCAAATAATATATCCCCGGCAAATGGTTTGTGGAGAAGACAAAGGTAAGTCGACGAATATCGCCCGGTGAATATCGGAGCCAGCGAGGGTGACGATGAATATAGCCCGACAAATGGTGTAATAGGCAAAGGTACGCCATCAAATATTGCCCCGGCGACTATTCGGGCAGTTGACACGTGTACATCGCGGAAGGGATCAAGAAGAACAGCAATTCTTTTACATTTATGCTCGTATCGGAACAATAGGAGAAGGACGGGGAGCAGGGTAAAGGCTCAATGATACATCAAAAGGGATAATACAATAAAACGCAGAATTTTTCAAGTCCTATTAAGGCGTATACTCTTCTGAGAAGCACCTACCCGGGCTAGAATATGCCTACCGTAGAACGTCGAGAGGCATATCTTCTATAGTTTACGACTGGTAAAGCCAAGTAATTTTAAGTAGGTCCGAGGTGGACATTTTGCTATCAGCGAAATGATTTTTCTTGTCTAGTACGATCCAGTAAATCCAATAGAAGATACCGTTTATACTTGTCAAGTGAAGAGCTGATGATTCTCATCCTAGGGTACCATAACTCTTCTCGTCGGCGTATTCTGCGCCTTCTACCTGCAAAAGCTCGAGAGCCTTCATTCGTTGGTGTGATGTCACAGTAGTATGACGAAATGGGGCTGCTGAACCCATTCAGGATTATGGAGGGATCGGTAGCGAGTTATCGTTAGAAGGACACCGCAACTGAGCACGAAGGGACGAGCCGCGAAGTAGTAATATCCCGACGTATTGGCTAAATTCGCCAACTTAACTCGATGATTGTTGTTTTTGTACGTTGAGCATGTATTATTGCAGATTCAACTTTTTCTATACCACATTTGCCTGGACTATATCGATAATATTCGACTTTATCGAGAATACTTGCAAATGTAAGGTTATCGGTTCAAATTCGAGTATCCGTAGAGTAGCTAAACATTCTCTAGATTATCCTTATGGTAGAGATGAAGGCTAAGCGAGTGGTAGAATACCTTCAGTTGATTATTTTAAGTATTTAGAAACATTATTTAATGTTTTGTAAGAAATTTACATCATATCATCACTTAATAAATAATATTTTACTAATATTTTTCGAATGACATTTAACATGATGTGTTAAAGATTCCACTGGACTTTTTAGGGATAATTGCAAAGGTGACAGGATTTGAAAGTTTCACTAGCTCGTGAATGGATATGATTAAAAAACATGGTGAATAGCATGCAGGAGATCGGCAGCGTAAACTACAGGTTTGCTGTCTGTAGCTATTAAGCATCAGAGACAAGTAGAGGAAGAATTCAAAGCAGAAGTGTTCCACAACAGAAGAAGATCTCGGAGACGATGGAATCGGGTGTCGTCGCATGCGTTGACGTGGACAGCTTGATAGAGGAGAGCTGGGAGACAGGTAAAGACGCGGTTGACGCAACACAGCTACTTGCACTTCTCCAATCCAAGAATGCATGTGTCACCTCTCAAGAGTTCAGTTCTGAAATCTACAGTGTCCTAGTGTGACGACAGGGTGTACTTGGTGTGTTCACATCTACCGAAGCCAAAAAGGAGGTCCAGGCGACTGGCGTGTGACGCGGGTCAGGCTTGACCACGTTAATGGAATAGGACGTGCGAAACCGACTCGCAAACAGCTCGCAGCTCATAACGTCATCCGGTCCGCCCTCGCTTCCAACGCATCACTCCCCTCGCGCAATCTTGTTGTAAAGATACGTCACCAGTAGGGGATGAGCGCGTCACAGAACACAGTGTATCGCGCGATTGCAATAGTCACGGCACAAATGTTTTTAGAGGATCCAACTACAATCACGCGCCTTATCAGCCAAATTCGACAATCAGATACCAGCAGTCGCTTTGGCTCCAGCTGACGACTACGACAACTACGCGTGGTTCTTTGGTTGTGTCCTGTGGAATCCCATTCAAGACGTGTCCCAAGTTCAGTGATCGGATCGTGGGGCTTATCTCAGCCGCGATTAGCCTTGGCATCTTCAACATGGACTGTGTCAGTCATATTATTGGTAATTCGGTCAACAAATCTACTCCTTGACACCTTCTAATTTTTCCTTGCCACACTAGAAACATGAGAGCGGACACGTCGGTGCGTCTCAGCGTCACTCAGGAGAGGTTCGTATGGGCTGCCAACGTGGCAACCACGCAAGAACGATTGGAAGCCGAAATTCAAAAAGGCTGGAAGCCGTCAACATGAACGCTGCGATGTACTTACGTGCGATACCAGCATCCAAGTGGGCACTCCACTCACACTTCAAGGATCGCCCAAATTTCGAGGATTCTGAGCAAGCCAAGAGCTTGAAGCTGAAACCCCGAATGGTACTGCCTTCGATTTTTTCAAGAGCTACGCAATAATACTGATAGGCGATATTTACGCTCGCAATCAGCACGTATAACTTTGGAAAGAAGCAGGACGTGCAGCCACTCCTCGAGCTGAGGCTAAATTCCAGATCCAGCTGAAGCAATCCGAAGAGTACAACGCAGTAGGTAGTGATGACCACGACTTCTTTGTCTGTCGTGTCACTCAGCCATTACAGCAGCTCAAATTTGATACGACCCCAATGATTTAATCGTGTGAGACATGGCTGCAGTTGAAGATACCGTGTCGTCATCAAATCGCAGCGCTCAACGCAAGCAATAAACTCCCTGAGTTATCAGTTCTAACAGTTCAGTGCTACCAAGTCGTGACTTATCAAACGACCGTCGGTGCCCTACTGATATTCGAGGATCACATTCTTGTCAACAACCAATCCGTTCTACCGGCGAAATATATCCGTCAGGCGCAAAGACCCAAGAAAAGACGCATTAGATCGCGAGGAGAAGAAGCCGGCGACCGGGTGCGTAGACCATACCAGTGCGGGGAGTGTGGTAGCACTGATGGACACAACCGTGCGACCTGCAGCCTTTCTGAGGCCTGACATCGAAAAATCATGTAATTCTCTTCACAATACACTGCAAATATAATTCTGTGACTCGTGGGACCAAAGTTTTTGTGACTTGTCAGCCGAAAATGTATGCACCCAGGGAACAATCCCATTTGATTTGTTCGAAGCGCAGTCATCACTGTTAGGGTGGCACGTTCTCCCACCAGCGATGACCCGGTCTGACCTAAATAACTCACCTTAGGATTAACCTAGAATGGAGCGAGATGCACCAGAATCCGAATTATGACCAGGTCCGAACAAGTACATGTACATGACAATTACCTCAAGCTGTCACGAGAAACCTTGGGCAACACATACGTCGGAATCGAGCCCACACTTCTCAGCAGAGAACACTGGGGTATGCACCACTCCGCTAGAGTGCGTATATTTCCTCCTCTGCAACATCAATCTCCTAGTCCTTCTTCCCATCGGTACTCTGTACCTCCAAGAGTGGAACTCTGTACCTACTGGCTACTGACGTAGTTTACGGCTGGTGATTCACCGTATGTTTAACATATCCTGTCACAATGTGGTGTCACTTTCAAATCCTGTCATGTTTTGCAATTATTCCAATTTTTATTTTTGTTCGATCTGGATTGATATTTTTTTATCGTCTATTTTAATAAAGCTCACGAATAAGCTATGAGATGCCATAAATCTCCACAGACATAGTTGACCGTGATAGTTCGTATTAAGTCTCAGCGAAAAGATGGCTGTGCGTTCACATTCAGCCAATGACGTGCATATGCATCTTCGGTATACTTTTTATAGTTCAGTAATATAAATAGGGAACCGTTAACCAATCACCAGGTTTTCGTTAATGACCTACCAACCTCTTCGTATTGACTGTATGATTAATTTTTAGAATCTTCCGATTGGTATAATAAAGAAAGCCCATTCTCGGAAGTAACATCCATCCTCATCTTTAAAAGGCTATAATATTTATTGTGAATATTCCGACACAAAAGTTTCGGCAATTTTTGCAGTATAAAGTATATCTTTTCATCTTTTTGCGATCATTGCAGACCTTGCTATACTTATATCAACGATTTATGTCATCTATTATTCTACACTTTTTTCTTCCCCTACAAAAGGCATGCTGGGAAGGTGCTGGGTGTGCTAGTTGACGGCACGTCTACAAATTATGGCTAGGCTGACTTTAACTCCTAAAGTTTCGACGCCTGAGAGGATAAAGCACGAACTCAGCTTGACCGAACGGCGATGGATCGCGCGTCGTCTTCTGCCGATGACTTATTCAGGCACCGGGAGATCTTCCACAACACTGTGTCCGCTCAGAATCATATGTACTTGCCGCTACCGCAAGAAACTTGTCAACGGCCTCACCGCCTTTGAGTTTTTTACGCTGCCGACACCATATATATATACATTTGGCGCTTCATCTTCTGTATTGCTTCCTAAAGAGGATAAATCTTTTAATATATACCATCATCTCTATGTTTGTTGGACGCTGGAGACATTGCTCCAGCGTGTCAGAGCCAGCACCTAGAGCTGATAATATTTCCATCCAAAAAATGAGTTTGGTAATGGATATTTAAATACGTGGTGATGGCGCCGTCAAGCGGAGAAAAGTAGCGTGTACGGGTGAGGAAGAAAAGATGCAATCTTACGATGAGGTTGGCATTCGATTATAAGAAATATGACGTTCTAAACGTGACAGATTAGACACCTGAAATCAAAAAGTATAAATAATTGTTTTTAAATATAAAGTGGGTGGGTGGTTAACAAAACCTGGTGGGTAAATAACGGTTCCCTACAAATATATATTTGGTGTTGTATCATCTACTCATGCAAACTGTAAGTTTAGTATCACCTTATGCAAAAAAACTAAATAAAACCCTGTTCGTAATGGAAGGTGTAAGCACCGTCTATTTTTGGGATCACTGCAATCTACAATGTGGTAGATTTCGGTAAACATATTATAAATGTAGGGGAGTAAGCTCTGGAGCTCGCCCTTTGATACTAGTAATTCAGTCCGGAGAATTGAATCAAGCTATAAAATACTATACAACAGTAGTCACTGAAGAATGAGTTTGATGCTGTTAATGTCCATATTAACCATGTACAGTATACTCAAGCAACGCGATCAGCCATTTCTTATAAGCGTCCAACATTTTCTTATGTGATCACATTCACCTTTGATCGATTTAAGCCAATCACAAGCGTGCGCCACAATAGTGACCAAGGCAAAGAGTGACTTCAGATATGCCTATATACCTATGAGGAGGGACAGGCTAGATGCACTTAATACGACGTGTAAGGTACACCTAGCGTTATTTACAGACACACAGACAGACACGCACACACACACGGATAATTCCGATTAAAAAGTTCGGCATTCATCTTGCGCACAGTCACGAATAGCGTCACCCCTCGGGTTCACAATAATAGACGTAAACAACTATCACATTTTCACATGGTCATACACAAGACGAGAAGGCATGCTGCAGCAGTGCTACTAGATCATTTGTGTGCGCGTTCACCCATATGTGTTCGATAAGCAGATCTGTTTTTTTATGCTAAATACTCGCTGAACCCTTTTCTAAGCTGTTTCGTTCGCGAACATTTTACCTTAAGGGGTAAAAAAGACAACACTGGAAAATTATGGATGCATTCCTCTTTAAGTAAAACGATAAGTGCGCGTGTTGTACGACTAGACCTGAATGCGAATAGAGACGACAGACGCTGTAGCTTTAGACTATTGCTGATCATCATTTTTTTTGAATAATCGACCTGTCTTGACCATGTCTACTTTTTAGGTAGATTAATCTCTTCGGTATGAAACACACGCGACAGTTGTAGCAAGCACGTGAACTTTCGTAGGACAGCTTAGTCTTTCAACGCATTGCTATTTCATATTGCAATTATCGCGTTTGTGCAGGCTGCATATTCGAAAAAAAGAATACCTTTGTCGGCATTACGTTAGTGTTCAAAGTCATTGGCATGATTATTAACAGCAACAAGAAATTGTCAATCAACCTTGTAGTTTAGCTGTCAGGTTAATAGTGTGTCTTTCTACTATGAAAGAGAAGTATCTGAAATGTTTTAGCGCTCATATACCAGAGCTCAGCTGTCAACACGATTGGAAAGAGGGAAACTTTTGCTACGAAGTCGAGCGTTTTAATACGTGGTATTATGTACGTAGTTTGTATTTGATCGAAAGGAAGACGCAATAGCCAACGCTCAGAGCTGAGCCGAAAGCAAGGTGACAATTGGGTGCGGACTAGTAGATATCAGAAGCAGCCACTTTGAATGTTAAAAGTTGCACAGTCTTTTCCAAGCTTATGAGAAATATTTCGATACTCCCAATAAAATGTATACAGTCATTCTTTAAATAACTCATATCCTCATAACTCATATAAATCATACAATGCTTTCCACCATGCTAGTTTTATGATCGCTAACTCATAACTCGTAACTAATAACTATCGGAAATTTATGAGTTTTCTGAGGTACGATGATTCATACGAGAATACTCCTGAGCATAGAGAATCATATTCCTGTATAAAAAAGACACAATTGAGGGGACTAAGTGTCTGAGTGGTGGAAGCCATACGGATGGGCACCTGAAGTACCATCCGCGTTGGCCGTAAAGGCAATATAGATCCGTACCAACAGAAAATAGGGAAGTAAACTGTTATTGAACTCAAAATATCCAAACTTAAGACTTTTTCTAGGAACTCTGACCTTCTATTACTTGAGATTCTCAATCTCTTTCTACGCAACCGTCTTTTCTAATTCATGATATAAATAGGCCTACATCATTTTCAGTATTGTACAACATCAGTCTAAATTATGATTTCTTGATACTCAAAGATTGGTTTTGTCCATACCGAAAACGTCTTTGGGCTCACAGCCCGAAGTCCAGGCAATGCTGCATCCATAGCTTCCTCATTTGCTGAACCAATCTCGCCGAAAATCCTGATGCTGTGTAGCTTGTTTCGCTGCTGCTGGCGTTGCGACTATCCACTGGAGAGCTTGTTTCGCTGTTGCTGGCGTTGCGACTATCCACTGGAGAACTATGGTGTCCTCAGGTAGGCTAAGGCATTCATAAAACAACAAATCCTTGACCTCGATGATTTCTTTAATTAGGTAAATATTCCTTTGTTTGGAATTAAGGCACCCAAGTTTACAGTTCTTCCACCGTTTTGGATTATGAGCGAATGTCTGGCTATTGGCGAAAAGTTGGTTATCCGTATTACATTCTCGATCAGTGTGCTTCTTGATTACCAGAGAGATGGTATTATAGGTGATCTGGACTCCAAAGTTGCTAGACCCCCCAATTTGCCAGCACAATCTGGCTCATTTTTTATGTTATAGGCCTTTTCGTAACAGATCTCGAGCCTTTGTGCATTGGTGACAGTACCCGGGACATGTTTTATATGAAATTTAGAAGGGGGAATCTCCAATTTACCGATTTTCCTTTTGATAAAGCAAGAAAAGCGAAAAGTATTGGAAATTTACGTAACTCATTACTCGGCTAATTCATAAAATTTGTCTCCACCAAACCTATGAGTTGTCCGAGGAATGAATGTACAGCTCTTCAACTTTGGAGAAACAGATAGCAATGGTGAATGACTGAGTAAAATGGGAAAGGCATAAAAAAACTTGAATAAAGGCGAGCATGTTGGCAGTCTAATTGAAGCTGATTATTAGTAAATCGTGATCTATGGTTGTCCTGGAAGGCCGTTAATGTTACCTGAGGCGATAGTGCGTTCTACGACAGCATTTTTCCTGCGTGAAACGCCTGCTTCCGTTTCTTCTATCCGCGATTAGACTTGTTACCGCCAGTGCCGCGCAGGGTTGTCGTTATGTGGAAGTTGATTTAGACGCATGGATGAATGTATCGTCGTACAAATCGTAGCCCACCGTCGAGCATCTCGAGAGCGTGGAGATCTAGTCGTAGTCCGTAGTGGGGGTATAAAGACAAGCCATTTCTAAAATGACTGGGATGCTTGGGCACTGATGTGGACTTGACAACGAACAAGGAGCTTGTCAATTGACTCGGTATATTGGCAATCCAGTGACAAGTTTGGGTGTTATTAAGTAATTATGTAAAGATCTAGCAAAATGGGTGGATGAAGAAAAAAGCTAAGATCTACATTCATGGCTGTTGTACTGTCAACCACAAGTTACTGGTAATTGACTGTATCAAATGGGTGAGAGCGTTGTACACAATCAAACAAACGTAATGGTCAGTTTCTTGTAAAAGGTCTATCGAATGAACGACCCGCCTCGATTCATCAATAGAAAGCAACCAGACATCCATTATCTACCGTATTCTGCTGATGTATGATGGATCAATAGCAGTATATCAGCGAACCAGCCATACGCGCAGCTATGCAAAATCAAGTGACCCGAGAGAGTGGATAAGCATGAGTCATATAAGTATTGAATAAGGCTCAATTTCAATGGTACCCTGAACAAGTATAATACCGCAGTTTCACTTGCCATTCACCCTGGTATCACTATCAGTGTTCTTGTCGCTGAATCGTTAGGTTGGCTTCATTATTTATCTATAAGTGGGTGACTAAGAATGACTTTAGCAACAGAAAAATGATCACATGCTTTCTGCAGCAAAGTGTACTTACGGGTAAGAATCGAGTGATACGATCGGCTTAGAGCTCTACGTGAATAACGTGAAAGCCATACACATCAATTAATTCAGCAAGGAATTAGAAATTAATTAGGTCTGCTAACCAGGTAACAGCAGTTTTCTATTCTATCTGCAGACCTCGGAACATTAGCTGCTATCATTCGGCTACACTTTTCCCCTCCGACAATAACTGTCCGCAGGAATCTGATGTATAACGCCCCATTATGAGCGAGTCAAAGTGTCGACGATCTTTGCTTGGCGTGAACTTCACTCGTGACAGTCGTTTCGACAAAACTGCTGCTCTATAATAACTGTAACCACCCCAGCGAGCGTGCGGTCTCTCTATTTGTCGCTCTAATCTCGGCTGCAACATCACGGGTCCGTTCACTTATGACCTACTCACCCGCAGAGGATGAAACCGTCAAGAGGCCTGCGGAACTTGTGTACTAACTCTACGCGCAGCAGACAGCGAGGTTTTATTCTTCACGCCACGCGTCCTGTCGCTTCTACTCGACTGACTCCCTATGGCGTGGTAGTCAAATCACAAGATTGCAGAGCTACTTCAACATAAAATATCACAAACTGTTTCCTAGAAGTGTAGCTAACTCGACCGTTTCAATCAAAAACTGTAGGAATCAATGCATCATCTATTGTTCCGCGATTATCAGTATGGTCACAACTGACTCGAAAATGGTAAAATCAAAAGTCTACTCGTCTGAAATCCTCAAAGTGTAGGCTTCCAACCAAAGTACATGTAAAACGGCTCTCCCTTCGCCGCTGTAAGTCGATCGAGGCGATCCAGCTTTCCGTCTTGCCAACGCTCAGCGACACCACCCGCCTATCTCTTGAGGTGGCTCACGTACTTGAAAGTCAAGTAAATGGCAACCTGCAGAACCAGCCAAATGATGATGAGGGCGAGCATGAAGTTGTACCGGCTGTCCGGACGGAAGTCGTAGATGTCTTCAATGTACTGAGCCACCGTCATCTCCGTCGTCACACCTTCAGTTGTGACTGCAATCACGTCCTGCACTTCACCGAATTGCACGCCAACAAGCGCCGCGAGCGAGTAACTTGAAGGCATCAGGTACGTGAACCACTTGTAGCCAGCCTTCATGGCCGTACGCGGAAGCAGGTAGCCCGAAAACAGGTTGAACAGACACGAGAGGGCTCCCACAGCAACGTTGGCAACCTTCTCATTCGGCATGAGCGCCGACATCCACTGGCCCACGTAGGTACACGCCGACGTGTAGAGGTAGAAGATGAACATGAAGAAGAGGAAGTCGCCTCCATTCGAGCTCCAGCCAACGAGCCAGTACTCGATCGTAACGAAGAAGATGATGACCACAATCAAGTAGGGCACCTCCGCAAACCACAGCGACAGACTGTAGGGGAGTGGACCATAGTAGTTCGACATGCGTTCGCGGTAGAAAACTGCACGCTCCGCACACGTGACCTCGAGCACCGTCATGAGGTTGATCACACCAATGAAATCCATACTGTTGTAGATGAGACCAATGTGCGAGTTGATGCGACCGACGCTGCTGGCTGAGAGCTGGTAGAACGTCGTGCCAAAGATAATGCCAAAGAGCGGGAACAGGAACATGCGCATGAAGTTGTACTGCGGGTTGCGCCAGTACGTGAGCTGCTGCTTGGTGACCAACGCCTTGAGCTGGTTCGTGAAGCCAGTTGCAATCGGTGTGTAGTTGAGCGTCGAGTGACGGATGAACTCGTCCGAGGTCTCTGCCAGCAACAGCGTGCGATCGCGGTTCGACTTGAACAGCTGACTGTTCTTGTACTCGATCGAGTAGTCCTTGACGTCACGACCGATACCTGCACCAATCACCTCGAGCATATACGTTGCAGGGTTGTACTGCGGACGAATCTCCATCGTGTCCGGAATCGAAGCAAAGTACTCGAGCATCTTGACCGAGTCATCCCCGAGGTCACCAAAGTAAGCTGTGAAGCCACCCCGTTGCAATAACAGCAGACCATCGAAGAGCTCGAAGATCGAAATACTCGGCTGGTGGATCGTACACAGAACCGTGCGGCCAGTGCGAGCAATAGATTGTACACCACGCATCACAATGAGCGCCGAGCGGGCGTCCAGACCACTAGTTGGCTCGTCCAGGAATAAAATGCTCGGGTTCGATACCACCTCGACACCAATCGTCACACGCTTCTTCTGCTCGACGGACAGACTGCCCACCATTTCACCAGAGATCGCAGACAATTCCAAGAGGTCCAGTGTTTCATGTACCAAGTTCATGCGCTGCTCCTCTGTAAAGTTGGGCGGAAGACGCAACTTGGCCGAAAATACAAGCGCCTCGTAGATCGAAGCAGCCTCCGAGTGGATGTCCATCTGCTCACAGTACGCCGTAATTCGACTGAAGTTGGCCGGGTCCTTGGGTTCTCCGTTCACGATAATGTCGCCCACGACGCGACCACCCGTCTTACGACCGGCAATCACATCCATCAGCGTTGTCTTACCAGCACCCGTTGCGCCCATGAGGGCCACCATGCGGCCGGGCTCAAAGTGTGCCGTAATACCGTTCAGAAGCTGCTTCTCCTCACCCGATGGCAACGTCACAAAGTATTCCAGATCCTTGATGCACAAGTTCGACGGCGTGAACGGCAGACCGCCCTTGTTCGCCGCCTTGGTGTCCTCTAAGCCACCTGGCGTGTTCACCTTGACGTAACAGTTGTCGTCGTCCTTGGGCTTGTCGGCCATGGCCTTGACACTCACACCCTTGTACTTCTCGTACCGGATATAGTGCAGCGCCAGACCATTAAGCGACGTGAAGACAAAGTAGTAGATGATCAGGATGATGATACCAAACCAAATGTACTCCGTGCCTTCAGTGATCGCAAAGCTCTCCAGCACTGACCTGCCCTCCTCAGCCGTGTACCGGTCAGAAGAGAACTCGGACAACATGTTACTGCGCAGCGCCCACGAGATCGGAGAGAACCAGTACATCCAGATCCAGTACTCCGGGATCAAGTCGGCCAAGATAATGTTACCCGAGAACAGCAGAAAGAAACTCACCGAGATCGACGCCAGCGCCTGACCAACCGTGATACTCGGCGACAACGCACTCAGCATCGTCATGTACGCACTGATCGCATGCTGGAAACTCAGCAGTACGAGGTAGAACACCACGAACTTCTCAAACGTGCGCGTCAAGCCACTCATGAAGTAGAAGAACGTGCCCAGCACGAACGACACGGCAAAGTTGACGGGAATCTGCACGACACTTTCCGCAATCGTATACGACGTCGTACGGAAAAAGTTGCGCGGCCGTTGCTTGTAGAAGACCTTGCGGAGCTGGAACGAGATGGTAATCTGCTGCCAAGCTTGACGCTGGAACAGCGCGATACTGAAAAAAATCATGCGGAGGTAGTACTTGGAGCTCACGTCAAAGAAGATCATACCCATGACCAAACCGATAATGAGAGCTTCCAGCAGCTTTCCCCACAGCAGCGGCGGGTCACGCAACCAAATCAGCTTCTGACGGTGCAGCAGTAGCATCGTGCTGGGCACGAAAGCCAACCCAAACTCCGACTGTTGCTTCGAGCGGGCCAAGTTGGCCACGCTCTTGGCCTTCTTAAAGTCCTCGGCGCTCTCAAACTGGTGCTCGTTAAAGCCCTTGCTGATAGCTTCGTGCGTCTTCTTGTAGATCGACGACTGGCAAAAGAGATTGTGAAAGTCTTCTGACGCCACTGGCATGTCCTTGACCGGGACAATCCCATTAGCATAGCGATGGCCACGACCCGAGGTGATTTCAATCAGGTAATCAGCCGGATCAACACGAGGGGGACAGGTAAAGCCCAAGCCCTGGAAGTAGTCGAGGATCTCGGTACGGGGACCGTGGTACACCATGTAGCCCTCATTGATCATCAAGATGTCGTCAAACATCTCGACGACTTCAGGCGTCGGTTGCAGCAGCGCGACCATCACTGAACCCCCGAGCGTCTTACAGAACGTGCGCATAGACTTGATAATATCAAACGTCGCTGCACTGTCCAGTCCCGTCGAGATCTCGTCACACAGAAAGAGACTCTGGCCACCGACCAGCACTTCTCCCACCGTCACACGTTTGCGTTCACCGCCACTCACTCCTCGAAGCAGTGCGTCTCCAACCACCGTATCGGCACAATTCTCGAGCCCCAAAATGTGCAGAAACAGCTCCGTCCGTAACGCTGCAATGTCCCGCATCTCCTCCGGTTGGTCTTCCGGCCGTCCATTGACGCACATGTCGGCAAACTTGAACGTCTCACGCACAGTCAAGGTCGGAATGTGGTTGTCCGTCTGGTCCACGAGTCCCACGAGCTTAATCAGGTCAATCTCGGCTCCTTTCAGACCCGAGTAGAGGATTTCACCCCCAATGTCCGTCTGTTCATTGTCCTGGAGCTTGCCAGCCATCGCCTTCAAAAAGGTCGATTTACCCGCTCCCGGGTTGGCCAGAACCAACGTCATAGACCCGGGTTTGATGATCCCCGTCATGGGATGAAGAGCGTGTTTCGTCTTCATCGGGACCTTCCGCCACGGCGTAAAGATCGAGCTCAAGTAACTCCCGACTGTAGCATTGGCACCGACCGCAGCTGGTACTTGCACCGAGAACGAGAGGTTCTCAAACCGGACTTCCGGGGTTGGCAGCTGCAGGTTGATCTTCTTCGAGAGGTGGTCGTACTTCTTGTAGAACCGCTCGAGGCCGCCATTGAGCATCGTGTCCAGGTTGTCCGCACGTAAGGTACTGTAGCGACTCGCCATTGTGTCCCGGTTCTGCGAGTACGGGTCCTGGAGACTGCGGAAGTTGAGCGAACGGTAGACTTCCGGTACTTGCTCGGTCGAGTCGTTCGCCTCGGGCTGTAGTAGGTTCCCCGCGGTTTTCTTCACGTCAGTGTCCATGGTCGACAGGTGATTGATTGCGTTGTCGAAAGGGGGAGGAGAGGAAGAAGAGGGAGAGAGCGGCTCTTCAGGTGGCGGGTGGCGGTTGAGAGTGCGATCGGCGCGGACCGAGGCAAATTCAAGAGTGAGGAAACGTGTGGAGGACCGGACGGAGGGAGAGGCTCAGACGGGGGAGGACTGACTGACTGACTGTGGATGATGGGCCGAGACGTTGAAACCCGTTTTGGCCGCCCTTGTCTTGGTTTTTGTATGGTAGACTCCAGGCGATACTGCGCTCGCCCCCGAGTCGCGATTGAACGATGACTGGACGAACGAACGGCCGATCGACCCGTGCGAGGCTTTTTTTCAGCGCGCTGTCCTTTTTCTAGCCGTTTGACCAGGTCTCACATGGCCAACGAGGCGTCGTCAGGAAGCTGTGTGCGCCCGTTTTTGTCCTGAGCGAAAAGGCTGCGCGAGCAGATGATCGGGACCCCTTGGTAGAAACCGGATTTCCGAGTTTGTTCCGTCCCGCGTTAGATGGTGGAAAATCCGGTACAAAAGCCCCTTTTTCAACTTAAAAGGCAGGGACAGAAGAGGAGGAGGCAGGGGAGGGGCGATCTTTGTTCGGGACGAAGAGGAAGAGAGAGAACGGAACTTTGAGTAGACAGGGGCGCAGCTTGGACGAGCAGGCTCGATGACCTTGTTTTTGGTCGTTTTTTATTAAGTTTTTGGGAGAGACTCTAGAGGAGGAACCACATGCGGTGGCGACTGGCGCTACCAAGTGTTTACATTTATCCTCGACCCTTTTCGCTGGCTCTGGATCTTTCAAGATAAAGATGAGCGGAGCTCTTCGCCGAGATGATTGCCGTGCCTCTCTCTCTCTCCTTCCTTGCCTTTGCGTTAACTTTTTTTGTTACTAGCATCTGGTATGAGAACCGTGAGAGCTGCTGCTGCGATGCGATGTTGACCTGTGTTTGCATAAGGAAGAAAATGGGCGGGATCCAGTGCGGGATCCGTGTCTTCGCTTTGCCTCTCGTCCGCTCTCTCGAGCGCTCCTCGTTTCGTCGTGCATAATCCTGTAATGTGAAGTCCCACCAGACATGTGAGTGACGCACGTTTAAAGGATATGCTGTCGCAAAGTTGGCCAGAGGACAACGACACATCCGAGAGCTTTTCGAGCTTTGCCGGTCTCGTTACGCAATGAATGACTTTCGCATAGCGTACTTGATCTACCGCTACAGACCCGCTGCTACTAAACAACTTGTCGCAAGTGCGCGCGTAGGTGCAGACGCAGACAAGCCGCTGCTGACCCAGGATTCGGCATTGTGCACGGAGGCCGTATGTTCATGGCGTGCGACTGGCTATTCGAGATCAATTGTGCGCCCTACATCGCTCCTGATGATCCTATTGTTTAGCGGGTTGTCAGGAATCGATTTGTAGCTTAATAAGATTCTGCGCCATAAAAGTACAGGACTGTAGAGCACCTGCTGGTAAGCAGCAATACAATGGGATCCGGGCTTCGCGCAGTGTCCCACTTGCACTTCCTTGACCGCGACTCTGAGTCCCATGTAACATATTGACGAGTCCACGTTGACAATGCAGACTCAAGCGACTTAGACGTGACTCGAGGATGTTCGCCACTTGTAGCACAGCACTCGTCCCGTCTGAGTCAATTACCAACTGCATGCGCTCGCAGCCCCACAAATGTTAACATCCAGGGAAGATGTGTACGGAGCCCCAGCAGCCGATCTTGTATCGTTGACTTTATCTTGACACAACGTTTGGGAGAGCATACCACAGGTGATAATCTGCATCTTCTAAAGACCCGTTGTGCATTTGCTGGTGTTCGTAGTGGTGCTAGAGCGACGGACTATCCACAGGTTTCGACGCTTGCAAATTCGTTGCTCTCGCTTTCGCAGCATTATACCGTGGCTATCGCTTCGTCGTTGGTGGTACCACACAGCAGCCAGTCAATGTCTTAACGGCTCTCGTTGCAGGACGAGCGGACGAACTCAAATGTATGGACTGGCGCCCGTTAGCGTCCCGGACAGCAAACGGCATGTTTGATAACCTTGGGATGCCAATCAAGTAAGCTCTTGTTTGGCTCTGCATTTTATTCTTACCAGACGCTCTTCCTTCCTATGTAGGGTGGCGGTGGTGATCTCTGGACAGTAGCGACAATTAGCATCCACTTCGGCCATATGTCAGGAATCCTTGCGATACTGAGCTACGCGGCAAGGGTGAGAGATGATGCAAGGTTAGAGAAACTCATTAGTCGGGATCCGTGATTTCAATTCACCCGTGCATCTTGGTGCTTAAGCTATATGTGGGATAACAAGGCGACAGACGGCAGCTCTGGCGTCACGTGCGTGCGGAAGATCGGATTCGGGCCAGATCGTGTCTGTGGTGAACAACTTGGAGGAGTAGTCAACGAGAGAGAAGTTGCGGGGTTGCCTCGATTGGATACACAGTGGATGGAGGAGCTATAAGCAGCACGAGATGAGGGGTGGTATTGCAACGGTCGAGCACTCTGCAGTCAGAAAATCTGACGAACTGTCTGGACGCTCGCTCAGCGCTCGAGATGCGTGGAGCTTTTGTCGCCCTTGCTCCAGAGCTGCGTAGCCTATGATGATGTCTGTGACTGAGTGACAGACTGCTAACAAATAAAGAGGTACCACATAGCTGACGTCGTTAGTTACACTCGCCCATTAACGGAGCTCGAGCATGACGTTTTCAAGCGAACTGATCCGCTCGTAATTTAGACATGGCCACGTGCGTACTTGTCATACGTACTAGCCGTGACATGACGACTAGTTCGTGCGACATTAGAACAGAGCCTTTCGTCAGCAGACCCTAAGGTTAGGGATGTTAGGTATAAGTCCCGTGACTTTTTAGCAGTTGTTAGCACTTTTACCAAGTTTTAAAGTTATTACCACTTACTACCACTTTTTACCAGTTTTTAATGTTTTCCCCAGTTAATATCGTTTCACCCTGCTTTTAACGGTTTTACAGATATTATTATAGCTCCATAAAGCAGGTTCTCACAATGTAGAGTGGCCGGACCGAGTGAAAACCGTCAAAACGCGATGGAAAAACCGTGCCGAAAGGAATTTGCTTGTCACTATGTAAAGAAAAGGGATCTGCATACACAATGCACGCACCAAAACATTTTGTCCGACTGGTTGCTGAAGAGGTTCTCAGCCTCAAAGTTTGCCTCAACTGCACGACTGTACCACGCTGTTAGCAGAGAGATCGCAAATAATTAGCAGTACAACGCGGAATACATGTGGACCTCCATACAAAATTCTTGTGGTCGCAAACCAAGTGAACAGTAGTTGCGCTTGGCCTTGACTTCCCCCCAGCCATTTTCACCTTCTCATGAAACGTCCACACCAGAAGATGAAGACGTCCGATGGTGGGCATTTCAATGCTACGAATCGCAAAGAGTGTGTTAGAATAATGGCATTACAGAGAAGGCATGTATAAAGTCTTTCGCGGAAAAAGTGGACCTTTAAGACTGATTGCGTACATTACTGGCCATGAATCTTACCCGTGCAAAGTCTCCTTCTCTTCTGGGGCTAGGCGGTAACGGGTGGGCGACGGATAGTAGTGTGGTTGCAGCGCAACCTCCCGTTTATAACCTTGACTGATGATAAATAGTTATTGGTAAAAAGTCTGTTTGAAATTGTGGCCTTGTTTTTAATGTTATTAACGCTGGTAAAAAGTAAAATGTTATCAACAGGGAGTTTTTATTTAACATCCCTACCTGAGGTAGGCGTCATGTCAACGTGAGACACTCCATGGTTGATGAGAGTATCGAGAGTATCGAGAGTATCGACTTCTTCCACGTAGGAGCGATCTGCTCTGGCGGCGTGACGTGCGCCGAGAACGTCGCGTGTAGATATTGAAGTGTTCGTCTTCCCAAATGCTGAGCTAAGTCCATCACTGTGGTTTAGCGAGCTTTGATGCTTGAATTTTTCTATTCATAGCGATCGGGCAGAAGTGGAGCACGCTAAATGTAGGCGTTTGTTTGCTTCTGCGTGGGCACGTACTACTTTAGTTTGTGGATCAAATGTGTATTCCAAGATACCGAACAACGAGGGGGTCAATGTGATTGTAGATGCGCTCTCACCTCCGCTTTAGCTGATCTCGCTGCATGATTACGTGCTAAGAGGTTTGTGCTCGCCTGTTACATGTTTGTAACCGAAGCGTGCTCCACCTGATCTATGCTGGCGACAGCAACGGTCTGCGTTGTTTCAGGCCGGAAAAATAACTCGAGAAGATTCAACGCGTAGGTGGACATGTAGAGCAAGTCTGGGATCAAAGTAAGCAGGCGACGCCGTCTTGTCCTTTGATTCTATACTTACTGTATAAGGCACTTAACACACGGGCATTATTCTCTATCTGTACTTCCATTGATGTAACTCTAGTTATGAGCTCGACCGACGGTCGTTACTCACCCCAAGGGGAACGACCGACGAGGTCTTGAAACTGATTGCTACAGGCGGTAAGAAAGCTCAAGGGATACACAGAAAATAGAACAAAACTACCGGTGAAACCCCGCTTGTCTGGCTGACAACGATCTCGGACCCGTTCTTACTCGTTCAGCGGAAGAACGACGACCACTATTCCCTCTTTTGACCGCTAGATGCAGTTGTTGCATACGCTGTTACTATCGTCAAGTCGCTGTCTTCGCCGATTCGACGACGGAGTCAGCGTTCGCAAAGGCGCGAAGTGCGGTGCAAGGTTACACATATAGTGCAAAAACCAAGTAGTGGAACGTGCCACTTATGCACGAAGTGGTTTACCGGGGTGTATAGTACCGTCAGCTGCTCCCTTCAGCTTCTGGGAGCCGTTAACTCTCACGCGGAGAGATGACAATGGCTGCCCTGCGATACCTTAGAACTGGGTCTGAGCACTAAACGTAGGGTGACTGTGCGAAAAATGCCAACCACATGGTCGAAAGAAACACCTTGATAACCAACTGGTTCTTGTTGTGATGAGCGGGAAAAGCTCCGGCTCGGCTGCACTCCGTCCGTAACGATTGACAAACCCGCTCGTATCTCGAGCAATCAAACTGAAAGACTTTTGTACAGTTGATCATCGCCTGTGTATTGCGTTGACAATTGAAGTGGTCGCCGTGTATCAGACGCTATCTGCGATTGTAGGCATTTTACATACACTACGAACACATCATACAGTAACTATGAGCGACTTTCGTAACAACGGGGACCTCCCATCGACGCAATTTGTACGTGACCCCTGAATAGAGATCATTCTATACCGACGTGCTGTGCTCTATTCGGTGGCTTCCTATGTACTCGGTAAACACTACATAACTATCTTCGTCGGTTGCCACGGTCATTCTTACGTAAAATGAAGCCGTCGACAAAACGTTCGGCTACGGTCATGAACACGGGTACTTAATCATTGTTTGTCTGTATCGTTATAGATGGACGTTCACCAGTATGTTCTCATAGAACTCTTAGCGAAGAACAACACTGAAACTTGGTACACGGTGTCCATGATGTTGAAGTGCAATTGCGAGGGTCAAGATGCTAGACACATATGACGATGTAGCACAAGTGCAAACTAGAAGAGAGAGAGCGAGGCCACACACTAGCTCTTGCTTGCCATATGCGCAATGATATAGGATGCTTTTCCGGTCAACATACTCTCCACCCTCGTGTTTTGCATGACGCTCGGAAGAGAACACGTAGTATTCGCCCTAGACATCTAGCTAGCGTCCATGTGTACACGATCTTTCATCGGCAGGTAGGCATCCATCCACCTTGCCATATGAAAACAACGTGCGTCTTCACGAGAAACATGACCAAAAACCCACTGCCAAGAAGTTGTTGGCTCGTCGTTCATTCGCTTCCGAATTGTCTGCGTGTTTGAGCTGGACATCGTCCATGTGGACATGTGGACCACGAACAATGGCTGATGATTACCTGTATACCTCCATAGGGTGACTAATGCTGCAGTTCTAGGAAAGGGATGCACCTGAGACTGTAGAATAATCTTTAGGACATTGCTAGTTGCTCACTATCTACTGGAGTTCCAAATCGGAGCTTACCACACCCACCCATAGGCTAAAAACCTTAGGCGTGGGTGGGCTCTGCCCACTCACGCCCACCCAAAAAAATTTGCCCAGTTTATCACCAGATTTATACTGTACAAATAAGCCTCCTACACCGTAATAAATAAAGTTATAGCAAATTATGGTGTTAAAAAATATAAGCTTGCGACGTCGCGCCCACCCACCGATTTTCGGTCGCACCCATGACCATAAAAAACCATGGACGTGGGTGGATGTGGGTGCCCAATTTGAAACTCTGCTGTCTACACGTGATAGGACTTCCGAGTGTAATGCAGATATGATCTTAAGAACGGGTTGCTTACCGTATAGCGAAGCACGTATCGCATTGCATTCTTGATGGCGAAAACATCATCCTCGTTACCTCATTCGTATTCACGTTCGCAGCTTCAACTTCCAACTTGGGTACACCGTCTCATCGATATGGGTACACCCTCCTAATTCCCTCTCAGCCAGTCATTTAATCCATCGGCTCCGATATGGTCGTGCACGTCCAGGTCCTGAGTGTGCAGTCGATTGAGACTGCACCAAGTCTCCTCTTGGCCACTGAATCCCGTCGGTACGTTGCTAAGACACACATCACCCACCTCTGCCTTTGCTTCGGGTCGTAGATCTTAAACCGCAGTAACCTTTGACTCCATTACTCGCAGCTTCCTATTCAATGTCGGTGAAGGCACTCAACGCTTATGCATGGAGCACCACATCCGTCTAGCCAAGCTCCAGAACGTGTTTCTGACCGAGTTGCGGTGTCCTACAATCGGAGGTCTCCCCGGTATGGTGCTCACTGTCTCGGACACGGGCAAGACTGGGATACGTGTGCACGGTCCTCCCGATCTTCAAAAGTACCTGAAAGCTACTCGTCACTTCTTGTATCGTCCTTATTTCAAGTTAGAAGCAGCTGAAGTGGTGCCGAGTTCAAGCGAAGGTGACAGGATAACACCTCCATCGAGCTGCTATGAAGATGACGAGGTGCTGGTGTACGCAGTGGCTGTAGCCAAAGCTCAAATTGGAGCCAAACGGAAGCTCAACGAGACTCTGTTGCCTGCAGAAAGTGACACGACAAACAAACACGTGAGTGTGAGTTACGTCGTTGAGACGAGGACGCAGCGAGGCAAGTTCTTGGTGGATCGAGCACTGGCACTGGGTGTACCGAAGGGAAAGTTGTTTGGCCAACTGCATCAGGGGAAGGACGTGACGCTGCCTGATGGTCGCATCGTCAAGTCAATTGACTGTGTTCAGCCTTCGGGGCCTGCTGCAGCTTGTGTGATCTTGAGCTGTCCGACGACAGCGCATGTAGACGCGCTCGTGAGTAGTCACGGGTTCCATCGGTACCGAAAGATGGCAGATATGCCATGTGCTGCAGTGCAGGTGGGTGTGATTTTCCATACCGGAAGTCATGAAGTACTGCATCATCCCAAATATGCCACGTGGGTCCGAAGCTTTGGGGACCAAGCACGACACGTGCTGCTTGGGCATAGCGCCTGTGCACAGAAGACAGTCCACCGCGCTTCAGCAAAATTGCAGGCGCAGATGCACGCAGTTTTGCCCCGTTCTTTTCCGTCAAATGAGACGCATGAATTGAGAGATGCTGCGGTGTGTTTCTCGCGTGCTGTGCCAGATATCTCGTCGCTGGATCTCACTGGAACGACGTCCGGTAAAACCGCAATGGAAGACCTTGAGCCCGCAACATCGAAAGTGGTGCTTGGCGAGAGCATGTTGAAGTTCGTGCTAGCTCCTCAAGCTCGTCGTGGCTTTGATGCATCAGATTGCTGGCCACGTCTTGATTTTGACCAGATTCGCGAAAGCGTTAGCTCGGTCGTGGATTTCGTGGCAAAGGCGTCTTTGACTTCAGAGACTGATCACCTGGACGATGACCTCATCGATGGTCGGATCACGTTTCTTGGCACGGGCTGCGCTATTCCTTCAAAGTATCGCAACGTCACGGGCATGTATCTTGAGCTCCCGAGTGGCAAGCAAGAAGACGGCACGGACACTGTTTGGGCTGGCTTGATGCTCGATTGTGGTGAAGGAAGTGTGGGGCAAATGTACCGATACGTTGGTGGTGATGAAAAGCGACTGCAGGAGCTGGTAGACCGGCTTAAATGTGTCTGGATTTCACACAACCACGCGGATCATCACTTGGGTTTGCTGCAATTGTTGAGCCATCGCGCTGATGAAACGAGCTCGGAACCGTTACTTGTGATCGGGCCGATGGCACTGGGCTCCTGGCTTGAAGAGTACGCAGCAGTCGATCCCGTGGTGCGAGGCAAGTTTTCCTTTGTCGAGAGCTACAGCTTTGATGAGAATGACTCGCGCAGTGAGGAAGTTGACACGCATGTTGAAGCATCTCGAGTTCGCGCTTGGCTGCGAGAAACACTGAACATTTCGCAGTTTGAGTGTGTCCCCGTGAAGCACGCAATGCAGTCGTATGCTGCGGTCTTGACTTTCATCGACGGCTCGAAGTTGGCCTTCTCGGGTGACTGTCGACCCAGCGACGAGTTGGCACAAAAAGCGATGGGAGCGTTCTTGATCGTGCACGAAGCTACGTTTGAAGACGACTTGAGCAAGGAGGCCAAAGATAAAGCGCACAGCACTATCGCTGAAGCTATCGATGTTGGCCGTCGAGCAAAAGCTCGTCATTTGGTGCTCACACACTTCAGCCAGCGATACCCGAAGTCGGCTGTGGTCTCGAACTCGTGCGATGAATGCGATGGGGATGAAGCTCCCATGGAGGTGCTCACTGCTGTCGACATGCTGTCGCTACGATTCCGCGAACTTCGACAACCGCATTTGGTACAAGTGTGTTCGCAGTTAATGACGCCGGAGGATGAAGCGCAGGTTGACGTCGAGTCCGCAGCAAGTCTCACTACACAACAACAGAAGCGCAAGGAGAAGAAAGCACAACAGAGTACCGAACGCACCGAGCAATAGTAGAGTAGAGACCTTGTTGAGCATAAGAAATGCATCGCATTCATAGAATTGTTGCATGGTGAGCTGTGTCCGTCTTTCGCTACGCACCTAGAGCGAGCCATCCACGAGGCCATCTCGAGAGTATTCACGAAGCACAGCAGGAATTGAGGTTGGCGGGACCATGCCCAGCTCAGTGACCACCATCGATACGTAATCGATCGGCGTAACGTCATACACTAGGTTGAGCAACTTCAAGTCTGCCAGGTCACGCCAGTCCGATAGGATGTGGCCGCTCGAAGAACTGCTGGATGCGTCGTCAGTATCGCCTCCACCCATCCGGCGTCGCGAGCGCGGCTTGTCAATGCAGTAGGAAGACACCAGTTCGTCCGGGTCGCCCAGTTCGTTGTGAGTAATAGCGTCCAGCTGCACTCGCTCCGAGAACTTGTACGTCTCGCAGCAAAACAACACCGGCACGTTCGCCTCGTGCGCAGACATCGCTACTAATGCCGTACCGACGCGTGCAACTGCGACGCCGTTACTCATGAACGCAGCAGCTCCAAGAAACACTTTTGTGACCTCGCGCATGATATAAGATAGCGCGTTAATCTGCAGGTACGAGCACTGCAGACCTGCATTGGCCAGTACGCTCACGAGCTTACGCCCTTCATAGTGCGGACGCGAATCAACAACGATCACTCGCAGCGTCGCAGCGAGCTCGGGCGAGGACTTGGCCGTGTTAAGCAGCAGGTTCTCCACTACATTTGCACGTGCGTAGGTAAGAATGACGTCACCAGCGCTAATCTTGGACTGAGCGTTCTTCGAGACAGCACGCGAGGCGAGCAAAATGCGGGTCTGGACGTAGTCGTCCATTTCGTCACAAATCCGACGCTTGGCCTCCTCTTCACTCCATTCGGGCAGACTCGAGCCAATGACACGTCGCAGTCGACGAATGGCATTGCCCATGCCAATGCCGTGGGGTCGGCAGTCAATGAGGTATTGGATGAGCGGACGAAGGCGTTTGTCCAAGTCCCGACCCAGCTGTTTGTCCGGTGGCGTCACATAGTCCTGGATCACCTGCTGGAAGGCTGTGATCATCGCAATGCACCGCGCATTGCTCCCCGAGATCTTCTTCTCCGCATACTTGAGTCCAAGCGCCAGCACGGCTGGATGCACCTCTTCCTTGTTCGAAAAGCCCACGTTAAGCGACAAGGAACTCTCTCGCTCGTACTGTGGCAAGTGTGAAAACATCTCGACCTGTTTCTGCGCCTGTGTCCGCACGACAAGCGCCGCCTTGGAGCGACGAGCGATTTTCTTGGCATCGTCGTACTGCAGTCGTACATGGACGACTGGACTAGGAGGGACGAGCGATCCAGCAGCAGCATTAGTAGCAGAAGTCCCACCAGCAATAGGACTGGCAGCAACGGTATCCGAAGACTTCTTGCTTGGCTTGGGCAGACCTTCGTGCTGGCTTCGACTGGCCTCCTGCTGCGCCCGTCGCTCGGCTTTTGTCCGTTTCTCGCGCTTGGACACGCCACCAGTTTTTGCAAAGGCCTCGGCCGCTAATTTTTTCCTCTCGGCCTTGGACAGCTTTTTCGTATCTGGTACTTCTCCGTCCGTCTCTTTTTCCAGCTTTTTCAGAGTTGGATCCTCATTTTTGGCTCGATCTTCCGTCTCATTGACGATTATTGGAACGTTTCGAAGGCTTGTCATCATCCCTGTCTGGTCACTTGAGTTAACTGCTGGTCCTTCAAGACTTAATCGCTCCATAGACGACACGGTTTCGGTCGTCTCAGGCTTGGCAGCAGGTGACCACCCTTCCAGCGCACCCCTATAAATGGTCCAAAATAGAAATAGAAAAAGAGTGGTAGTCAAAAAAGGAACAGGGGGGGTAGTCACGTTAGATAAAGGGTGAGGAGACTATTTTTGGTGCAAAATTGGACAAATAAGATTGCGCACTCGTAGGTGGTCTTGCTCTTGGGGCGCTTTGTAGTGCGGTTCTTGTCGTCGTCTATCATGGACTCTGTGGGTGGAAGCACCATATCGAAAAAGGTGAGTACACGAGCTGAAGAGCGTATGTGGTATACGGCATACCGAGGTGCTGGAGGTCCATTCGGGGCTCTAGTATGGGCGACCTACTATCCGTCATGTTTAATTTTTTGAAATCGAGTGGACATTGAGACGTTTCATATGAGCAAACATTTCGATACACGCACATTTTCTTTTGGCTAAGATAGGAGGAGGTAAATACTATCGTACCGGTTTGTTTTTGTAGGAAAATATAGTACCAAATAATGCGGATAAAGTCTCATAAGATAAAGAAAAACGGACTGACTAGGTAGGCACCCCCTACTTGCTACGTGGACACCCCATGGATAAAAGATATTTATAATTATCTTTAGATAGGGGAGCAAGCTCTGGAGCTCGCCCTTTGATACAAGTAATCCAGATCATAGAACTGAATCAAGCTGCAAGAAAACAATACAACAGAGTCACTGAAAAAGGAGTTAGTTGCTCCTAATGTCTGTAGTAACCCAGTACAGTATACTTGGGCAACGCGATCAGCCTCTGCTTATGAGCGTCCAGCATTTGCTTATGTTGAAACGGGGTGAGCATGTTGCATGTAATTAACCCTTGATACTTGTTAATTAGAATATTATCATAAAGGTTGATAATGTTCGTGAATTTTACCATAACGGGTAATATTCAGAACACTCACCGAGTGGCTGATATGAGTCACCATATCAGCCAGCTCTAGCGGTCCGATCAACGATGGACGCGCGCAATGAGTGGTGAGCAAGACTTTAGCATACATTTCTGTAGATAAATATAATTAAGTTAGGACTAAGACATAGGTTAATGATTAGGACTTAATTATATTTAATACAGTTTTACTTTTACCAACAACTAGGCTGTCTCTAGTTGTTTACCTTCCTCTGCACGTTTGCATAGAGGTAGCGAGGCACCACTAGCACTGCTGTCGGTGATAGTAGCTACACACTGGTTGTACAGTGTGTTGCTCCGGTGCCCCGTTACACCTGGTAGCACTTTGTAGTCCGTCAAAGGACCACAAACCTGTTCAGCATGAACATGTTGGACGACGAAGGCGACGACACATTTCAAGGTACCCGTGAAAGCTACTCCTATTTGAGCGATGTCGAATGGAGTGCGGTCGAACGAATGAGTTCGACTGTTGGCGAAGAAGCTGTCTGGTCTCTGCTATCCTCAAGGGATAGGGACCAACTGCATTCCATAATCGCCAAGCTCTTGCAGCAAAAACTTGACGCGTCGCGAGCTGAAGTGACCCTGCTGCATCAGCACGGTCACCAGCGGACTGAGCTCTTGAGACAGCAACAGTCTCAGTCTGCTACTACAGCGTCGACACATGAGCGTCGACGTGAGACTCTAAATATAGAAGTCTCCAAGTACCGGCGAGTCGAAGACAACTCCCTGTTGAGATAGACCTCGAAGTAGACGATGCCATTAAGCTCGCCACATCGACGACGAGGAAATACAAGTTGTATTTGCCAAATCGAATTTATCAGGGCGTGCCATAACTTGGACCCTGAATCTTTAACTACACGATCCAAACGTGTTTGAATCGTTGGCGGTCTTTAAGACTCTGCACAGCCAAACGTTTGAGCCGCCAAGAGCTGAGTTCAGGACTTTTTCAGAGCTCCTGAACATAAAACAAAGTAATCGTGACGTTCACGCTTACGCTCAGCACGTTTGTTACCTTGCAAGTTGCATGGTAGCGAATCCTGTAAGTGAATTCGTGTTGACCACGATATTCTTACAGGGCCTTATAGATGGTCCCGTGAGGAACCACCTATTCCGCATCGAGTTGAAGTCGCTTGAGGAAGCGATCACAACTGCGGTGCAAGAGAACTTTAGTGTGAGACAGGATCACACTAGCTTGACCCCCTATCGTCCTTCGAGACGAGTAGAGGCCGGAGGTCCAGAACCAATGGACCTCTGCAGTGTTGAGAGCGAGAGACCTCGCCCTTCAAGCAGTAAGCGATTGTAAAAGTGCAATCGCTGTCAGAAGTTAGAACACTACGCCTACCAGTGTAGTGCTTCACGCTCAGTGTCTCGAAACACTGAGAGAAGTGATCGACCGTCTGCCAAGAAGGGCAACGGACGCGGGGCCGACGCTGTTGCGAAGTCACAACAGCGTAGCGGACCGTCAAAAACGGTCGGGGTCAGTAGGGGCGGAGCGCCCTACTGATCGAGCAACTTCAATAGAATTTGCAAACCTATTGATGAAAGTTGCTCCAGACTCACAATCCTTGTGTGTATCTGCACTTGGTGATGAGGTACCCCTCATCACCTTGAATTTAGAAGTGACAAAAGATTTGTCACTTCGTGCCTTAGTTGACTGCGGGTCGTCGAACAACTTTGTTCGTCGCCAGTCGCTAGATGATCGTAGACTCAAGTTCGTTGAGAGCGTTACTCCTCCTACGAGGCTGACGGTACACCTCGCAACAGGCGCATCGATAGCAGTGATGAAACGTGTTGTGGGACTTCACTACACGTTAGAAGATTTGCAGTACAATGATAATTTCATCGTACTTGATTTGGATGACAAATTTGATGTCATCCTAGGGTTACCCTGGCTCAGAAGGTACGAGCCAAGGGTCAGCTGGCAGCATCGAACCGTGAAGATGCTTGCCACTTGTTCATCAGATGGCTATCTGATGAACGTCTTGGAGTTTCCTCAAGCGTGGGGATGTACTGCGAGTGAGTGCGATGGCCTCACTTGCGGTACGGTCGTTAGTACGACTGCACAAGATCACAGTGTGACAGCCAATTACACCGTGTAGAAAGCTTCCGGCGGCTGTGCGGATGCATAAGCAGCGTTAAGGACCACCACTCGAACAAGTCGAGTGGATAGGGACATGGGTGTACGCCTAGCGGGCGACATCCTACTAATAAAAAACTGATTGCCCACACAGGGCAACACGATGATCCTAGATCGGCTGGACAGTCGATCGTAGAGGACATAGCTGTGGTAGCTCAACCACAGCTAAAAGGCGTCGAGGGATTAAGCCCCCGTCAGCCTGTGGAAAAGGGTTCCCAGGAAGAAAATGAGGCATTGAATGTCTTGGTTAATGACGGTTCAAGTGTAGGCGCTTATACACTTGATCTGATAGCACCTCCGAAGACGACTTCGGAAATCACTCAATTGCCAACGCTAGAACCGAAACGTTTCTTGCGAGATCTGCGTAGTGGCAAGGTCAAGCAGATCTGTGTACTCTTCATATAGGACGAGTACGTGACTGACATTCGGTCGGCAGTATTATTTGCAGAGAACAAACGGGTTCTCAGCAGCTCATCAATGGATGAAAGTGTTTTAGATAGGAAGACTCGGATTGAGAGATACACGTCTCAATCTTGGGAGTCGCTTCAGGCAAATCCTATATAAGGATTTGATCGAATTTAAGGACGTGTTCCCTGAATCCGTACCATGCGAATTGCCTAAGGATAAAGGCACTCGACATGAAATCGAGCTCAAACCGGGCTCGAAGTACTGTGTCATGAAGCAGTGGCCACTGCCTCGTGAACAAGTACTTGCGATCAACATGTTCTTGGCCGATTGCTTAGCTGCGGGTCATGTGAGGGAGTCAACACGCATTCAACAAGTTGAATGCTGCAACGGTACCGGCTCAGACGCCGATACTGAGGAAGGACGTAATCATTGATGGTATGTCAAATAGTACCATCTTTTCGTCCATGGATCTGATGTATGGCTTCTATCAGATCCTAATGCGTGAACGGGACATCCCGTACACGGTAGTAAGCACCCCGAGCAGCATGCTTTGGGAGTGGCTAGTAATGCTACAAGGGATTAGTAACGCCCCTGCCAGCTTCAACAGATGTGTTACAAATCTGTTGAGACCGGTGCGAGACTTCGCACCAAGTTACTTCGACAATGTATTCGTCCATAGCCGGGCTATGGGCGGAAAGACGGACGTAGAGGTTCATAGAATTCACGTTCGTCAGGTTCTTACACTTATGCGCATGCATAAGCTGTACGCCAATCTCAAGAAGTGTATATTCGCTGCTAGCGCACCACTTCTTGGTTGCATCGTGGGTAAACACGGCGTACGCCCTGATCCTGAAAAGATCAAGCCGATTACCGACTGGCCTGTGCCAGTCGACGTTAAGGGACTAAGAAAGCTCCTTGGTCTAGCGGCGTACTTACACAAGTACTCGCGCAACTACGCCGAGATGACCGTCCATTTCTCTCGTCTCTTGAAAAGAACGAGAAATGGTCATGGAACGTTAATTTTCAGTTTTCCTTTGAAGAAATCAATCAGAGCTTGATGCAATCGCCAATCTTGGCGATTGCTGACCAAGACAGACCATTCCATGTGGTCTATGACGCCAGCGATTTCGCAATCGGCTGCGCGTTAATGCAGTACGATGCAGACGGCACAGAGCGTGTCGTCTGTTATCAATCGCGTCAGTTGCAAGCAGCTGAACGTAATTACCCAGTTCATGACAAGGAACTCCTTGCCATGAAGTATGCACTAGCGAAGTTTCGCGTCTATCTCCTTGGAGATAGGCCGTTTGTAGTCTATACGGTCCATACATCATTACGGACGGCCGTAAACAGCCCACACCTCTCGCAAAGGATGACGAGGTGGCTGTCCTTTGCGGAGTACAACTTCTCCGCAGAGTATAAACCCAGACGACTCAATGTCGTCGCGGACGCGTTGTCGCGCCGAACCGATTTCGAGTCGGCTGCGCAGCCCAACAGTGAGGTTGATAACACTGTTGCAACACTAGTCGCTAGTGTTCCATTGTCAACATTGCTTGACGACATAAAAAAGGCCTACGCAGAAGATAAGACTCTTCTGCGACTAATGTATCATATGGTGACTCCATCTAGTAAATCTCTCAAATATTTACCGGCCTTGTATCGATCTTCGATACACAACACGCAACGGGTTTCTGTATTGTACAGCCGTTTCCAGCGACACATCTCGTATCGTCGTCCCCACTCATAATGATCTGCTCTTACGCATCATGTATGAGTGTCACGATGCACCAACTAGTGGGCATCGTGGGCGTGAGAAGACTTGTCTCACGTGACTTTTACTGGCCCCGCCCGTATCAGTTTGTGCACAAGTACATTAGTGCTTGTGAAGTGTGCCAACGGGTGAAGCCCAGCCCTTCATCCCGTGCGCCACAACAGCCTCTTCCAATCCTGGCAGAGTGCTGGCAGTCCGTTTCAATGGACTTCGTCTTCGGTTTCCCCGAAGACGCTCACAAGAATAACGGTATTCTTGTGCTCGTAGACCGATTCAGCAAGATGGTCCATCTTGCTGCAGTTAATGAGTCAATCTCAGCATATGGTTGTGCCCGTGTCTTCATTGACACGGTATTTCGACTTCACGGTCTACCCCGTGAACTAGTCTCTGATAGATATCCTTGGTTCACGACGATGTTTTGGCAATCCGTGTTCCGATCCCTCGGAACCCGTCTGACTATGTCTACTTCTGACCATCCCGAGACTGATGGTCAGACAGAACGCGTCAACCGCGTCCTCGAAGAGATACTTCGAGGATACGTCCAATCTTTCACAGATTGGAGCAAATTCTTGCCGATAGTGGAGTTTGCAATCAATAACTCCGTGCACGCGTCGACAACGCATACACCATTCTTCATGAATGGCTTACGCCATCCACGCCTACCCACACATTTAGAGTGTGACACTAATTCAAGGGGGGGGAGGGATTCGCTCGAGCAAAAACCGTTCTGGCTCTTGCTCTTCACGCGTCGAGGTAATCGACGACGCGAACGTTCCCGATGTCGATAAAGTCGACATCGTAGAAGATAACCTTATCAATAGTGATGACACTATTGATGACCCAGATTAGTATGACGATGCTGGTATATTCAGCATCGCCAATGACTACACCAGAGAGGATGAGAACACCCTAGCTGAAGAACTCCTAGCGGTGCGCACAAGGCGCACTCCAACAAACCAAAGTGATGCAGCAGAAGATTTCCTGCTAGCACGAGAAGCAGTGGTCTGATTCGTGCAAGACTACATGGCTAACGCGGTGGATCGGCAGAAACGAAACGCTGACAAACATGGAAGAGAAAACGTTCTTCTATTTAATGTCGGATACTTAGTTATACTATCTATGGTAAATCTACCTAAGCGCGTATTAACTAATGTGGGTAGTAGTAAACTAATACCTAAGTACATCGGCCCGTTCCGTGTACTAAGTCGAAAAGGCAATGCGTACACAATAGAGTTGCCTCGCAGGATGCGTACGCATCCTACGTTTTATGTCGGTCGTCTCCGCCCGTACCATCACCACGAGATCTCTTCCTCGGGCAAATACAACCGCCACGTTCAATAATCTCCACTAGATTCTTCTGGTCCCGAGCCAGCTTCTCAATCTGGATCTGTAGAGCAGCATTCTGGCGACGAAGGTCAGACACTCGTTGCGAAAGGCTTGACGCTTCCGCTCGTTCTCCAATTGGTAGAACGAAAACTACGATCGGTCGTCCGATCGATAAAGGCGGATGCGTTGCACCCACGCTTCAAAAGAGAGACACTCCTGCCTCTCTTGTTCGGAGAGACCACACAGATCGTGTACGCATTGCTGGAGACGACCAACATCCGCCTGCAACTCCGAGAGATTAGGAGTTGATATTCCCGCCCCCACCACAGCCATTGGTGGATTCGCACGGTGGTCAACGCTTTCAAGTGGAGCGTATCTTGAATCGCCGTGACGTGAAGGGGCAGCGAACGAGTTATCTTGTTCGCTGGCGCGGCTATCCGCCGTCGCACGACAGCTGGGAGCCTCGCGCCCAGCTGATGATTGACGTCGAGGGTATCGTCCACCAGTACGACGAGACACATTCGATGTCTCATAAGGGCCATCGGAAAACACGCGCCTATGGCGCTAGTAGATCGATTGCAGATTAGCAATCGCATCGCGCATCTCAGAAGAGATGTGCGCTCTACCTCAGGGCGAGGAAAGGGAGTACACCTCCCTTTGGATGCGTTGAGTGTTGTCGAAACAACAAGGACACGGGTCACCCCACGTGAGGCATGGAGTTCCTGCCTAACGAGACAGATTGTGCAATATGACTTTTGCACCAGTCAAGGTTCATTTCTCAAACCTGACACGAGCTGTGTCAAGCTTCCGAAGCCAAGCTTCGCGGCCAATGCTGCACATTGAGTATAAAGGCGTTCCACGCCTGCAGCAACGAGATTTTGTCTCGTCTAGTGTTGCCACTATACCTACGATGCTTCAGAAAAGCATCCAGATAGAAGTCTTCTTCAGCGCGAAAGTTACTAGCGCTGATGTCGAGTCCGTGTATCTGCCTCGCATCGAATAATGGAATTCGATGATGAAGACTTGTCTCGCCTGACAAGTCATTCACAAGACTTTCTGGTAACATTCAAGGCTTTTGTTCAGGGGCTAGACGCAGCACATTGCCGTCTAGAGCCTCTTGCGTAGTACAAACGGAAGCCTTGGTACCACTAGAATCGTCATCACGACGGTTCGAGTCATCACCGCATTCGCTATAAGGCGAATGCGTAGTAGCAGGCGCGGGGGTGAGTCAACATGCTCATTCCCCGAGCTGAACAGACTGTGGTAGTGACCATGAGTCTGACTACCCGCTCGAGTCCTATTAGTAGGCTCGTACCCCACCGCCACTATAGACTCGGGTGACCTAGATATCTTCTTCGAGTCGAACCCACCGTCCGACTCCCCCGAGTAGATAAGCTCCACTTGGGAGCCATCATCATTAGCACGTGGTGACTCACCACGTGCATCTGCAGCAACTGGTGCTGCAGGTAGATTTGCAGCGGCAGCAGACGAAGCATCGTCTGCCGCGAGAGGCTGGGCATCGTCAAGAACAGCTGCGTTAACACGCGCAGCTTTCGCCGCTCATCGCATGGAGTTGTTCACCATGCAATGAAAATCCAGAAATGGATGGATCAGACCAAAACAAGTGCTCCCTGTCCCTGATGTAGTCTAATGGTGACCACATCAACATGATAGTGATTGAGTGACTATTATTTAACAGGGGAGGGTGATGTAACGGGGTGAGCCTATTACATGTAATTAACCCTTGATACTTGTTAATTAGAATATTATCATAAAGGTTGATAATGTTCGTGAATTTTACCATAACGGGTAATATTCAGAACACTCACCGAGTGGCTGATATGAGTCACCATATCAACCAGCTCTAGCGGTCCGATCAACGATGGACGCGCGCAATGAGTGGTGAGCAAGACTTTAGCATACATTTCTGTAGATAAATATAATTAAGTTAGGACTAAGACATAGGTTAATGATTAGGACTTAATTATATTTAATACAGTTTTACTTTTACCAACAACTAGGCTGTCTCTAGTTGTTTACCTTCCTCTGCACGTTTGCATAGAGGTAGCGAGGCACCACTAGCACTGCTGTCGGTGATAGTAGCTACACACTGGTTGTACAGTGTGTTGCTCCGGTGCCCCGTTAAATATGTGATCATATTCACCCCTGATCGATTTTAAGCCAATCACGTGCGTGCGTCACAATAGTGACCTTGCCAAAGAGTGACTTCGTATGTGCCTATATATCTATGTGAGGGGGACAGGCTAGATCGCACTTAATACGTGTAAGGTACACCTAACCGCGTTATTTACAGACACACACTCAGACATACACACAGATAAGTACGATTAAAAAGTTCGGCATTCAACCTTTCGCACACTCACTAATAGCTTCACCCTTCGGGCTCGCAATAATGCCGGTGCCCTACTTACAACGCATGATAATTATCTTACAATGTCGATGCCCACTGATTTATCAAAAAATAATGGAGATAACGACAGTGCAATACAGAATGCTAGACCCTCCTCCACTCTTCTCCTCATCTTACCACACCTCACGTTCTATGTATAACAGTTTTTGTGATCTCACCTTTTTTGGCATAACCTCCTTCCTAATATCATGTTTCAGTCGTATCCCAGAGACACTCACGGCTAAAACTACATGGCCATGAAAGTTGATAGGGAATAACAACAGGTAGATTATGATAATGGATAAATAAGGAAACGAACTGCGCTCTGCACTTTTGCTGAGAATTTAGTACTGTCTATTCTACCTTACGTTTGACCCAATATAAGTATTTCTCTGTACGTGCTGCACAGATGCCTGAGCCACCGCCAACCGACATTGTCACTAAGTCTTTAAAGGGTGCAGAGAATGCAACTATCTCACATGGTCGTGTCCAAGGATATGCAAAGCAGCTGTTGAGATTGAAGTCGTCAAAGTGCATTATAGAATGCACACAGGGAGATCAGAGTTTACAGGGCAGCATTGTCAATCACCAATTATTTTTGCTCTGCTCTGTACCTGGAGACGCAATAGCAGCGTACTATAACACACCGGCGAAACGTCTACATCAGTATTAATGACAGAGAAAATATGTGGTGCAGCGGTTGGATATCTGCATCAGTAAAGTTTCTCATCAATTTATCGTACCGATATCTGGCGTTGGTAAAGGCCGCCGGTGCGGCTGTAAAACCTGCGGCGAACTGAACGACAACACTACATCGTACACATATACCAAAATAGAGTCAACAATTGCAAGAGGGAAGACCACAATAATGTACACTGGACAAGCCGGCGCTGTCTCTGTGACTTAAACTGAATATCGAAATGTACATCAGGAGCGAAAAGTCACGTATTCAGTTTCAGGGGGACACCGGCAATATAGGATAATTTATAATATCTTTATCCAGGGGGTGTCCACGTAGCAAGTAGGGGGTGTCTACCTAGTCAGTCCCTATGTTTTTAACTGCAGATATCGTGATGGTAAAGTCCTTGATGCCAGAATAAGTGCAGTTGCAGTAAAATGAAACACTATATTTTGCGGCCGGACAACAATGTGCAGTTGCAGCAGTACAAAGAACTATATCCGTAAACAACCCATAACCCATCATTAACAACCGATAAGTCTCATCACTTTACAAACAGCATTTGCTGACGACATCCCTGGTAGATGTCAAGAAGATAGTAAATGATACAGTATCGAGAATATTTGACTGATGCAACCAGGAAGCGCAAAACTTCCACATGCAGAAACGAATGCCCATATTTTTGTCACTATCCAACGCGATATGTCTAAAAGTGACCTTCAAATACCTGCATGGAGCGTCTTAATAGTTGATGGAAGCCACAATCATGGAGCCTGCTACGATACCAACGTCTTTGCTTCCTTGAGGAAGCTTTCGGCAGACCAGAAAGCAACCATTTCGGACATGTTAAATGTTGAGCGCGCACCGAAATCTATTCTTGCTACCCTAAGGCATCAGGATGTAGATTGTCCGTCAATAATGAAGGACCTTTGTAACCAGAAGGCATTTTTTCGAAATCTCGAGCTTGACGGACTCACTCCCATTGAGATGCTTCTCGATAATCTCCATGCAAGAAAAGTACTGCATGCGTACCAGCGCAATGCAGAAGGTCAGATAACTCATCTCTTCTTTGTACCTACATATTCGGTGGAGTTGATTCAGGAGGTTTCATACATTGTTTTGATAGACTCCACATACAAAACAAATCGGTTTCACCTGCCTCTTTTACATATGGTCGGTATAAAAGCAACCAACCAGTCATTTTTGAATGCCTTTTGCTTCATGAGAGCGGAGACGGAAATGGATTATCCTTGGGCTCTCCGCCAGTAAATTAGACCATTTCTCCGAACCGCCAGCCAAGTGTAATTGTTTCAGACTGTGAGCTTGATCTTTGATGTCTATTGCTGCAACTATCCCTAGAGGGAAACACATGCTATGAACATGGTATATTTAAAGGAACTTGCTTGCAAAGCGCCGCAAGCACTTTGGATCTGTGGAATATTGGGAAGTCTTTCTGGTGGACTGGAAACGTTTGGTTGCAAGCTTGGAAGAAGTCGAATTTAATACTCGGTCAACCAAGTTACAGCGTGCTCACCCTGCTGAAGCCTGCAAGTACGTGAAAAATACGTGGTTAGGTCCACACGAAGAGCGATTTGTTGCAGTGTGAACAATCACCATCTGCACTTCAACAATCTTTCCTCAGCTCAGGTCGAGGGTGCCCACAGCGCAGGAAAATTGTGGATAATTGTTTCTATAGTCAACCTTGTCGAAGTGATAAGGCGTCTGAACCTCGCAGCTGATCAGCAGCATGAAGAAATTAGAATACGTCTGGCATACGATCGATCGCATACGCAGCTATCGTATCTTGGTGGAGCATGGGCTGAAGTTCACCGAAACATTTTACATTATGCGCTGAAACTTGCCCATGAGGAATTGCAGAAGCACAGCACGTTCAAGATACGGTATCAACCTGTCAACATGTCTACACTACAATTACGTATATTCCCTGTTCCCACAAGATACGTTGCGCGAATCGTTGCCTTATCGGTACTCCATCGCTAGCCATCTTTTGCTCTTACATATGAGTTTTCAGGTCCACGCACCTTTAGCCGTGTGTCTCTGGAATAAAAGTGATACAACAGAACAAGAAGGCTATGCCAAGTTAGGGAGATACTCACAATAACGTTATTACAAAGTACGTGAAGTGTGGTGAGGTGAGGAGAGTAGTGAAAAGGGTATTAAAATTCTATATTGCACTGTGATTGAATCCCTAAGTTTAATCCTACCTAGGGGGGCACTGGCTCAGTAAGATAATTATAATTGCGAGGCCGAAGGGTGAAGCTATTAGTGAATGTGCGCAAGGTTGAATGCCGAACTTTTTAATCGTACTTATCTGTGTGTATGTCTGAGTGTGTGTCTGTAAATAACGCGGTTAGGTGTACCTTACACGTATTAAGTGCGATCTAGTCTGTCCCCCTCACATAGATATATAGGCACATACGAAGTCACTCTTTGGCAAGGTCACTATTGTGACGCACGCACGTGATTGGCTTAAAATCGATCAAGGGTGAGTATGATCACATAAGCAAATGCTGGACGCTCATAAGCAGAAGCTGATCGCGTTGCCCAAGTATACTGTACTGGGTTACTACAGACATTAGGAGCAACTAACTCCTTCTTCAGTGGCTCTGTTGTATAGTTTCTTGCAACTTGATTCAGTTCTATGATCTGGATTACTTATATCAAAGGGCGAGCTCCAGAGCTTGCTCCCCTATCTAAAGATAATTATAAATATCTTTTATCCAGGGGGTGTCCGCGTAGTAAGTAGGGGGTGTCTACCTAGTCAGTCCCAAAACGTGACAGTAATAAGTAATCGGTTTCCGATCTTTGCCGCTGATGAATAAGTGTCCAAAGCCAGTGTCTCCGTTAACTTACATTAGCCTCATATATTCACAGCAAATGTCTTACGATCACATCAGAGCAGACAGAGATTTCATGTGCAACAATGATTGTGAATGAGCGGAGAAGTACGATATCTGCACGTTTCGGATACTGTTTTGCGGTTCCTCTCCTTATGAAGACGATCATGAGTCAGGATATATTTTAATTAATCGCAATAAAGCTGGGCTTGAAGCTAGAAACTTCACGATGGTGGCGTGACCATTAGGCGGCTCACCTGCAGTCTACCCGCCGTGCATCTGTTGTACATATGATGAAGGGACCATGACTGCAAAACTCATGTTGAATTGTAAACTGACCAGATCTACTTCCAAATACTCTTACAGGTATCGCAAGAAGCACATGTTGGAAACACACTAGGAAGATTGGATGCAGACGATACCTATTTTGGGACCTGCAACGACGTGCGTGGCGGAGGCAACGCGAGCTCAACGGCGTTGCGTGTGTGGATCTTCGTGGGTCTTTCCATCCAGTGTTGAAGCCGAACAGTATCATTCTTGACGCTTTTTACGTCAGTAGTCGACGTTACTCCATTCTGTAGCGCTCGCAACCAGCGATTCGGTCCCTACTTTTCTATCGAAGAAACAATGTTCACATCGTCTTCGTATCCCGCGATTTCTCCTTTAGCCTTTATACGAACGAGCAGGCCGTCAGATGGGGTGCGACTTATAGCAAGGTCCATGGATCATGGTATCTATCGATATCATCTGTGAAGTTGGTGCATCGTGTTTTTCCCTGCTATTTCGAAGAAGTTGCGCACGCTTCGGTAACCCACACGTTCATGGCACCTGGTATTAGCCGTACCTGATACCATATTTGATGACAAACATATCTCGAGCATCTATGCATCACAAAAGCAGGGTACTAGCATCAAAATATGTATTCTTCGGTGGTTTCTTTTGATGTGATCTTCGTTTAAGTGGATGCACTAGTATCCTATGAAAGCGCGTCCTGTACATATTGTCGCACGAACATCGCCGTCAGATCTCCCATATCATACGTGCGTGGGGTAAGAGTATATAATCGACAGCTGCTAGCGCATTGCTACGTGCCGATGAGCTGAGCAGGTCCGGTTACTAGGCTTCAAGAAATCCCCTATCCATACAGGGTCTTTATGTCTCACGCTTCAGTGCGACTGTTCTCGTCTTCCGTGCTTCTTACAGTAACATCGTCTGCCTTCGTTTTCTTGTCCAGCACGACAATTGTAAGCGCTTCATCACTCTTATCCAGCGTCGTGGCTTTTGCTTCGGGAGTCACAGACTCAACTGTGTCGTATGTCTTTCCACGTGGGTAGATACAGAACAGCATGAGCTGCACGACCCCGATGAGCAAATTTGCTGTATTTGGAACGATAACAAACGCGTCTTGAAGCAGGAGGCCATAGAGGATCCAGAAGCCACACGTGACGGCTCCAGCAACGATCATCGTCAACGGTAGATAGCTCGTGTTGCGTTCTTGAACGACCTTCTTTACCAGAATCAGCGGCGAGCCAAACATGACGGCGGAAACGGCGACTGAGAAGCTGCCGACGATGACTTCAACCGTCTCTATTGCCACACCTTCGTGAGCAGCTACGAATGGAAAGAGCACGAGCCCTACGAGCACCATTGTCATTGCTAGGATCTCTAGACTCAATCGACCTTTCTTTGGCTCGTAATGATAGTATACAAGAAGGTAGAAGAGCGAAAAGGTCAGCCCAACTACGTTCGTGGCGACAAGAGGGACGTAGTCGTGAATAAGCAGACCGTAAAGTCCCCACGACACACAATTGGCCACCATGGATAGTATAGGGAGCGCACTTGGCATACTTGCCGTGCTTTTCTGACGATGCACGACACGAATGGCTGGGAGCAAGCTCGCAAATAGAAGGCAGGCGGTTATTGTCGCCAATACGCGCACGACTACCTCGACAACTGGCTCCGTCATTATTACGTAGGGCGCAATCAATGAAGATGAAAACTGGTTCTTGTCCGTTTTGCACGGTCGGCGGCTGGTCTTTTACTCTAGTAGTTGAGATCTTTATGGCCACGAGACGCACGACGTTCTATGTCCATGGCAAAAACATGCAATAGGTTAGGCCGAGTTTAGGTCGAACCGTTCTACTCTCCAGACGTCCCTTTAAGTAGTAGTATGTTTGGAGAGGGTATTGTAACACCACAACATTTTTTTCACGTTATCTCATGGCATTTGCCAAACATGACAACGAATTGTGCTCGGTATCTTTGGGACATTCAGACAGAATCACTAGCTCAGAATTCCATGTGATAGATAGACTTTTCTTAATCGGCGGCCCTTGTACTAGTCATCCAAGCCTGCTAGGGTTCGCAAGCGATCCGTTCTTGCGTAGCTGACTTTTTGTAATCTTCTTATGCCCGGCATTGCTTTCATGAGCTGATAAGTATGTTAGCTCGACAATGTCAGTGTCCACAGTTGAAGCAAAGTGATCGAGTTCAACATATAATGGCGTCCCACGTTGCGGTACCGAGTCAGACGTTGCACGAGCGGTATGATAATTGGAGTTTTATCGAGTCAGCGTCTTACGCAAGTAAGCTGCGTCCAAGTGATGTCAAGCCAGGACGATCGCTAAACTCATAGGTATTCGAGCAACGTAAGCTTATGCCTACCGTATTAAGTGCGTGCGACAGCAACGTAACTTATACCCATGACTGTGTCGCCACATACTGGCGACCGATCTTCGAGATTACATGCGGACACACTAATCCTTCGGCGAAAACATACCGACGAGATTAAATCTGCTCATTTATCCAGCGAAGATTGCAGAGACTGCTCGGGTCACACGAATGACTCGACTATTCCTACGAATTCTGGCCTGATGAGTTTATCGTCGGACAGACACCTTATACGTGATGATGGTACGAACAGGTGTAAAAGAAAAATATTCCCGCTCCACGAGAGAAAAGGGCGTTGTATGGTCGAGAAGACACGGCACGTATGAGGGAAGTGATAGTCCATCCGGCAATGAGATGAGAGCCCAACTAGGTCAAGTGTCTGCATCAGAAGCCAACATATTGCATGCTCGCACCACCCCTACTCAGGCTGCTGTCGGTATTTGCCTGTAGCATGGAATGCACCGATGAAGGAAAAGTACGCGAGAGCTCTATCCACGTTTGCATATATTCAAATAGGGCAGGCTACTACAGTTTGCACTCGGCATTCGGACCTTGTAAAAAAGCATACTTTATTTGTCAGTTTCGAATTGAGGCAAGTGCAGTACTCAACTTACCTCTGTAAAGATACGACATTAATTACGTGAAAGACAAGCGATATGCGTCTGGTCCACCTGAACATCTACGTCTAGGACATTACATCTCTGTACATTGCACGATAGGACCAGTTTGGTGAACAAAGACCAAGCCTCTCGACGCGAACTTCCCACAGAGATCCCTCCGATAAGTTATGTATTGAGTGGATGAAGACAGTTATGATCTCGCGAACATTCGAATAAATCGGATTATTGCAACAATGTGCACAAGCTGAATCAATCCTATCGATCAAACCAGAGATGCTTGTAGGGAACAAAAGAAACATTCCCAAGCCAAAACCGCCAGGACAAGACAGTGAACCAGCCTGGGGTCACTGACTTTAGCTGCTGACAAAACAAAATGTCTCATCTCAAGACTCCTGGGTAGGTATGGCATGTGTCCAAAGGCGTAAGGCACGTCCCTACCTTAATGATTTAAAACTTTGCGGAAGCTATAAGTATGCAGTAGATTGACGGTGTCTCCCTACAAACGAAAATGCTCCGTTGCATCTAACCGATGACCTGAAGCTTGTCAACTTCAAGCCTAAGCCTCATTCATCAAAAGTAATAGCCTAGATCTAGTCGATGTATGCGGTGTAATCGCCGCTTACATTTACAATGTAGTGCGATGGGTTTTCCACGAGCATAAATAATGCAAAATCTACAAAGCCGACTAATTTACTGCCATCCGCTGGTTGATAGCCAGCTGGCCCGATCGCTCGGCGTTTTCATTGTCTATAGCTTTAACCACATGAACACTCGCTAAGTCTCTAGTCTTCTAAACTTCCATGGAAGAAAACGCTTTGACGGGATCGAGAAGACTGGACGATATACTGGAGCAGGGGCTGGTATCCAGACTCAAACAGCAGCGTGTCCGGAATCAATGTCGATGATATTGGAGTTCTAACATCATATCGAAGAGTGCAAAGTGCTCGGTCGTAGCTGACACAAACGGGATTCTGGGAGAGGACAGACGGCAGCGGTTAAAGGGGAAACTGTTGACTCATCGGAAATGGGGCCTTGTCGCATAAAGGTTCATCAGGCCTAAAAATATTCATGTCTTACGCAATACCTTCTCCCCTGCTCGACAGGACGTACACGGGCTGCTTATCGAGTTGTACGGGTACTTCGGTATGATGTTTTTAACGCGCACAGAACCGGGTGATGTTATCCACACACCCACTTTTTGCTATCCCTACACCCTAACACCCCCTAACCTGGTATTTCATAAAGTACCCATCGGTGATTGACTGGGTTGGCTAAGGGGGTGTGCGGATAGCAAAAAGTGGGTGTGTGGATAACTAGGACGAAACGTATTGTGTTTTATGTAAATGGGAAAGATTAAACGCACTGGTCGGTAGTGGGTCATTGCACTGGTGATTTGTTTGGCCAATCAAAATATGACATTTGAATCTTAATCTGTTATACCCAATCCAATTCTGATGATACCATCCTAAATTTAATCGTATCGGCTGAAATGGCGGTTGCCCACAGGCAATAAGCTACAAAGCGAAACGTGTTAAAGCACAGTGGTTGTACGTAAGTCGATAAAGCCTATGTACAGTGAATAGCTGACCCAGTAACCTTCTTCAGAGGTACACTGCACTTGTTCTATGCGTACATGTTCATGCAATATAAACTATCATGACATTTTTACTGTAGAAATGGCAACATTAGCATCCTAATAAATGCATTCCCGGCAACACTGAGAGACCTGTTCAAAAATTGTACAACAAACTTTAAGGTCGGCACGGTATCCAATGATGCAGACTACACCAACGATGTTAGCAATAATGTCACTTACGATGAAGACGTCAATAACGACGACAACTAAGACGCCAGACCATCAATGCAGCAAACTTTAGTGCAACCTAGTCAGGGGGGTACCAAATATGAGGCTTATTCAGAATATTAGTCGATAGTGGTGGACTCTAACAGGCTTTCTCCTGAATAACTAAGCAAAAAGACGCCCATAGTTGTCATATGGCATGCACATGTACGCCCCAAACAGGTGCTGTGTGCTCCGCAAGAATGTTACCACATCACAAAGACACAATATAAAGGATACTAATAAGTTTGTTCAATCTCTTCTCTCTGCGTCTCCTCCATTACCTCGTCTATCGTGGCTCATCGCCTTCTAGCAAGCGCAATCGCCGCAAATGCGATTGAAAATTAGAATTAGGGTAAGTACATCGATTTAGGATGGTATCTTCAGAAATAGATTGGATAGAACAGATTAAAATTAGATTGTCATATTATTTTGATTGGTCAAAATAAAACACCGATGACCGGCTATCGACCGGTGCGTATAACATTTCGAATGCTAATAACAAGACTAATGTATCGAGAATTCTTGATCTATTCACAGTCAGTTAAATTTCAAATTCTGGTATAACTTCTAACTTGGCGGCCAGAGAACAATATCGAGGGACGTCTATTTTATAACCTGCACAGGTTATAATCTAATCGAGAACAACTTAGCTGAGGGAGCACGATACATCAGTGTTGTTGCTTAATTATGCACTACCTTTAGTGACCAACCACTACTGAAGTTAACACGCCGCTAAACTTCATCATTTCTAGATTTGCATCCGAAGCGCCACCGAGTGTGACATCGCTTCTATATCATCGTGGGTACCGACGGGTCTGTCTCATCTTCTCTCTCATTGCCAGTAACCTGCAGCTACCGTCTGCTGCGATGACCAAGTACTTCCATCTCCTCGTGCTAGCGCATGTTCTTTCTGCTAGAGGCGCTTTTTCAGCGGTTGCAGATGGACATCAGGCCAACTTGACGACACCCGATCTGGATCCAGTAACTCAGTCGGAACCGATCGACAAACGGTTGTTCCCGATAACCGACGCCACCAATGACGAACCTGCTGATGAAGAAAGGGGTGGATTAATAGAGCTCATGGGAAAGATAAGGGATGGAGTGATGGAGCTCGCGGCAAAGTTGAAGAATGGATTTGCCAGTTTGAAGGATATATTTAATCCTAAAGCGCCCACCTATGAGTTTAACCACGAAAGTGGAGAGCTCGTCAAGAAATTCGAGAATTTGGTTGCCCGTCTGGCGTGGGAGAGCTCACAGAAATTTGACAAGGTGGTGGAAGCGTACACTTTTAACAAGAAAGTGTCGCTCGCTAAGGAAGTACTGGCAAAAGGAAGGTCGCATGGTGAGCTTCTCGATCGTCGAATCCCCCCGAAGGTGTTGTATTATTTGTTTAATTTGAAAGCGGTTCAAAGTCGCCCCGATCATCCCACACAAAGAGAAATAGACGATTATGACTTTCTCGCGGAATACAGTAGCCTCTACAGAGCGAAAACGGGGAAGGCGGCTGATTGGGAACGGTAATTAATGGCTGCCGAATCTGTGATGTAACTCGCGGCGCAATGCGCCACGAGAGCTTGTAGGTTCGGTACAATGAAGAAATTCGTTTGCATTGATTTCTCATCCATACTTTTGTTTCCTTCAATGTGATCGTTCAACCGGAATTTCGTTATCGAGCTGGGGCCATTCGTTATTGGTCTCCAAAGGCCACGTGGCAATAGAAAGATTACTGCTTGTAAGGTGTAGTAGTGGGTGGAGCCTTCTGGGGAAGACCCAAGGAGCACCGCGTCGATGACTTGCTGTAGAAGGAAGAAAGGAAGGAAGGCGATCGGATTATCCCTTGGTTGAAGATTGAGGGTCATGGTACGTCGTCTCCGGCCGAAAGTGCCAGAATTGACGTGTTGTATCGGAGTCGCGGTCACGGTATGATACGCTTTGCTTCACGTGCTGCACACTGAAAATTCAGCGGTGATCCCGATGACTTTGGAGCGAGATGTTGCAGCGAAAGTCATGGAACAATACCAACCTACGAACGATAACGGAGTACTAACTGACGAATTGGAATCGTCCGTGTGGACAAGGATGGCGATTGTATAGTGGACTGCGCATCTGACGACAAATGACACCACAGTTATCTTCTCTGGCTACAGATAGCAGCGTAGCCAAACAAGATGTGCAGCTGTCAGTGATCGTTAATACTGTTTGACCATGATGAATTTAAGGTATAGCAAGGTGCGACATCGACGAGCAACACTCTACGACTGTAGTAAATTGTCCAAGATAAAAATCAAACGATTCCGTAACACTAGTCGACCAAGAGAATCGAAGGCGCATGACATCACTGCATGCAACTTCGTTGAGCGATAGAAAAAAATTCGTATACACGTGAGCGTTAGCGGCACCAGCACTCCTGGTCGTAAAGTAGTTCATCGTAATGACTTTCGACTTCGAAGAAAGATGATTGCTCATTGGATGCATCGTTGACTAGCATTAAGCTTGCGACATCACACGCCAAGACGACCTCCTATCAGTTATGCCCCTCCTTCAAGATGACCCAGTATGTAGGTGCGCAGCCAGCTACCTCTCCTGCTATGGTGACCTCCAACAAATCCGTCGGCAACGCCGACTTTATCAGAATAAACCACTTGCAACTTGTGAAGCCATGGCTGATTTTGGACAGTCGGCATCCGCAACACAAGTCGTAATACTAATTTTGGTACGAGCAGATCACGTAGAACCGTTTGCTGTTATATATTTGAATAAGTTGTCAGAGAAAGCAATGACCACTGTCGCTTATGAACCGACTGTGCGTTCTAGAACCATGTCCTCGTTACCATTTCTTGTCAAAAAAAAATTGAAATTGTTTGCTCGCTTGCTCTATAGCACGTAAGGTCGTCATGAACCAATAGTACTGAAGGTGTTAGACTGATGCTGTCCAAGATAAGCATGGATATTTAAGTTAATTAGGATGCCGATCACGTCGTTCTAGTAGACCAGCCGATTCGACGGTGCAGGAGCTGCCATACCAGATACACGTAGCTGATGTTGCGACATCATTTCCGCCTCGAACATCAGTGTCAAAGCAGTTGCATTACATTTTGCATCAGTTCAGACTTTGCCCATAGCAATGTAGAAGAGATAAATGTTTCTTGACTATGACGATGAAAGCGGTCATCGCTGGAAATTAAACCGCATCTTAGAAATATTGTGGATAGGAAGTGATATAAACGTACCAATGAGCATTGTGAAGTTTGCCGACCTATTCAATTAAAACTGTGTGGCCACGCCACACCCGATATACGGTGAATTTCGCATAAGCTTTTAACGAGTTCTAAAAGGAGCTAGGGCTGACTTAAAATCGATCAAAGGTGAATATGATCACTTAAGCAAAGGCTGGATGCTCATAAGCAAAGGCTGATCGCGTTGCCCAAGTGTATTGTACAGGGTTACTATAGACATTTACAGCATCACACCCATTCTTCAGTGACTGCTGTTGTATATTTTTTCAATTTGATTCAGTTCAATGAACTGAATTAGATGAGATAGGGGAACAAGCTCTGGAGCTCGCCCTTTAATATAAGTAATCCAGTTCGGAGAACTGTATCAAGTTGCAACTACGACAGCCAATTTGAGACACAATTAGTAAGTTTAATTGCCTAACAGCACTGTGGCGAAGTGATTTGAGGAAACTCGAAGTGATCGATGGGTTGATTGATCGAAAACGACGACTGATCGTCGAAAAGGATGGATTGGCTGTTAAGGCTGCAAAATATTGAGATCGAATATCAATATACCAAGCTCAATTGTCAAGATACCAAGGTCGATTATCAAGATGCCAGGATCGAAAATATAGAGGGTGATCAAGGTTGAGAATATGATCGGAGATCGAGGGTGGTCGACGATCGATCAGAATGGACTACATATGCGAAGGAACGATCAACGGAATGCAGACGTGACAGCATAATCTGGTATACATACAGGCATAATGAGCGTTTTAGCTTTTAGTTGGTTAAAATTAAACAGCATTCGATTTGCTTCCAAGTACACGTGTCGACTTCACTTCCAGGCTGGAATATTGGCCTCCCGACGTCAAGAAAGTCGTGCATACTGAAATTAAGTAATATCCCCAGATAATTGGCTGGGGATCAAGAACTCATTCCCCCCCCAACAGCGATCGGACGAATCCACC